>JANVCC010000030.1:10905840-10994907 GCA_025345505.1 Todiramphus chloris collaris
GGGGGGGAGGAGAGGAGGCGGGGCGGGTCTTGCCCAAACGCCATGGCAGCCCGTTTCCTCACCCTGGCCTTCAGGAGAACAAGGAGGAGCACAAGGGACCTTCCATTTTGCAGAGATACCTGCCAAGGTAAATAAGAAACTTTCCAATTTTTTTTCTTAATCAAAGCATTGGGAGCATCTTTAAGTTTTAATTGAAGCAAATTAATATCTAATGATTTTAATAATTCAGACACTAGTTTTCTTTTTCAGTTCTCTTAAAATTTCTCATTAAAATAGTTCACAGTAGTATTCAGATGAGTAAAATTGAATTACTTGCCCATGAGAATTAATAAAGTCAAATCACCTCCTGATATTTTCATAGTTGTACTTAAAAAACTCCACCTAAGTGTTTGTCCTTTACTGTTGGATTTTACTTATTTCCTTATGTTTTTATCCAGGACTAGACTTAAAAGAAGACATCAGCGTTATGTTCACTGCAGCATCTTGGGAGCTGTAGTCCAGCAGCACATCTGGCCGGCTTTTCTCCTTCACTACCATTTAGATTGCTGAAATCTGTAGCAATCTGTTCTGTTCACAATAGCCTTACAGACTTCCTGAATAGAAGTGCTGGGTACTTCAAATGCGATTTTTCTCTCTCTTTTTACCTCACTGATTAAATTAATTGTAAATAGGGACTTAATAGTGAAATTTAAATCACAACTTAGGAAAAAAAAAAACCCCAAAGCTTTGTAGGAAGTGCTGAACTCCCTATCAAAATGAGACAAAGCGAGACTCTCAGCACTCATTTTTGTCTAACCGCTGGTTATGCCTGAGGTCTCCTCGTATTTCTACAACTTTATAGTTTCCCCTCTGGCTGTGAACACGGTGTTTGGCTGAGCACTCCGGCACACAAGGCAGTCTGACATCCTCATGGCAAGGTCATCTGCTAAACCGGCAGGGAGCTGGCCGAGAACTGCCCAAGTATCCCGGCGAGGCAGCCTCGGGGATCACGCTCTGAGGTGCCAAGGAGCGAGGACAGAACACACCGAGGTTGGGAGATCCGGACACACTTCAAACGCGCTTTATTGTCAGTGGAAGAGCCCAAAAGGAGCGACTGTAGCAGGGGGATGCCTGAGGGCGGGCCCAGCTGCTGTACCTGTGGCTCCTTGCCGCAGCCGGCGCCTGTCGCCCGGAGGGTCTGTACTCACGCCCCTTCCCGCGCCAGACGGCAGGGAGCCCACCCCGCCTCTCCCCGCCCACCCAACCCAGCGGCCCTTCCCGCACAGCTCCCGGCTCCGCCGCTCTCATCGCGCTGCGCCGACGCTTGCTCGCAGGCTGACCCGCCCTGCGCTTCCTGCCTCGGGATTGGCTGGCCGCGGCACGGCCCCGCCTCCCGCCCGCCGCCATTGGCCCGTGTGCCCGCGTAGCCGTTCGGCGGAGCGCCTCGCGGGGGGGGTGAGCGGCCGCGGCGCTGCTATTGGCGGGAAGGCGGCGGCCTGCAGGTTGGGCTGAGCTGCCGGCGGAGAGCGACTATTGTTTCCGCAGCACCGGGCGGAGGAGCCGGCGGACAGCGGGGCCCAGCAGCAGCCATGAGCGGCGGCGTCTATGGGGGAGGTGAGTCCGGCGCTGCCGCCGCCTCGCGCGCCCGCCCGTCGTCCCCCCCCCCCCCTCCCCATCTTTCCCTCGCCCAGCGGCCGTTGGGCTCGGCGCCGTTGCGTGAGGCGGCGCGTGCGAGCCTCCTCCGCGCGCTTCCCGCCTCCCCGGCGCTCTCTCGGGCTCCGGGCGCGGGGCGCCGCGACCCTGCTCCCCCCCCAGCTCCGCGGCGCAGCCCGGGCTCCTCTGGGGCCCCCGTCGCTTAGGCGCGGGGGGGCGGCCGGCGTGAGGAGGCGGCGGCGGGCCTTGTTTATGCCCCTCCCGGCGTCGCTTTGCGGAGATGCTTGCCCTGGAGCCCAGCCGGGCTGTGGCCTTGGGCCGCGTTAGCGCTGCTGGGATGCGGGGCGGCCCGAGAGGACCCCGCGCTCTGGAACCTGGGGTGTAGCTTCCTGCCGGAGCACTCGCGCACGCCCTTCCGTGCAGACTGAACTCGTGTGTTTTGGTTCCAGACTTGGGTCCTCTGGAGGGGTGCGGAGCTCCTCCGTGAGAGTCGGGGCCCCCAGGGATGCGGGTGTTTGGTGTTGGGGCAGCCTTCGCTTGCACAGTTGGTGTTTTCAGGTCTGCCTTTCTAGTTCTGTAGTTCGGGACTCACCTGGCTTTGTGTGACTGTTAAATTAGCGCTTTTTAAAAGCCTTATCTTGTATTTCTTTTAGATGCAGCTGTGTTCTCCCCCTTATGTTAAAGTTCCCCTTAAGCCAAAGGAAGCTATCGCAGTGACAAATTTCAAGCCTCTTTCCAGTCTTCTCACCAGTATCTGGAGTTACGAATAGGGAGGTTTCTCCTTGCCTTGAAAAAGAAGCCTTGACTTGCTTTTCTTTTTTTGCAAACAAAACAGGCAGGGCAGGGAAAGGTCAGGATTGCAGTACAGTGCAATAACCATTCACTGCCTCTTTATTACCAATCTTTTCAGATGAAGTCGGGGCTCTTGTTTTCGACATTGGCTCATATACAGTAAGAGCAGGCTATGCGGGCGAGGACTGTCCAAAGGTGAGAATCTGTGTGACTCAGTGGAAGATGTCACATGAAATCGTGCCTTGGGTCATCTTTGTTAGTTACGAATTTTCATAATATGCTGGGTTATGTCCTGACTGTATTGTATAAAGAAAGCTCAGAATTTATGAGAAAAATACCAAACACCCAAAGTGTTGTTAATTCTCACATACTGCTTACCTTTGCTTTACAGGTTGATTTTCCAACAGCCATCGGTGTGGTGCTAGAAAGGGACAATGGCAGCACTCTGATGGAGATAGATGGTGACAAAGGCAAACAAGGGGGTCCGACTTACTACATAGACACCAATGCCCTGAGAGTTCCAAGGGAAAACATGGAGGCCATTTCACCTTTAAAAAATGGAATGAGTATGGTGCTCTGTCTTTCTACCTGTTTTTAAAATAGCATTTCTAGTCTGAAAAAAGTCACAGCTTTCATGTAAACAGATGCTATGTATGGCAACAGAAGCTGTAAGAAGGGGTACCTGATTTACAATTTGTATAAAATCCAGTTGGTTTATAATGTTGGTGGGCTTTGTGAGATGTTATGATCATTATAATTATGGAGGAAGATAATTTTGCAAAGCTATTAAAGGAGGTATATGTCTGCTGAAGATAGCTTTTAAATGAGCTCTACACAAAAAAAGCCCAAACCTTTGGAAATTATGTATTTATCAAATGGAAAAAAACTTAAAGTAACTAATCTGCTCTTTTCCCTGCTGTTACAGTTGAAGACTGGGATAGTTTCCAGGCAATTTTGGATCACACTTACAAGATGCATATTAAATCTGAAGCAAGTTTACATCCTGTCCTTATGTCCGAAGCACCAGTGAGTAAAAGCAGCTTTGCATTTCAAAAAGTCTTAACTGTGTCTTCTCGCTGCCTCTACAAGCTTTAGTCTTGGACAAGTCTGACATCGGCTTGTAGGTTACAAGTGTTAAAACTTAGCTACAGAAGTAGCCATTTAAAAATACTTGGCCACCTTCTGGAACATAATCTGTTTAAGAAAAGAGTTGAAAAAAAGAAAACAATTTGAAATAGTTTGCATGAGTTGTATTAGAAAGTATTTACTATGTGCTATTGTTTTTCCCTTACTGAAAAGAAATCAAAATGAAAATAATGTAAATCTCACTGTAGGGCCTAGACTAAAAGCAAAAAGGTGTTTGGATGTTGATAATAAAAAGCCGGTGAAAACCAATTGCTTTGTTCAGTCTTACAACTAATATTATATGACAGAGAATAATATTTATGATGGAGAAGTGTTAATTTTTCCATCCTTTCTGTGACTGGCCTTCTAAGGTAGGTGAATGCAAATTTTTGGAAAAAGGTATAGACAAGGTTTCCGTCATTTAATAACACTCAGCATTCGAAGGGCAGATCTTAAAGTCAGAATATAAAAGGTAGACATGCCATGCAGCAGTTGTGCCTTTCTTTAATACAATCTTAAGAAAATTGTATTATTTTTCATTATTCCCTTGTATTGTTGAATTGTAGCTTTTTGAGCATAGACCAATTTGCAATGGTTACTTCATGTTTGCTGGCTCAGCGGCTGTCTGGATAGAGGTTTCCGTTAACATTCTTACAAACCTAGTCTCACTTTAATGTACTGGCTTGGAAAAGACTATTCAGTAAAGTGTAGAATATTTGATGTATATCCTGGCTTAATCACAAGTACAGCAGAACTGTAGGAAGATCTTTGGAAACAGGAAAATCTGGATTTATTTTTCTTTGAACTGGGCAAGTTATATCATGTGTATTTCCCCTCATAAAATGTGCGTGGTATTTGTTTTAGAGAGTTTTTTGAAAGACTGATACTGGAAGAGCTGTGGACGTGTAAAGAAATCTGTATTGTAACAGTAGAAGTGTTTATCACTTCTAATTCTGTGTGATAGATAAGCATTAATGTATTGCTGTAGAATTGGAATAAAAAAGTTCTAAAGAAGTAAATTGCTACAAATCTGTTTATAGAATTTTGGTATGATTTGAAACTGGCTATAATAATTCTAATTTTATGTTAGGATTCTTTTAGCATGCTCTAATGATCCTCAAGATAAGCGTGTCTTCCTTTTGGTCACTTATTTGTGGGTTGGTTTATATTTTTTCTTCTAGTGGAATACTAGAGCAAAGCGTGAAAAACTGACTGAGTTGATGTTTGAACACTACAACATCCCTGCTTTTTTCTTGTGTAAAACTGCTGTTCTAACAGCGTATCCTTTGGAATACTTCACCACTTCCCACCCCTGGAAATTATGACAAACTTATTCTAGGCAATTCCTAGTGTAACAGCATGTCTGACTTTTCTTCCTTCAAATTATTTTTTCTGTAAACATCTATGGAGGAAGTAAACAAATTCCATTTGTGACCTTTAGAGCTTTAGAGTTCGGTTTTGAAGTTCTCCCAGTCTGACTGTTTTCTTCAGAGGCAACGGTGGGATATTTTTTGGTTTTGTTTTTAATTTTTCCTGTTGTGTAACATGGGTAAGAATATTACAGATCTGAAATGGTGCTGGCCAGACCACTAAATGAAGTAATTAGAGGCTGAAGTTCCTATAGCCTTAAGATTAATGTTAGTAGTTATTTTAAACTAATAACATGTTTTCAGCTTCACTCTAAATGAGTTGGATGTACTTAGAACTTTCTTCATAGTCTTGAGGTGAAGTCTCACCTTTATGTGTCCAAAGGTCGATAGTTTACAGGTGGAAGTTAAATGCCATTCTCTCTACGAGGCTGTGCATTTCCCAGAAGGATGGTATGCACTGGAAAATGGCAGATAACTTCTGCAGAGCCAAGGAGTAACACATGGGGGTCCTCATTCCTAGTTATGTTCTAACTGTATGGTGACACTTTTTTCCTGAAGTGAGAATTATAGTATTTTCCTTAATCATTTTGGCTAGTTTTGCTAATGGGAGATCTACAGGTCTCATTTTGGATAGTGGAGCAACACACACCACTGCTATTCCAGTGCATGATGGTTATGTACTTCAGCAAGGTAAGAATTTTTATGGGTAGCAGCATTGCATTATCGGGGTCAAGGCAGCTTTCTGTCTGCCTTTACGCTGATACCAAAACAAAACCAAAGCTATATCCCCTTAAATATGGTAAAAACCCCTAATGGTGTTAGTAACAAATAGCTCATTGGCAGAGTTCGTTCATGATTTCAGTGATTTGTAGGTTGATGAGAGGGGAGGTTGTTTCTTGATGTTCTCTCTCTCTTCCCCACGCCCCCCCCCCCCCCGGCCATCTATCTATTCATTTATTTTCTTCTTTTTAGGTATTGTAAAATCACCACTTGCAGGAGACTTTATTACTATGCAGTGCCGGGAATTGTTTCAGGAAATGAACATAGAGATAATTCCTCCCTATATGATTGCTTCAAAGGTAGGAAAGTAGCTTACTAAATAAAGTGTTTGCTTGGGAAAAGCCTGAAATGGTTAACTGATGATTGTTTCCTGCAATCTCAGGAGGCAGTTCGTGAGGGGTCTCCAGCAAATTGGAAGAGAAAAGAGAAGCTACCCCAGGTCACTAGGTCCTGGCACAACTACATGTGTAATGTAAGTAGGTCATTTCTCCCACTCAGACTCTCCTAGGCATCCTGTGAAGTTTTGTTTGCAAATATATTGGGTTTTGCTGTTGAACTAGAAAATCTTCCAAGTTTAGTATTGATTCTGTAAATTCTGTCAAATTGAAGGCTGAAATTCTTATAACTGTGTTATTCTTAACCCCACAGTGTGTCATTCAGGACTTCCAAGCTTCTGTCCTCCAAGTATCAGATTCAACCTATGATGAACAGTATGTCACCTTTTTCCTTCTTGTGAAATTCTCAGTTGTGCACGGGGTACTTAGCCTGTTCATTGCTGTTGGCTGGTTTTATTACAGAACTGATTAGATGAAAACTTTATTTCTGAAAGTAGAAATAAAGTGCACATACAGGTGATAGTTTGTTGTTTTCTTTTTTTAAATTCCCAGATGCATGAGATCATAATAAGTATAATCGAAAGTGGAAATCATATCAGTCACAATATTCCCCATGAAACCTTAGTTTATAGTGCTACTTAGCTAACTTAACATCCTGTTTACACAACACTTTAATCTGTTACTTTCTTGCTGGTGTGCCAGGGTAGCAGCACAGATGCCAACAGTTCATTACGAGTTCCCCAATGGCTACAACTGTGACTTTGGTGCTGAGCGTCTGAAGATTCCTGAGGGGTTGTTTGACCCTTCTAATGTAAAGGTAAAACAACTTAATTGTTTTAATTGTAAGGCTTTAAATTACTAGATTATCACGTGGCTTCCATTTGTATGATGTTCCTGATTTCATGATTTGTATGTGTGTATTTGCACTGTATAGTTCTCTTGGGGGTAGAATTTGCTGTTGTTGTATTAGTTAGGGTTGAGCAAGTGAAGGAGGAAATGTAATTCAACGTGTGTGGGAATGGGCTGAATGGGGGATATGGGATTTTTTTTTTTTTTCCCTAAGAAATGCTTAGTTCCCTCTCTAGTAATACTTGTAAACTCCACTAATTTGGGGCTTTTTTATGCTTTGCTCTTTTGAAGTGTTGATGTGTAGACTACTAATTCTAATTCTAGGGTTTATCTGGTAACACGATGTTGGGTGTGAGCCACGTTGTCACAACAAGCGTTGGAATGTGTGATATAGACATCAGGCCGGTAAGTGTTAGTCAGACGTGTAGTATTTTAAGGCATGAAAATTTTGTGCTGATAGCATTTTTGGGGACTAGAACACTGTTGATGAAGAAATGTGGATTTCTTAGAATAATGATAAACACATTAGAATAATTCTCTTAAGCATTACATATTTGTATATAGGAGTATGTACAATTACTGTTGTGCTTAATGGAATGTTACGTCAGGATTTTTTACTTTTCCTCAGTGTTTCCACCTATATTTAAATAGCTAATGTCCAGCTTTTGTGGCTGGCCCTGCATAATGTGCTTCAGATAAGCATTTTATATTCATAACTTTGAGTGTTACCTTCAGGTTTTGGGGCATGGCAGATGTACTTTCTAAATATAGCAAATCATATTGGAACCTCTGTAGAGAAGAGGTTTTAAAGGGAAACTTTATTTTAAAAATAATGTTCTAACTTTCTCAGGTGTCAATTCTAAAATGTTCAGGTTTCATACAGACTGCATGGGGGTTGTTGGAAAAATTTTTCCTCTTAACTGGTGTGTCAGGCAGGCTTAGTAGGCTAGGCCATGCTTTGTGTTCATCACCTGCAGCATTAGGGAGACTTGCAGAGATGTTCCTTTGTGGTTGGAACATCCATCTGTAAGAAAACCAACACTTTGGATACAGGAGATACCCATAGGTGTGGGGTTTCTTATAGTAGAAAATATTCTGTGAAATCATTTAGAATCATTAATCACATAACTTCTGTCTTCCTTGTTTAGTTTAACATAAAGCTGTCTTGAAATACTTTTCAAGCTATTAAAACATGAATTAGATTGGGAGAGAGAATACTGTGGGCATCAAGTGATGTATTATTGCGGTTTATTATACGGAGCTGTGTCCTGTTCCTCTCTGTTCTGTGAAACAAGTTTTCAGAGTTAATAGTGTAGGTTGCTTATTCTCTTTTTAGGGCCTCTATGGCAGCGTGATTGTAGCAGGAGGAAATACTCTAATACAGAGTTTCACAGACAGATTGAACAGGGAGCTGTCTCAGAAAACTCCACCGGTAAAACAACTCTTTTTAAATTACTGCATTGAGTTACTTATCACTTTGCTTTTCTATCAAATAAATACACAGGCATGTATCATAGCTTTGAGTTTGTTAGGAACCCAACAGCTGAAGAGATTTCTGTGGGGTAGGAAATCTCCTCCTTAGCTGAAGAAAAGAAGTCATGAAAAGTTTTTACATGAAATGAGTTCCAGCAGATATTATAACTGCTTTCTGAATAGTCTGCTTCTCTATTCCTGCTTTCAGATTATGAGTTCTGTAACTGTCCCTAAGCAACAGTCACCATTTCCCTTGATGGCCTCTCTTCTGAAGTGTTGCTGACTAACTTAAGGCACATTCAGTGCCTCTGCCTGAGGTCTTGTCACTTAATCACGGGAATTGTTCTTCCTGGATTCTACAGACAACTCAACCTACTTGTAGATAAAACCTGGTGATTTAGCAGACTTGTATTTTTTTAAATCATTTTACACCTGTGTTCTTGAGAGCACATATAGTTTATGATATTTCTTGAATATTCCTATTCAAGAAAAAACTTTCTACTTATAGCAACTCTGAAATCCTGAATGTTAAGAGAAACTGAAAAGGTAGTTCCTCTCTGCTTCTTATACTATCTGAGGAGGAACCATTGAAATTCTAAGAGTGTATTGCTACAAGGCATTTTGAAAGCATAAGGAATGAGTAGGTTCCAAAAGGACTAGATGAATTAAGTTCAGCAATGTTAGACATTTTCAGTCTCAGTGCACATGTTAAGGAGCCCGGTATTAGACGTGACAATACGTACTGCGAGTGTTCTTGCTCTCCACCTGCCCTATTTCTAGCCTTCAGTGTTTGCTGCTGCTCCCTGTTGGGAGACAAGATGATAGCCACATGTTCTGGTCCACTGTGGCTATTCTTGGATGAGCACTCTTGCAAGTTTAATTGTTCTTTCATTTTACCTGCTTTTCCCTTCAGAGCATGCGTCTGAAGTTGATAGCGAACAACACAACAGTGGAGCGGAGGTTCAGCTCGTGGATTGGTGGCTCGATCTTGGCTTCTTTGGTTAGTAAACCTGTGTTACTGCGCTGCTGTGCTAAGCAGCACTGTCACCCAAAAATCTAGTTCTGCTGGAGCGTGCATTGCAGAGTTGGTGTTACCATAGTGATCATTACCTTGTCTCCGTTGTGGTAAGGTGAAGACGCTCTAGTTAAAAAAAAACAAAAAAACCCCCATTTCCAATCAAAAAATAACTTGCCATGTTTTCCCACTTTTAGTGACGCGGTGCAGGCTTGAAATATGATATCTAGAAATGACATGTATATAGTACACCAGGAGAGTAGCAAACTTGTTTCTGCGCCATATTGCTGAGCTTAATTCTACAAGTTACTGAGTACTGAAGTGGTTTCTGGCAGTTAATTTAGCAGTATGGGAAAGGGAACTTGAAATCAGCTTTTGGTACTGCAGCTTCCTGTCTTTAGTTTAATCACCAGCAGTGTAAAACTCAAAGGGAAAGATAGCTAAGCAGGTCAAGTCCTCTTACCTCAGTTAATGTAAAGACCTGCTTGTTTTTCCTTCTAGGAGAAGCTAATCAAGTTTCACTAAACTGCCATTTGTTTTCCGATTTTTATTTTTTTAACGGTGTGTTTTGTTGTTTGTTTGAATTTTTTTTTATAGGGTACTTTTCAACAGATGTGGATTTCTAAACAGGAATATGAAGAAGGAGGGAAACAGTGTGTAGAAAGAAAATGTCCTTAAACCTCTTAACTATGAAAACTTCTGCCTGCTCAGTGCTCCTTCTGTTTTATAGCTTTAGCATACTCAGGAATGGGATGGACTTCTTTTGTAGAAAGTTTATATTGAATTTTTTGCATAATTCAAGTCCCATTTTAACAAACCTTAGGAATTTTGAGAGACCTAATTGGCACTGTCATAGAAAAAGGATGTTTACATCCCTTGTAAAGCAATAATTCATGTAACAAGCATTTTATAATTTTGTATAAATATCTATTTTCTCTAGTATCTTTTCCTGGGAACAGCTTTACAGGTTAGCTAATAGATAGAAGCATAACCTTGCAAATAGCCCTGCAAATTTACTAAAAATCTCCTGTCTGCTTTCACATATTAGTCTTCCTTGCTGGTACTTTGGCCTTAAATTGCTCTTACTTCTCTTTTAAAAAATAAAATTTGGTCGTTTATGTTTGAGCAACTTTGTGAGTACTTGCAGAGAAAGTTACTGTTCTGTTTTAAAAATGCCAAGTTTGTAATCTGCTACAGCTGACTCAGTTCAGTGTGAGCTTTTACTGTCTCATGAAGGTGTTGCATTCCATGCAGTGAATGTTGCATTAAGCACTGGTTTGCTAATTTTCTATTATGGAACAATTTCAGTAAACAATTAGTGCTTTCCACCTCATTTCTAAGAATGTATATAATGCCTACACGATGTAGGCGAGAAGCAAAACTTGGTCAAGCCAGGGCAGTTAAGGCACAGAATTCTCTCTCCAAGACTGGGCACAGAAGACCTCAGGATGTGGCTCGACAATTTTGCGGTGAGCTGTAACTCAGAGGGCAGTTGCGGCTGGTTTATTGCTGGTATTGCTCCCTCAGCAGGGGCAGTGAGTGCCTGTGTTTTGCATGGGGAGTGTGCACTCAGGGTCAGAGGGAGGAGGAGGAGGAGGTTTTTTTTCATCAGAACTGGCTAATGGCAACTCTACGTTGCTGTTAAGCTCACTTTAATTTACAACTGTGTGATGTTCTGTATTGGGACACAATCAAGTTTTGCTCCTTATCTTAAAAACTGTGGGAAACCAAATAGCATTTAACTGATTAAAAAAAAATAAATACTGCTACATTTTTTTGTATCCTAAAAAGACTTTGTGGGTAAATAATGAGGCCTCTGGTTGAAAACAGTTCCATGCTACCTCCAAACAATAAAGTAATTTATCAAAACAGCCTGCTTCTGTCTTATGATAACCATTAGTTGCTCTGGAGACAAAGTTGCTCACTCCAGATTTTCAAAGCTATTGACAAACCATGTTTCTCTCACAAAATGAGGCAAACTTAAGTCAGCTACACTAGGGTTATAAGTCACCAGATAATGTTGTCATACTGGAGGAAAAAGATTGTCTAGTTTGCATTCAAGTAGAATGTGGAGTGCCAGCTGAATTTGTACCATAGCACATGGCAGTAAGTGATGCTTTATAAAGGTATCATGGCATCAGTGAAGTACCAAGATTGACTGGGCAGCTTGGGGCTAGAGGTAAAGGTAGAAAGCAGGCTCTTTTGTTGGCTCTTCATGAATTGGCTGTGCATTTCCTTCTGCATCATGTGCTTAGCTTTCAATATATCTAATCAACTTTTACCTTCTGTTTATCTTAGAAGAATTACAGTAGGATGGTAGTGTCCATGAATGTTCTAGCACCATATGGAGAGCAAACCACTCTGGGGTTTTCTCACCACTGTAGAGTTCCTGTTACAGCTTAAAGTGGGTATTTTGTGTGATGCAGAGGAGTAACCGAAGGTCAAGATGATGGAAACATGTCTACCTCCTGCAGTTTTGGTTCTCTTGGAGTTTCCAGCATTTTATCAGGTTATAGTGCATAGCACACTTGCTTCCTGAAAAACTAGCATTGTGACTTCATTCTGAATTTCCGCATAACTTCAACTGAAAGTTAAGATCTTTCATGAAGGAGGTGTTTATCATCAACTGAGAGCAGCAGCTGTACCTTGCTACTTCACCTTCACAGCAGACTATTACCGGTCTTCCTTCAAACATTTTGCACACGGGAAAAAAACCACTGCATAAATGTTCAAATTTGTCGTGGGTGTCTAGAAACCTAGGATTAAAGACTGCATGGTTAAACGCTCACAAGCGAAATATTTCATAACCAGCAGGACTTAAATCGGGGGAAAAGTTCCTTGTAGCAGACTGAAGAGCATATTTTCCTGTGCTTTTATGCAGAAAGCACAAGTAATTTAGGTGGCCTACCTGTAATTCTGATGATCAGGGAACCAAAACTTTTATCTGAGCTACAGCGGCTCTTCCGTTTCTGTCTGGTTTTAATGCATATTTGTTAAACTAAGGCAGGTAAATATTACCTCTACGCTTTGTACTTCACCTGTCAGTCAGCTCCTGCTTTTCACTGGTGATGATGTATGTCTCACTTTTAGAATAGCTGCTGGTTAATATGTGGTTTTTCAAACACTTATAGAAACAAATGTTGGGATTAATTTCAGTTGTGCACCACAGCTGCTTTTTAATTCCAGATCAAATTTAATTTAGGTCAAATATGAGATTTAAAAACGAACAACGAAGGAGACTGGGGAATGCTCAGTTGAGTTGTTCGCTGGTTTCAGAACTCGTTTTATGTTCCAGTCACCAAAGCTAGTGGACCAGTTGCTTGCAGCACTCTGCCAGCATGTTACTGGTTCTGTGATTTTACAGCAAGGTGAGGGAATTTGCTTTCCAAGGCCTTCCGTCTCGTCCTCTCTAGGCTTTGTTTTCTTGACCTTTTACGTAAATATTTCTCAGTTCTGAGCCTGAAATAAAGAAGTCAGTGTAGTTAATTTCTAGTTAGTTTGTAACAAGTGAGTGAGCTCATCTACCCTAACCAAACAGAGGCTCCCAGTGATTAGAAACTTCAGTATTAATTAGCTTCTGATGGCTGCAAACGGATTTTTTTTCTTTTACTCCTGCCATTGAATTCCACAGAAATTCAGCCTCTGGGGAGATCTTGGGAAGTCTGCATGTAAAGTTACTTTTACAGGGCAACTTCACACATAACCAAGTCTCTTAATAACTAAGATGGGAACAGTAAAAAGAAGCAGAGCAAGCTCTAACTATAAAAAGCCTTATTTTCAGTCTACGAGCTGTAAGAACAAGAAAAGTACTATTGTTTTTTCCTTGCAAAGTGGAATAAGGAGGACCGAGGAACAGATCAGAAAATAACTTCCAATGTCAATAAAGATTTTTTACCTGATGAAGCGATTCACATGAGGTAAGTAATAGAATTTCCTCTTTTTGTATTTTTTGTTCAGGTACCATGGTATTGGCCATTCCTTGTAACTGTACCTGTTAAAAGACAGAGAAAAGTGATTTTTAGAACATATACTTCTTCATTCTTGGATTCTACCAGTTACACTTGGTTACAATACAGTGCTAAAGGTGTCTGACCAGGAGATGACAGAATTTCCATGTGGGTGTTTATTTTCAGCTCTCTTGCTGGCTTGGTTTGTAGCTATGTCTCATAGGGTGCTCAGTGTCTTTCTGTAGGAAGTAGCCTTGCTTTAAAAACTGGAGATGTTTGAAGACAGGGCCCAGTACAGACAGTTAGTCTTTGCATTTTTATTTTAAAGTTACTCCTCCTCAAGAAAACTTTCAAAAGCTGATGTGAGCCAACTGTGAAGAGAATCTTGTTTCTACTAGAATATTCTTTTAAATGCCAGTGTTGGAATGTCATGTCAAGTGCAGATCTGCCTGAATGCCTTTCCCTCTAAGTATAGATTCTTTAACTTCTGGTTGGGGTTTCTCTTGCACATAGGCTGCACAGAGGGCTTGTGCAGTTAGCTACAGACTCCAGTGCATCCTGACTGTGTCAGACCTACTGTACATGTACTGTGGAGTTTCTGCATGTGCTTAAAGCCCGTTTCTTCTTGTTTGCCCCTTCTCCCTGTTTCAACTGGGGACTGGACCTCTAAATAGATGGTCAGAACCTTCTTTGTGGACAATGTTTCCAAGCAGAAAGAAACACGCAGAAACCTTATCCCTAGAGATACAAATCTAGTGGTTGGTGCATTTAGTTTTCTGCTGATGTATATTTAATGGGTATGGCTAACAACAGAAGTCACCGTTGTAATAATATGTGACCTCCTGTTACCTACATAGTTGCTGAAGAGCTGAATACCATAATTAGTGCTTCAAATACCAATATGACAGTAAAATACTGGTTAATGAGACAGCAGGTCCTACCACAGCCTTCAGCATCATCACCTGAAATTACAGATTATTGAAAGTATCTGGATAATAATTCTAAAGGTAGAAAATTTTAAGTTAGAAGCCAAGACTAGTAGGGAATTCCAGCAGATGTGGTTTCATGCTGCAACTTTGGGTGGTTGTCCCACAGCATGGGGATTCTGCATCACAACTAGGGAAGTCCAGGTGGTTCTTGAACAGTACTCCCTCATTCATTCCTGTGTTACAGAACAGCTGTAGTCACACAGAACTAATTCTGCTATAATTAGTGATAATTTGCCACTGAATTGTTTAGTAATTATAACCACATTAAGGAAAAAAAAACCCAAACCAACAAACAAACACACACACACACACACACACAAAAACTTAAGCACCTGAATACTGACCGTAAAACACATTTCTTTCTATACAGTATATAGCCTTTCTTGATTTGATAAGGATTTTCTATTAAAGAGACATACAAGAAAAATGCACACTTAAGAAAAAAGAAATAAAATTCTTGTTTTCCATACCAGTAGGGGCGTCCTAAGAAGTCATGTCTCCACTCTCCAGGTACTGGTTTTTCATGGCCAGTTTGTAAAAGCCTCAGTGCAATTTCTCTTTCTTTGACAACCAAGTCTATATTTTTCATAGACTTTTCTACCTGGAAATAGAAAACAGATTCAGGATGGGCCAACACAATGCTGGCAATTTAAAAGATCTCAAATGAAGATCTAAGACAAAATTTAAAGGAAGAGCAAAAGGAAAAGGCACTAAGGAGTTCCACCGTAAGTATTCTCACAGTTGGGGACTGGGTGAAACAGGTGAATTGTCCCTGTGTGCTAGAACAGTACAGAATGGGTATTTTAAAAACCTAATTTGCAGGCAGATATGAAATAACTGACTGTTTTTTTCACTAGCTGGGGAATACCTAGAGCCAGATCTAATACTGAACCTAGAAGTATAGAAAGCTCTGAAGCAAGGGCAGGATTGTAGGAGAAGCAAATACAAAGTATGCTCTGTGAATCTGTCAGATGTTTGTACTGGCTGTTAGTTATTCTAGTTTTCACTTCGGAGTCTGCTCACTGCATGAGTAATGCCTGTTGCTGACTAGAAAGCTGCCTTGATCAAACTGACAGGCAAGTTGAAGGTTTTTTGTCAGGTCTGTCTCATTACAGAAACACACATTACATAAGGCAATATATTAAATGATCTAGAAAACTGAGAGCCAATTTTAATAAGCAGATTGCTGTATTTTCTCTTGGTGCAATCACAGTATTTAACTGTTGATTGATGGTAAGATACAACTTTTGAAGTGTTGGGGCCACTTAAGCCCCCTCTTGAAACAAGCTCTACTGTGATTTGTAATTGCTGAGTATGAAGGTGTAGGTGGAAATACACAGAAGATACTGGTCAGAATGGGAATCGCAAAATACAGTTGAGAAATGGTATTGCAGCGGATTAGAATGAGATATACTAGGAGATCCACAGCAGAGTTTTGTATTCGATCTTCCTTAATTTTTAAGTACTGTGATGAAATGCAATTTTACTTCAGAGTTGTATTTTTAGCTAATATGAAAAAGTTACCTTTTCTAATCGTTCTGGACTCGGCATAGGCCTTTGTTGTCGTTTTGATTCTTGCTCTAAAGTTAAAAGCATGTTTTTTTCCTTCAGCAGGACATACCTAGACCAGAAAGCAGAGGAGTTCAAAAGTAACTTCTGGATGCTTTAGCAATTATTCCCTTGCTACGCTGAGCGCAGTTGTCCAACCCACAATCCCACGTCCTCTACCTGCAAGCTTCATATAAAGAAGCAAAAAGACACTGAGCAGCTGGAGAAAGCCCAGCAGAGCTGGGTAGGGGAGGACTGAGGTACAGGGAGAGGCTGATGGACACAGGTTTACCTAACCTGCAGTGAAGGTGGCTAAGGAGAGAAGAGGTTAATAACTAAGTGGACTTTCAGTACCTGGACAGAGACAAACTCTTCTTGCAGGTGCACAGCAAAATTACAAGCTACAGCAAGGAAAAAAACTATTCACAGTAATAATTAAGCACTAGTTTAGCCTCTGCACAGGCTGCCTAGAGTAGTGGTGCAATCTCCAGCCTCAGAAGCTTTCAAGATCAGAACGGATGAGGACCTGAGTGGGCTAGTCCCACCAGAGGTCACTGCAGTCCCGAGAACCTCCAAAGGGCTCAAACTCTGCCTGTTTATACTAAACCTGAACCCTTTATACTGGACACAACTCTCAGAATTGGTCTGCTCCAAGCCCAAACCAGCTTATGCAGGCAGAGCTGTATGCAAGGCTAAATTTACTGGCTATTAAGTTCAGTAGCCACACTTGAAAAAAAACACACAGAACTGCTTTGAAATCTCTTCACTAAAATTTACTTACCAAAGTTTGTGCAAGTCTTCACTACTCTTTCCCCTTAGCTGCTTTATATTCCATGCATCCCCTGTAAAGAAAAGCAAAACCAATTTCATAGAAAAAAGTTGTCTTATTCTGAAAAAAAGTGCTTCTAGGAGCAGGCTCAGCTGCCTCAGCAGAACAGGGATCACTTGTTTAAAAACATACCACCACTTGGAAAGCTGCCCTTAGGGATACTTTGCTTTGTTTTATACAAATACATTAAAAAGGCAGTTATGCATACTCTCTGTGTTTGTAAAAGTCTAGGAACAGGGAAAGCTGTAAGATGCATCTCTACATAGAAATATTTTTCTTCCAGGTTACTGTACATTTCATCAAGAGCGTCTCTTCTGTAGTACACTCTCACTTAATAGCAAGGCAGGGGATTTACAGCAAAATATTTTGCTGGATAACAGCTATTTGCTTTCATAAACAGAATACACAGGAAAAAAATTATCAGGCATAAAATGCACAAGTATATGTATGTATATATAGGTATAAAAAAATAAGTTTTATGTAGCTCTGAGTATTTCCTATAAAGCAAAAGACTAGGTCAGATTTCAGCTGAGTGCAAGTGGCACAAAGATCACGATCAGAAATGTTAGAACTCACCAGACTTTACACTTTTTTCTCCCCAGTTTCTTGGATCATCAAAAAACTCCTCCAGACCTTTCAGACACAAAGTGGTGTGCAGGAACTTCAACTGATGGAGGGTCTCAGCTTTTCCTAGGTTCTTGTGGAATAGATTCAGCATCGATCTGCATAAAAATTTAAGGAAAACTATGTATGATAAGAAAAATAACATTCAGCTAAATAAGAAGAGTTTTTTTTTTTTGCTCAGAGCTAAGTCCTACAGATAGATGAATACCACAGCCCCGAGGGAAAAGGTGCTGCTTCAGTTCTTCTGAAAACCATCACCTTAGTGCTGTTTTCTCTGCTACCCCTCGTCTCACCTAATTATCATTTATCTACGCATGGGGAAAAATAACAATCGGAAGATTAAAGAAGGACGAAGTTGGAGCCCCACGGTACAATAACACACCATCCGACTTCTAATTAAAGCCGTGGGCGCAGAACCCCACCTCAGACGGGAAGCAGCGGCGTACCCTTTACCTTACAAGCCATCCTGCAACCCCAGCCGAGGCTGCGGGAGCCCGGCCCGCCTCCGGCCTCCTGTCAGCGGGAGCGCGAAGGGCAGCGCTCCTCCCTCCGGGAACCGCGTTACGGCCCGCGCCGCGACCCCCGCCCCGCCCGTTCCCGAGCCTCAGCCTCCCCCGCCCTTCCGCCTACCCGCGGGGCCCGGTAGCCGCCAGGCCCGGCCGCGCTCCCGACAGCCGCAGCGCGCCCGCCAGGCGCCGGCACAAGGCGGCCATCGCCATACCGGCCACCGTCACCCCGGCGCCGCGCTCGGCGTCCCGCGCGGGCGCCGGAAGGAGCGGGGAGGATCTGCCCTTTGTCAAGATGGCGGCCGCATAGCTTCACCCCGCCTCAGAGAGTGGCGCCGCCGGCCCCGCCCCCGCGCCAGTTCCTGCTATGGCGGCCATGAGCCTCCTGCTCCGGGCAGCGGCTGCCTGGGGCGCTCGGCGGGCGGCGGGCGGCGCTCGGGGCAGCGCTCGCCTGCCCTGGCTCGCCGGGGCTGCCCGCCTCCCCGGCACTCTCGGTAGGGCCTCGGCGTCGAGAACGAGGGGGGCGGGTGCGCCCGGCAGTGAGGTGACCTTGGGGAGAGGAGGACAGGGGCCCTCCTGGGGAGGGGGCGCGGGGGGCCGCGGGGCCGCCGCCGAGAGGTTGGGCCGGGGCGAGGCGGGGGCAGAGCGATGGCGGAGAGGGGGCCTCCGTCTGGGCTCCTCGGCTGAGGACGGCCGCTGCGCTCCGGCCTCTCCCCGCTACCGCGGCGCCGGGGCCGGGGAAGGAGCTCGGAGCCGGGGCGGAGCGGACGGGCTGCTGCGGCTCGCCCTTGGCCGAGCGGGTGGGGGAAACTCGCTCCCTCGAGGGAGTGCAGCGTGCATCGCGGCTCCCCGACAAGTTACATTTCTTGTCACGGTGTGGATCGAAAATTCCTAACATCGTAATCTGCGACCTTGCTTCGCCCTGTATAATGGCATTCGGTGATTTATTTCTTGGGACTTACAGGTAGCAATAGATCCAAGTTAGAAGAAAAAGAGGTTCATTCTAGCAAAATAGGAAATGAGTTCATGCAGGCTTTCAGACACCACCTTGTACTCTTCTTTTTTTCTTTTTCTCCTCGCATGCATTGTTGACTGTATCCTGGCGCAGTCACCAAAGGGAGAAAGAAATGTAATACTTTGGTTTGATTTTCAGCTCTTGTACGACATAGCAGCGACCATGGAAAGAGAATGTTTATTATCAAGGCAACAAGTTTTTATGATACTCGATTTCTGAACTTGTTGGTGAGTTAAAAGCAAGTTTGTTACATTTGGTATAACAGACCCCTTGCAAGTGGCGTAAGATTGTCTGAAATACAATTTTCTCTATTGTTTATGTGGCAGTATCTAAAATATGGTTGTCACTATTCACATAAACAAGAATTTCTAGTCCTCTTCCTGAAGAATTGTCATATGTAATAAAATCAGGACCAGATGCAAGAAAAGATGGGCTAAATGACGAAGACTCTGATGTGTCCTTAAATTAATGCTATAGTAGCATTGTGTAGATTACGTGTCTATGTTTGTATGTGTAACCTACAGATGATTTCCACTCCATTCGCCTTTTGAAAATGTATTGAGTTACTCTTCTGCAGGGTTTGCCTTTGGTTACCTTAACCACTAATACCAGAGATGAGACTTAGGAGGCCTGACCTGAGTTTGACCCCTAAAAAGCTAGGTTTTGGATAAAGCCTATTAGGATGGGTAGCAGCCAACTTGTTCTGACTCCCTTCGTGTGATGGGTGTCCTTTATTATCTGACTTCTGCAGTTACCAAAGCCATCAGTGGTTGTGTCTGTGCTGGATTATATTGCCCTGGTTTAGTGCCTCGCTGCAGTTAAATGCTGAAGCCAGTTGCTGCAGGGTGCTTAGACAGCACTCAGGGGAATCATTACTACTGTAGGGACTGATCTCTGGGGGGTGGAAAGCGGAACTAAATAATCTTATGGACTGACACAGCATCCCTGTTCCTATATTCCAGTTTGTTAATTAATTCATTTTAGCAGCATTATGCCTTTGCATACAACATCCATGTCTAATTTATGAATACAAATATAAGAATTACTGTCTGTTGCATCATTTTCAGACTAATCTCATCTCAATTTTGTCAGGTTTTTGAGTTTTCCATACTATTTCTTTTGCTTTGTATCCCCTGTACAGAGATTCTACGTATTTCTGACGGGAATACCAGTGGCACTATTCATAACATATGTCAACATCTTCATTGGTGAGTGCTCTGTCATGACTAAGCAAAGTACAGTCAAAATTATTGTTGCTTTTTTTTTAAAAGCTTTCCACAGTTTTAAAATGAAAAAAACCTGTCTCTCAACAGTCTTTCAAACATCAGTGATGTTTAGTGAACCAGTTGTTTATTCACATGAGGAGTCTGTGCTACCTTGTTTTATGTATTCCTGTAAGAAGGGTGCATACACTGCAACTGTCAAAAGAGCCAAAATTCTGTTTGGCAGTACATGTTTTAAATGTAGTTATGTAATTAGATGGAATTAATTTAGTAGAGACATTAGAAAAAAACATGCTTTCAGCTCATATACTTTATAAGGCATTTCTGTGGACTTGATCTTAGTTATTTCTTTTCTATAGTTGCAAATGTTGCCCTTCTGTTGTGTGGCTTAAAGTGTCTGAGTTAGATACATTGTGTGAAGTGTATGGAAAAAAACTGTGAGTCCACTTTTTCGGAATAGAGCCCAGATTGAGAGGTGAAGTACTCTCCATGTGAAATAATGATCTTTTCCTAATGTCAAAGGCAGAATAAAAGGCACTTAAAAAAACCAAACCCAACTTTAATTCAGTGTTTCTCTTCTCCTTTCCTTGTCAGGTGAAGCTGAACTTGCAGAGATTCCTGAAGGTTATGTTCCAGAGTACTGGGAATACTACAAAGTGAGTGTCACGTGTAAAAGGGAGGCATGTTATGGGCAGCCTTGGTGATACTTTTGGGAGTAAAACGTGTGGAGCATGCCAGTGAGGGTGGCCGTATCCCTGCCGCTGGGTATCGGTGTGGTCGAACTCGAACTGTGCGTTTATGATTTTGGTAAACTTGCTGGTTTTTTCAGCTTTATGGATCATGCTTATTGTGTAGGAAACCTGTTTATTGACACAAGTAGATGCAAATGATCTGCAACTTTATGCAAGTAAACTGCTGAAGCTATATGTCAAGATTATTTTATAATATTCCTAAATAATAAGAACAGGTTTATTCTTAGCATGCAGTTCTTTCTTTTCATTTCTTTCTCTAGAACTACAGCAGGAGTTTCACGTGACATTATCAAACAATACAAAAGAAAGTAATGTTTCAAAGTTCAACATCGCACGTGGTCTCATATCTAAAATTGAAGATTTTGGTAGTCAGAAATTCAAGGGTTTACTTTTCCCATTTCATTGTATTTTCTTAAAATTAGTCCCTGGCTTCTTGCTACAAGCACTTTTTTGGTTTTGATAGAAAGTAATTGAATTCAGCAATACTATTATGACTGTTTTAACTCATTTAGACTTTTGTTCCTAGTGAAATGACCTTTATGTGGAAGCAAAATTTAGAAATATTACTGATTATGGTAAGAGGTTTGGAGCCCATTTCTGTGGTTGCAGTGTCAGTTAAAGAAACTTTAATTCAACAGAAAGAAAACAGATCATAGGTCTTCCATTAACTTTTAATTTTCCGACAGAATAGTTGTTTGCAGGTTATCTCAGCATTAAAAACAGAAAAAGAAATACAGCTTTTTAGGGTTCTGATCTTACAGATAGTAGAGCATGGTTTTAACTTTACTGTTGTGATTTGAATGGCAGCACCTGTAGCGCTGATGACATTTTCAGAACTGGGAATATGCAAAAGGATTTAGTTATGATGACATTTCTACTTGGAAATTGCACGAATAATCTCTGCTTTTATATTTTCCAGCACCCTATAAGTCGCTGGATAGCTCGTTACTTCCTTGACCCCCCTGAAAAGAACTATGAGAAACACATGGCTTTGCTTGATATTGAAGCGAAGAAAACAGAAATGAGGTATCTTCTATAGTTGAGAGTTTTAAAATACTGGTGCATACTATAGTTGGCTCTTACATTTTGCCTAACATACTGAGCTGGATGCTGACATAACATGTTTATTCGTGTATCGCTTGACTCCAAGTACTTGCTGCTTTGGCTGCTGTCAGAGTGGAAGTTATGGTATCTCTGGTCCTGCCTTCTCAGTACTAAGATCACCAGAACTGGAACAATCCAAGGGCAGTCTTGTAAAACAACAGTGTCTCTTCAAAACAGTTTGTATTTACGAAGGTGTAGCTCTGTCTTCCTGAGCCAGGAGATGAACAGCTTGTTTTGCCTCTGCTAGTGCTCAAGGCTTAACTGAGTAGCTAAGTGACTGTTTACGGGACTCATTGTGTTCCTTGTTGCTGCTGAAAATTTAGTGGGCAGCAATGACATTGTTGTACTGAGTTCATTCTATACTCACTCAGAGTAAACTGTGGTAGTAGAAGAAAGTCCGAGTTCCATGAACTGTTGCTATTGAGACCAAGACATACACTTGACACATGAGACATACTTCTTCTGTTATCCCATTTAAGTCTGTTTTTCTTGGTCTTACTTAGTTTTATTTGAAAGCTGTATCAAAACTTAGTCCCTTAATAGGCAAGAATCTGTGTCAGAAATCCTGCAAGTATTTTTATTACTAGTTTGTGAGATGACTTGCTGAAAAAAACTGAAATAGAAGGATGTATTAGCTCATGGTTTAGTTGAACCCTTTGTATTTTCATAGAGGAATAGAATTTCAGGTTGGAAGGATGTGTTTAAAAGCTGTCTAGATGTGGTGCTTGGGGATATGGCTTAGTGGTGGATGTGGTTAATTGTTGGACTCTGATCATAAAGGTCTTTTCCAACCTTGATGATTCTATGATTCTATAAGGGACCTCAAGGATCATCTGGTCCAGCCTTTCTTGGCAAAAGATGTATTTTGGTACTGTGTGTCAGTAGTGTTTACAAACCATAGATGATAAACTCAGTGCTGTTGTCAGTAACGCCTTGATGTTAAACATCAACGTATGTATGATCAAAACCAACAAACTTCATACCGAGTGTTTCTGTTGCTCTTTCTTTTTAGGCTGATGGAGACAGAGGCACGCAGACTGATGAGACACAGGGGAGATGGACCGTGGTATCATTATGAAACACCTGATAAAAATCTCATTGACAATTCTATGAAATCTACACCTGATAATTAAACAATTCTAAGACCGTATGCATGGTCTGAAATGCATACTGACAAATTGTGACTGAGCTATGTAACATACATCCTGCTGTCTACTGACAGAAGTTAATAAAAACCCCAATGTTTGTGTTGATTCTGATAATTTGAAAGAAACTGTGTGACAGCTAAGCACATTAGCTGTTAAAGTTGTTAATCAGAGAAAATGCTGTATGTCAGTTGCCAACAGTTGCTCCTTTTCTTCAGAACATCAGTGCAGGATGGGCTTTGAGACCTAATATATGTGAAATAAGATGGTAATACAAGTCTTCATCATGTGATTTCTACTATTTAAAGTGTTAAATGGAAGCAACAGAAAACTGTAAATCTTTTTTTCTTTCCTGGTGCCTTCTGTCAGGTAATTCGTGGAAGGTGAATTAACTAAGAAAAATACCTTCAGATCTTTGGAATATTAGGATTATATCTACCACTTTAGACAATTACTTTCTCTTGTAGTCAAACTCATCTTTCACTATTTTTTCCACAACTTGCATATTGTTCAACATCTGCTGTAATTTTCTCTGCATTATCTCAAGTTTCTCTCTTTGGATACCTGTTAATACCCTTCATCACTGACAGTATCAGCCACGCTGCTCTTGTTTTATTAGCTTTGTGACCAGTTGTTAGCTATTCATCACCAGTTACTAGTTTTGTCATCAGTTTTAAACTTTTTTTCCTCATGTATGCATAATTTAGGCTTGTCTGCTCTTTCATTGTCTCCAGTCTCACCTCCTATAGTTTGTGTCTCTAAAAGACATCTTAAACAGACTCTTAAAAAACACACACAACAAAAGAAAAAGCACCAACCCCCCCCCTCCCCCCCCCGCCAAGAACCCCAAAGATGACTGGCTTTGTGCATCTTTCTGAACTGGACAATTCTTTGTGTAGCTCGTCCAAAAAGTGGTCTCTCTGGAACATGTTGCTACATTGTTCTGGGAGGTTTTCCCTTTTTTTTTTTTTTTTTTTTCCTTTCCCCTCCTTAATGGTTTGCTTTAAAATGAGGTGTAAAAGCATAAAAGGCACTTCTGCTATGATAGATGCTTCCTATTCTAAATGGCAATAGATGTAAAGCAGCCACATGCTCCCTTTGTGGCAGAAAGGATCTTCAGTGACAAAAACAATCTGTGCTCCATTATATATGTTAATATTTCAGAAAGCTCTTAATGAGGGGTACCTACCACTGTCAGGTAAGTCTCTTGTTTTAAATTTGTATCTAGTGACCTGGAGAATCGCATGCCAAGTTGTTATGGGGAGGATAGTCTTTAAAATTAATTTTAACAAGGCTTTGGTTTTATTGCCCAAGATATCTTCTGTGTTTTCAGAAGGCAGGATTAAGACAGAAGTGCGTGCCTAGACCTATAAGTATCTACACTGTCAGATGGTAGGAGTGGAAAGCAAAGGAAAAGTTTTTGAAAATGAAAAAGTGTGTGGTGCATGTTAATTTACATTTTAGTGGTTCTTAGGGGATTTTATAAGCTTAAGTCTTCCATGTACTCTTAAAAATACCCCCCCAGTTCCTAGGCTAAAGTCTATGCTCTGTCACGTAAAACTTCTCATGAGAAGGAAGAATCTCATTTAACAAATATTAAAATAAGTATTTTCCTAGTAACTGCTGCATATCTAACATTTTTAGCAATATATTCAGGTTATTGATACTGTTGCTAGAGAGCTTTCTACTTCTGTAAAAGGCTTGAGATGAACAAGGGAAAAATAGGAAACTGCTTATTGAAGGTTGTGAGATGTCTGAAGAGCAAGGATCAAGCCAGGGTGTAGGCTGACATTAGTGAATGGGTTTTATGGGTCATCTCATCACTGCTACGTGAACAGATAACATCTGCTGTGTGATTACACAGCTTTTACATACAAATGTAAATCTTGGCAGCAAAAATCTCAAGATGAAAACTTCAGACTTTATACTCCCAATGCATTTAGCTTAAAGAGGCCACATAAAGCGATTTTGGAGATGAAAAGGGTAAACCTTTCTACTAACATTTAGGATAATTCAAAGACTTCTTTTCCAGGGTGAATTGGAATTTAAAAAGCAAACCGAAGGAGTTTATATAAAAATTCAAGGGGAAGAGTGCCATGCAACCACTGCTAACCAAGGCGGGGGGCGGGGGGGAGTGAATAAGGCAAGTTGCACCTCAGGGCAGCCCCACACATACCTGCCATGGATTTTCAGAACTACACCACTTTTGACAGCAAGGTAGGGAACGCCGATGGTCTTCTTCATCTGGCAGATTTCTGCCACTAGAGGGTTGTGTTTCTTCGGGTTCCACCGGCCATGGTACTTATCTGCTTTAAATGCCTCAAATGAGGGATGGAAGGTGCCTTTTAGAGCTTGTGGCCTTAAACTTATCTGGCTGTATTCAGATTTCCCACTTTTTAAAGGAAATAAGCCCAAGCCCTTTAGTAACCCCTGATCATTTTGTGGTTTTAAAATCTTAAAACACATTTATTTCTTTAGATTAAGCAACATTGTGTAGACTATTTTAAGCAAAGACCACCTTGCATGCTGCTTCCTAGCACTGCCAAGTGTCAGGAAGATTCTGATAAATTTTGTATCAGTGCTTTGACTTGTCCTTTTTGTTTGAGTCAATCTTTCAGGTTAAATGGCTTGTATGTCTTATGGCTCTCTTTGTTTATAAATGCTGAGTTAATCCTAAGAGAAGCCTTTAAAAAAAAAATCACGAGGTCTTCTCAGATAAATCTGCCCAGTGACTTTGTATTAATTTGTGTTTTTTTATCCAGCATCCAGCGATGCTCACAAGTCCTCGCTGTACTTTAAATAAAGTCAATTCCACTGGCATGAAATATTCAAATATTCTGCATAGAATCAAAGAATGCCTTGAGTTGGAAGGGACCTTAAAGATCATATAGTTCTAGTCCCCCTGCCATGGGCAGGGACACCTCCCAAAAGACCAGGTTGCTTAAAGCCTCATCCAGCCTGGTCTTAAACGCTTCCAGGGATGAGGTGTTCTCTGGGTAACACGTTCCAGTGTCTCACCACCCTCATAGTAAAGAAGACCACCTTAATGTCTTATCTAAATCTACCTTGCTTTAGCTTAAAGCCATTGCCCTTTGTCCTCTCACCACATGGCCTCATAAAAAGTCCCTCCCCAGCTTTCCCGTAGGCCTCCTTCAGATACTGGGAGAAGGCAGCTGTAAGGTCTCCCTGGAGCCTTCTAGTCTCCAGGTTGAATGGACCCAACTCCCTCAACCTGTCCTCATAGGAGAGGTGCTCCAGCATTCGGTAATTCACATTGTTCCCAGCACTTGCTTATTTTTTGCTAGAAATCCACTGCTCACTCTCACAGCCTGTTTTGTAGATGGATACAAAATTATTTTTCAGTTCTGTAGTTATTTGAGATTATACTACATCCACTTTTTGAAACTTTGATTTTTGAGGTAAAAGGTGGTTCTAGCAAAGGACATATCACGTGCCTGGAAGTGATTGATGAATCCTTGGATAGAAGGTGGACTACAGGTGGAGAGCTATTCATCTAGGTTATACATCTTCATTTTAAGTGATCAGTCATTTCTTTAACCTGCTGTCAGGCATATGGAATAGTTATTAGATATTGCTTGAAAAATGTTATTTTAATATTTGTTATCGCTCAGGCACTTCACCATCAAGAGGCTGATGTTAGGCACATAAAGTTACTGAATCCTCGCATCTGAGAATTTATATATATATTTATGTACAGTATTTACTTGCCGAAAAAATAAATACAAGAGCCGGAGTGTTACTGGGCAAAGGCAAACCTGTGCCGAGCTACTCAGGGAGACCAGGGGAGGCAGACTCCATCCTCCTCTCGGGGCAACGGATGTTTTCCGGGAAAAGGCGAGCTCGGGTGTGCGCGGTGCCTCTCCCGCCCCGTCCGCAAGCGCACCCCGGGGCGGGAGCTGCCCGAACCCCCTCAGGCCTTCCTCCGTGCCCCGGCGGGGCCGCGGAGCGGGGCCGGCTGCCGCCTGACGGCCGCCCGGGGTACGCGCGCAGGGCGGGAATCGCCTCAGGAGCAGCGGCGCCGGAGGACCAGGGACGGACGGGGGCGGTGGACGGACGAACGGGCGCGCCCGCCCCCTCCGCCCTGCCCTCGCCGGGACCCCCCGAGTGCTACCGCCTCCGCAGCTGGTGCCGCTCCCGCTGCCATTGGATTAAAAATAGCATCTTCCCTCCCCCTCCCCTCCCTTGGGCCCGGCTCCCGCCGCCGCGCCCTGCCCCAGGCCCGGCTGCCCAGCGCCTCCATTGCCCTCGCGTCGCCCGCTCGCCGTCGGCCGCCCGGCCGGAGGGAACGAGCGAGCGAGCATGCAGCGGGCCGCGCTCTTCAGGGGCGGCGATGCGCAGATGGCGGCCGGGGACCTGGGCGAGCTGCTCGTCCCCTACATGCCCACGATCCGCGTGCCTAAGTCAGGGGACCGCGTCTACAAGACGGAGTGCGCCTTCTCCTACGACTCGCCCGTGAGTGCAGCGAAGCCGCCCCCGACTGCCTCCGCTCCCCCTCCCTGCCGCGTCTGCCCACCTGCCCGCAGCCGGCGCCCTGCGGCGAGCCCGCCCCTCTGGCGGCCCCTTCCCCGCTCCCCGCTGCACCCTCCTCGCCGAACGCAGCCCCTCGCCCTCTGCCAGGGCCCCTGCCTCCCCCTCAGGCTTCGCAAGCAGCCCCATCCCTCCGTCGGCCGGCCCGCCCGCCTGCCTCCACCTGCCTCGGCGCCCTCCGCAGCCGGCTCTGCCCTCGCCCTCCCCGCCCGGGCTGCCGCGCCTCCTCGCCACGCGTGGGGTCCGCGGGGGAGCGGGCCCTGCCCTGCCCTGCCCGGCCCCGCGGTCCCGCCTGCGAGGCCGGTGCGCGGTCTGCTGCGGTCGGGGTTCCGCACGGCTCATCGTTGCCGGCTCGGTCGCACTGCGTTGGTTTATTTCACTCCGTAGGGCGGTCTGAAGCGGTTGCTTAGACACGGGGGTTTCGCGGGTTTGGGGAAACTTGCTGCCTGCTGGGATATGGGCTCTGTCTGGCCAGGTCTGCCCGCTCTCCGCCGCGAGTCCTCGTTTTTACTTTCACACTGAGGTAGTGAAAAGGGGCAGTAGGTGGCCTTCTCGTTTGTGTATTTTGTCTGGCAGGTGCCTGTCATTTTGCTTCCCTACTGTCTCAGTGCTCATTCTCCTTTTTAAAATCTGCAGACATGGCTTCTAGAGTAAAGGCTCAGCCTGAAAATCAGTGTGAAAGTCTTCCTGAAACACTTTCTCTCCCAGGGTTTCAGTTACACCACTGGACTTCAATGAACTTGTGGTATTTCCCCACTAACTTGTTAAGTTTGCTGTTAAATGAGCATTTGATGTACAGCAAACTTTCTATGGTGTTACAGCTGTCCTGTGAAACATCCACAGGCTCCACGGACTGCATGGGTTCAGTGGCAGATTTGGGGCCTAACTCAGTTTTAACTTAGCTGATAATACTGGAAGCCTTCATAAATAGTAACGGTCAACGCTTTGTAAGAAACAGGTGTTTAGAAACTACACTTCTTAAATGGAGCTGAGATTTTATTAAAAGTTGCCTCTCTATGTGAAGCTGAGGTTTCCCAGAGGTGACTGAGCGCTGTATATTGATGTTAAAGACAATGGCAGCAATCAAAAGGAAGCTGAGGGTTTACGTTACCGAATATTCAATGAAAGATACATTTCAGACACATTTTTTGAATCTTTTCTCCCCCTCTCTTTGATAAATCCTTATAGTACAGAAAATCAAAATTGGTTTTAAAGGTGACTCAGCTGTCTGGTGTTCATCATGTCTTGTTGAGAAGAGGTTATTTTTACCCGCACTCTTTAGGTCTCAAGTGTCACCCAGCAGCCCTGACTGTACTGGGAGGCAGTCTGATTAAAATCGCCAGATCAGACTCTGCTGCAGAGGTGCTAATTGCATTATATACTTAGTAAGTATTTTGGGGGAAAAAAATCAATGTACCACAAGCTTTTCTTCAAGTTTCTGCTTGGCTGAACACATGGTTGATGTTTTTAGTAACACTTTTGGTCTTCTGCAATGTTATGGTTTATAAAAAGTTTGTGTTAACAAGTAGGAAGCAATACTAAGTTCTGCTACAGATTAAAAAGTAACCAGTCAACACTACCACCGCACCCCGCCAACACGTCTCCAGTAAACGCAGCAAAAGCTGTGGCCAGCAAAACGATATATTTGAACAAAACATAAAACAATTCGGCAAAATTTAAATTAACTTAATAGAAACTATGTGTAAAAGTAGCAAAAGGAGTCGGGATTATGATGTGTGATTTTCCAAAAGAAGTTTTACTTCCAAAACCTTTCATCCCTTTGACTTTATTTGGAAGAGTTTTCAGATTTTGCAGTGTTGCCTTCTGTTCTTAAAGCTTTTTGTTTAAATCGCCTTACAGGATTCACTGGGCAAAAGGCTTTGCTGAACCTCTGCAATACCAGTAAAAATAAAAGTATTCTCAGCTTTTATCGTTTTCCATGGCTTTTCAGCTCATAGCATTCCTCATCTTAACTGACCAACAGATTTGTCTCAGATTTTCCTTTTTTTTTAGTTCCCATATAATCTAACAGTTACTTGGATACAGTTTCTGGGATGGCGATTCTGGAGGGCAAATGTGTGCTTTCTTGTGTAAAATACTGTTGCTTGCTATATTCATCTTGTAAAGCTGTGTTTTTACAGTCCTCCTTTCAGAAGGAAAGTGAGAGGTTACAGACAGGGGAGATGATTTTCTTGGTATACTTTGTAATAGGTTGGTTTAGTGACTTATTTTCTTAGGTTAGCTGTGTGTAACCGAAGCCAGCCTCTTTCAGTTGAGGTGTCTGCCTCTTTTCAAAGAGAAGATACACTGTTAGTCTGTTTGGTTATGAAGTTAAAGCAAATGATCAGTGTTAAAACACATGCTCTTGGTTTTATGGTCCATGGTAACATTCCAGATTACATTTTTGACGGGGGAGGTGTTTTGTCTTGTTAGTTTATTTCTCAGTATTTCCTCTCGTCTTCTCATTTTTCCATTTTAAATATGCTCCCTGTTACAGTTTAGCTTCAGCTTGTCTGTTTGGAGTCCACTCAATGCAAGATGTTCTGTTCTGTCACTTTTCTTCAATACCAGATCTTATTTCCATAGTTTCTTTCATTAACACCATAAGACTGTCTCTCAAGCTTTACCTTTCATTCTTTTTCTTCTCCCAAGAAGTGAATTTCCTCACAGAGAAGTGAATTCCTGAGTGTTTCTTGGTGTCTTCTAAAGTGACATACCTGGTCACACAGCAGCTCTATACTCAAGTTTCTTTAGCTATACTATAGTATTATTATTTCTATTATCAATACATTATTACTTTCCCTGTAAGAAAGTGTTGTGATCTTTAAAATACACTAGAAACCGTCAGACCTGTGAGTGTTAGAGTACAAAGTATTATTATTGCAGAAGAAGATTCTGCAGCAATTTTGAAAAGGACCAGGAAGGGTGGGATAATCAAAACCAGAGCTGTTCATGTCAGGGGGTGTCAAAGAAAATGAGATCTTGGGTATGAGTGGTTCCATCTCTTACTTCCAGTTGTGCAAAGCTCAACACGGCTGCAAGACTTGGCTTTGCAGATCTGTTTGTCCCTGTTAGTTGTGTTCTCTTGTCCAGATTTGAGTGGTGTAGTGTTGCTACAGAAGCACTTCAGTGACACTGAAGATCCACTTTGCGCTGGATACAGGCAACTTCGCTGATTGTTCTCAAAATGTGTTGATATTCCCTCTCTGTGAGTTTTAAATCTTACTTCCCTGGGTGAAGATGTGAGAACAGTGGCACCTTTGTGCTACAAAGAGAGTCATTAGTTGAGAGGTTTCAGCAGTGTGAGCGAGACGTACCAGCAGATATTCAGTATATTTTTTTATGTGGATTAACTGTAGCGTGATGAACTTGTCAGAAAGGTAGTATTGTTAGAAGGACCACTGAACAGATGAGAAATTCATGTCCATAGATTTGATCTATTTCCAACAGAATATAGTAAGCATGGTTTCCAGGAAAGTTGGCAGAAAGAAGAGGCAAATTTCTGTACACTTAGGAGTCCTAGTGACACTTTCTTAGTTCATTTGTCTCATAAGATTAGAAAATATTTTTTAATGATTTAGTTATTAATGATTTTCTGGTTGTTTTTTTTTTTTTTTTTTTTTTTAGCTTCTAGTAAAACTTTGTTTGTCTGATGGGGGGTCCTACTTCAGTTAGCCACGGATGCAGGAATTGAGGAGGGATGGATGGAAGGCTGGCTACAAAAGACAAGCGTGACCCAGTGTTGAGTACCACTCCCTCTAGTGACGGGCCCGGCAGCTGTAGCAGCTACTGCTTCTCTACACTTTGACTGATGAAGTCCTGTACCTCCCGTTTGTCACATCTGACACAGTTGTTCCTCGTAGTGACCTTCCTGGTGACTCTTCTGTATCTGTGCCTCTGTGATGTAGGTTTCTTATCTCCTATTTTGTCCACTGCGCCCTTTCTTCCTCTTTTGGTGGATGACCCTGGCTTTGTGTTGAGTAGAATGTAGGAGGCATAAAGATTGCATTATATAAACTGTTGTCTTTTATTATTTCTGTAGAAGTATAGTACTCAGCTGGAAATTCCACCTCTTAATGGGATCCTTGTCTCAAAGACTTCTGATCATTTTAGACCAGATGCATCCAAGGCAAAGGCAACTTCTAGAAGAGGGATACAAACTGGAGTGTAAGAAAGGCTTACCTGCAGGCCATGCGTGTTGCGGGTGAATGTGCTCTGAAGGGCATTGGTGAGTCCAACACAGCAACGGGACCAAGCAGTCTGGTTCTGTGGGTTACAGGACTGTGTTTGAGCAGCTTAAAGCTTGGCTTCACTCTGCTGGAAAGCCTTGCTGCTGACAACAGCCTCCCTTGTGAATCTTGCTGACTTCATTTTTGTGACTCAGGGACTCTGTAATGGCTGTGTTAGAACAGTTCCCAAAGGCTAAACTGTGCTGATGCTCTGCCATTTATTAGACAGTACAGTCCAGACTGAAATTCTTGAGAGTTTGGAGTGTGTAATGGGTATCGGTGACCACAGTGCATAAAACTTTCTAGAAATAAGTGCCTCTGATCTGGCAGGTCTTCTGGTCAATATTTGTTGAAGAAAATCAGGAAGTCACTGGGGCCACTGTCAGTGGGAGGGTATCTTGTTTCTATTGATGGGACAGGAGCCACAGTGAGGAAACAAATGACTGAATGCATCAAGACAAATTGAATGCTCTAGAAAAAGGATTTTGGCCTAGCTGCAAAGTGACATCCAGGTTATTGAGGCAGTGAATTGCTTGGTGGTGGCTGATTACATGAAATCAGAGCAGTGCTGTATGCTGCATCACAAGGAGATGCCAAAGTTGTCCCATGGGGAAGTGTTTTGCTGGCTGGGAGTGTCCCAGGACATGAGGGTTAACTAAATGGTCATCCAAAGTTAGAGAATGGTAAAGTCAGTAAAGGTTGTGCCTGCAGTGGCTCACAAATGAAGAATAACTACACAGCTTTGGAGAGCAACCAGTGTGTGTGCACATTGTGCATTTCTGTTGGTTTGATCTAGATTAGGATCTTATTAGACTTTGATCATAAGGTACCTGAAGTGCTAGAGGATAAATACAGAGATGCAGGTCAACGATCAATCCTGGATCTCTGCTGAATTGCTGTGGAACCACTAGGTTTTCTCAGAACTCTTCTCCCCAGATTTTGTGTTCTGGAAGCAGAGCCCTGTTCTTTGTGACCAACAGAACTGTACAGCAAGGGCTCTGCACAAAGCAGAAATCACCAGGCTGTCACGAAGTCTAAACTGCTATGGCAGCAGTGTGGGTGGCACTGCTTGAGCTGCAGTACTGGGCTTGAGCTAGAGAGTAAGCCGTGATGGATCTAAAACATCTCAGTCAGTGGCTCATGCAATCTGCACCTGGATAATCTAATCCCAAACAGTGCTGATTGATGGATGGAAGTTTTCTTCCTGGTTGCAGGTTAGAAGTACTCATGACCTAATGTTAGTTTTGCCATTGTATCTGCTCACTCATTGTGAAGCCTTGATCCTGCTTGTGAATGTGACTTGTACGAGACACTGCTTCAGAATGCCGTATGCCCTGCTCTGGAGTCTGCCCTATGTCTTAGCACGTGAGTGGGCAGTCAATCCTCCTCTTGGACTGGTGGTCTGGTTTCATTTGAGTCACTGACTGGCCCATGCGTTTTTCCCAGGAAATGTGAGTGCTGTACTGGATTGGCCTTGTGCATGTGCCCATCTAGAAGCTACAATGGAGACATCGAACATCTTTGTTAAGCAATTGTGAAATAATCTGCTTGTTGGGAAATATCTGGTGCCATCCCTAGTAACTGGCATTTAGCCCAGGACATGGAGGATTTTAAACCCTTAAAAACTGAGTATATTTGCTGTTATAACTCTCTGGTTGTCCATAGGACGTCAGATCCCCAGAGTCCTGATAAATTTGTGATGTCAGTGATGTGTACCTTCTGCCAGCTGCTCAGTATTTTGCATGTTGCTGTCACAAAGTGTGATAAAATAGTAAATAGTAACTTTGACATTTATTTCTCTCTCTTTTTTTTTTTTTTAATTGTTTTTTGGGTTTTTTTTTGTTTTAAAGGGAATGTGGGGGAAGGAAGGATTTCTTTTGTCACTAGAAGCTAACAGTCCACTTACTAGAAGCCCTCTACTTTATTTCCTATTCCAGATCATTTGTCCTTTCTTTTGCTGAGCAGTCCAGTTCTTCCTTTCCCATCTTTCTTGTCTTTCATCAGTTCCAATTTCTGCTTGTATACATTTTCACTGCTTGTATACATTTTCACTGCTTGTATACATTTTCACATTAACGCTTGTTGATGTGATGCTTCTCCTGCTCCTCCTTTTTACCATATGCCAAATTTGACCCTCTTATTATTCCTTTTCTGCTTTCCCTTTGTCACTATTGCCTTATTGTCACCTTTGGGTGACAGAAGTCAGTTCTCTTAAAGGCAGACTGATGCCAGTGTTCATACCTCATGCTCCTTTAGAATGTGACTACATATATTGCTGGCATATGGCACATATTTTTTTGGGTTGATTTGGAAACTTGAAAGTGAACTTTTTGTTTTGCAGGAGCCATCTCTGTGCTGTTGTGTTCAGCTGGTTGGCTGTGATTTGTTTTTTTCTGTCCTTGTTTCAGTGTAGGTAGTACTGGTGCGTGACAGAGAGGGGCTTTCTCTTTATTCCTCATTGTAAATCGTTATGTATTGCTGAGATGAATATTAAGTGCTGAAATGTCTGTTACTGTTTTTAACCCTGTTTTGAAATAGTATCTGTCATTTAGTTACATTATTGTGGGATTCAATGCAATATGTCTGTGTTCGGGGTGATCCTGTAACTTTTCCAAACATATTAAAGATTGGATTGTAGTTATACAACAGGAGTCTGGTGACCACAGTCAGATGAATTATGGTGACACTGAATGGAGCCTGTAACAGTTCTATATGGTTATGGCTCTTTTAGGGAAACAGTGTCGTGGAGACCATGGCAGAATGCACAGAGGAGCCAGTGACCCTCTGTCATCAATTGGTGCCTGGTGCCGTGAGTGTGTGTGAAGTGAGGTGCTGATCTCTCTGTTTCCATGTGGACTGGCGTTCATGTTTGCCAGACCTCTCATCCACCAGCTTCCTTGCTCTGTTTTCTAGGCCTGAGCGGGTGTACCTCTGTTGCATTTTAGCTCTCCTTCACTGTGCACTCCCTGTCCCCCTCCTTTCTCATATTACCTCTGTAAAACATGAATTATTATCTAAATAAGTAAAGAAGAGCTATTTCTTTTTTAAAAAACTTTTCTTCCTGGTGCGGACTGTGCATTCTTCTCTGTCCATAGAACACTTGACACACTGTGGCCATTTTAGCAGCAAAGAACAGGGAAGAAATAAAATGAAGAGCAATCACTTTGCCTTCTGCTTAGAGGGTAAGATAACTAGTCTACTCTCCAGTGGCCTTCTGAGTAGTGAGCAAGGCCTGAACAAGTACAAGCTTCTGCTCCAACAATGTCTTCAGACAGTAATGAGGGACAGCAATGTTTGTACATTACTTTATCCTAAAATCCACACTACACGCTGAGGTGAGAGTGAGGGTGGGGGGGGTCGGGAAAAAGCCAGCTAAAATTCCTGGGTTTGTCTCTCAGGACAAGCTATATTTTTCTGGTGTAACATAGCATCTCCAGTACTTTAGATACACTGCTTTCTTCCAGCAGAAACTGTCACATATCTAAAATGAATATTGATTACAAAGGTTTACATGCCACAGCCTATGTAAGTAAAATATCATTCCTTCCAAAACCAACTGTGTGCTCAGCAGGGTTAAATTCACCAGCACAAAGCCTGCCCTTGGATCACAGTTGAGTGCTCTCTAAGCACCAAACAGGGGCCTTCTGCAAAGGTGGCTTTTTCACAAGTGCCTCTGGTTTGCTGTGACCTTGTAGACTTTTGACCAGTGTGTCCGCTTCATTCCTAGTTGTGTGAGAGAACAGTGTGCCCGTGTTCTCCAGGAGAAATAGCTGTTTTGTTAGTAACCACAACCAGCTTACTCAGATTCTACATTTAGCTCATATACTGAAAGTGTCAGATTGTTGTCATAGGCTGCTTATCAGAAACAGTTCAGTGGTGTCTTGGATTCCCTCCAGAAAAAAAAAGAATAGTCTCCAAGAAAACAACATTGTAAACAAAGTTCCTGAGACCCTAGAATGTCAACACTATATATTTTTATGTAGGCTCGGTGCCTATAGAATTTTCTTGACTTTCTCACGAAAGGACATAATGCAAAAAAGGATTTGGAATACAGGATATAAGAGCAGACAGCAAAAGTATAATGGGCCTTAGACAATCTGTTGAAAGAGTAGTGGAAATTAAAATAAAGGTAAAACTTTTTAATTACAGTCATATTGTATTACTATTCTGAACACCAGGCTTGGAGTTTTCATTTAACCGCTTTATTACTTTTGAGCACAATGGTGTGTGTTGGCCCTGTGCTCCAGGCTGTGAACATTTCAAATTCAAAGGAGCTGTGGGTGGTTTATTTTTTTTTTTGTCTGTTTGTTTGTTTTTAAATAGAATCTCAAATAGGGGTTGTGTGGATCAAAAATGAGATGGTTAAATAGTTTACTATTCACTCTGTAGAGATAATCACTGTGATAGCTAGATGCTGAAAGAATGACTTCATGGTGTATATTAAGTGTGGATGGCAGACAGTCTAAACTCTAGCTTTAAAATGTGCATTTGAATCCTGGAGTGCTCAATGCAATTTTTTGTTCTTTAGAGGTAGGTAAAGCAACAGCTGTATAGTTCGTTGCATATTCATCTTTCTGCTAAGCCTGAAAAGGTGAAGGTTGTGTGTATTGGTTCACATTAAGAAAAGTAGAAGAGATGGATGTTTTCTAAAGTCTTGGGGTAAAACATCATTCTCTGGTCTCCATGGTCTGTTCCTCAGCAACATCATCTGCGAGTTGCTGTGGAAGTACCCGTACTTGCTGGTGTCTGAGACAGTTCTTCAGTTCTGGCTTTAGTTGTACTGGTACAAATGAGCATGTCTGAAAGAGTAGCAGGCAGGTATGGCTGAGGGATGGCAGTAACCTGGAAGTTCAGATTGCTTCAAGTCCTACAGCAGTACTCAGTGCCAGTCTTTCAAACAGGTTGGGAAGGATTAACTGGGTTTAGAGTGACACACTCAAGCCTGGTTTCGGGGCAGTGGTGGAAGAGACTTGTCAGGCCCTAGCTGCTCTGTGCTAGGTAGCAAATGAGCAACAACTGCTCTACACTGTTAGCCCTTCAGCTTCCTTTTCTGGAAGAGAAGAAGGTGTATTAACCTGGTGCTGGCTAGGAAAGTATTGGAGAGAGCCTAACTCGTGCCATGGCTGGTTCATCAGGATGGGGGGCTTTGTGCTCCCTCGGAGAGGTGCCTGGCTGGGCTCGGAGGTAGAGCAAAGGTTCCTGCCTAGCAGAACCTTGAAGAGAGGTAGGCCAGGCAGGGGAGAACTTCTTGGTTTACCGTACTGAGTGTGTTTCAGGTGTGGCACTGCTAGGTGGTACCCTGCAGCTGTTGCTGTAACAATTCTCAATACATTATTATGATCATTTGTTTATTTATTAAAAAATTTCCTTCTAAGGTGTATATGGATGAGTTCAGTTTGTAGTGTTCCTCGGGGGATTTCACATGAGATGCTCTGTACCACCCAATAGCACAAACATGTTCACAATAGAAGGAAGGTCACAGCGGTTCTGAAAGGCTCAGTCTTTGTTAGGCACCACCTACTCAAAAAACGCACGCTTACAGAGGGCTTAAAAAATTAACCCAACACCAATGAACCGGATGACTGAAAGTTCTCCTGATAGTCTGAATGATGTAGAAGAGATCTAGGAGCAGTGTTAAAATGTAACAAGACTCTGATAACAGCCAGCACCAACATCCAGCTTTGGGAGAGCAAAAAGTGATGAGACTCCTGCCAGGTCATGTTACTGCACTGTCAGCATTTGTGATCAGTATTAGGAATATTTATATTTCTCTTGTATTGTGCTTGTCTCCAAGCACTCTTAATTGCATGAATAGAGAGAATCCATGACAGAAACTGAAGAATATTCATAAAACACTTGCCAGTTTTCTTGTTAGCTAGTTCTAAGAGCTGTAAGATCACCTGAGATCTGTTTTTTTCTCAGACAAGATTGTGATCAATAGTAGAGGTCATGGTTGAATTTCTGGACCATCAGCTCTGCCACACTTCTGATTTGGAATGTGGTTCTTGCAACCAGATGGCCAAACAAACTTCTATTTCAAACGGATGTCTGTGCTTTGTTATTTCTATGCTTTACAAATTTCTGTATCTACAAATTTCTGTGGATTGGACGCTCAAGTAGATTTTTTTCAAGACTAACTTGTAGACCTCCAGTTTGGATGCTTGCTCATCTGTAGTTGTAAACTAACCAATTTCAATGATGACTAATAATGTAAACATAAGACATACTATGAAATCCATATTTAAAGTGCTTGCCTTATAACAGGAAGGGTCTGCAATTCTTTGTTGTGTGTTGGGTTTTTTGTTTGTGGGTTGGTTTTTTTTTTTTTTTTTTTTTTTCCCCAGGAAGCTTGCTGAGTCAGTTCTGTCCTGTTCAGTTCCTTCTGTGCTGTAACCATTTGTGTCATTCCTTTTAGGATTCAGAAGGAGGTCTCTATGTGTGCATGAACACATTTCTGGGATTTGGAAGGGAACACATTGAAAGGCATTACCGGAAAACAGGACAGTGTGTATATTTGCATCTGAAACGACATGTGATAGAGGTGAGATGTGTGGCTTCCCAACTAACTACGCTGACAGTTCTTGAGTCTCTTGTGCTTGTTTAGGTAACACTTCTCAGACACAGACCAAATCTTGAATGACAGACATGAAGATGTTCAGGTTTGAGTCTGGATATCAATTTCAGGTGCTATAGCTTCAGTTCTGAGATGAATCAAAAGCCCTAAAGAGTCAGATCTTAAAGGCAGCTTGTTGCCTGACTTCCACTGCTCTTTTTCACTACATGCTTTTGCGTTTCATGTACATATTGTCTGCATGTTATGTGCATACTGTTGGTAATGAAATACTGTTCTGAAACCTGCCTTATGTAGAGAATTACTGGGTTTGGCTCAGATGTGGGAATTGTACTTTTTTTTCATCCTAGTATTTCTATACACTTAAATCATGAGCTTTAATCTTGACCTGGCCTGGGATGTAAAGCTTAGCTTAAATTGATGCTGGATTCTAGAGCCACAATCTGTCCTCATTCAGTCTTACACCCCCCCACCTTGGTGTATACATAAAAAATTCATATTCACTGGTCTTCCATAATATCCCTGCACATCAGTAACTAGTAACCTACGCTTCCTAACATCTGTTTGTGTGTGCTTTGTCTGGCATCTTTAAAGGGCTGTTAATGACTTGTGACCTGAGCTATATGGAGGGCACTGGGTTTGCTTATAGCTCACTCTCCTGTAAGCTCTGTCTCTTTTGGCAAGTTAGAGGGCCTGAAATAGCTCCTTGGAGTGGGATAGAATACTTCACATTTCTCATTCTACAGCAATGTTTCCCCTAGGTGATGAAGGCCCTGAGTTATGTAAAGTGTCCTGACCTCTTATTTTATTTCCAGTAGATGACTATTCATATAAAATTATAGTGAAGTGGATTGCACATCTCCCACATTGAGATTGTTAATGATGTTTGTTATACTTCAAAATTGTCTTTCCTTGTAAGGGTGATAGCAACATTTTCCTTCATACTGTTAACTGAGTTTTTGGACAGCCTAGTCTAGTTTTAGCAACAGTTCTTCTGAGTGAATTTAGCACTCCTGAAAGATGAGATCTAGGACTAGAGACAGGTGGGAAGAAATCCTCTCAGCTTTCCTTGTATCTAACTTTCTCCCAGCTTGTGACCTGGGAATTTTCAATATTTAAGTAAACTGGGGTTAAAATGGGGCCTCAAAAATTCCTTTCCTGGATAAAGTTTAGTCTGATGAATTCCAAAAGGGAGAAACAAATATACTGACTGTTGTTTGGTTCTGTGTACCACTTCAACTGAACTAGTTCAGTGGTTCCTATTTTTCTTCTTGTGAATCATGATATAGCAGAGGGGCCTGGCATCTATTTTTGAAGGTGGTGGTGCACTGAGTCATGTGGTAGGAAACAGTGTTTGACTTCACCTAGTACAGGTGAAGGTTGTGTCATCCAATATGGCTCATGAATAGGATTCCTCACATGTTAGCTGTGGATTTTGTTTACCATGACTGTGTGCTCCTTATGTACTATTCATGTTTTACTTTGAGCAATGTGAAACATCAGGTCTTCAATGGAACAGTTTTATGAAGTGCCTGGCACACGCCGCAAGGTGGTTTTGGTCTTTTAAGCCAAGCTTTTGATGGTGTGGAATACAGTAAAGCCAAAGACATTGGATATGCTATCTTGCAATTCTGCTAGTAAGGCTGCTATTCTTGCCTGTGGTTCCCTTGGCATCGTCCTTGCAGGATGTGCTGCATTGCTGCAGAAAGCCCTGTTTGCTTCCAAAAGTGTTTGGAATAAGTATCAGTCATGTATATTGTCACAATCTAATTAGAAAATAAGGGTCAGATCTTCAGCCTATTGGCTTAAGTAGGGCCAGAGGATCTGCCAGTGGCAGACCAGCACCAGAGGCACCTGCTGAATCATCAGAAATGTGTGCAAGTGCACATTAGGGAGCACCCTCTGGTAAAATTCTTAGCTAAATCAAGAATTTTTAAATTTTCTTGAGTTCCTCCCTCCTCCTCCCCCCCAGAATTTAAGTCTTGAGAATTTTAAAATCAGTCACTTTCCTGTGGTGTTTGACTTGTATACAACTGGCTGTATAGTGTTCAGCCCTGGACAGAGCTTTAGCTTGGTGCTGTGATGATACTCCAGCCCTGCTGGAAACACTGAGCAGAGAAGCATGACATTTTCTACAGTGATGGGTTCCTGAATATCAGTTGGTGGTGATGCTGTTACAGAAACTGGCAATGGTGCCGGTAAAGAGAGTGCAGAATAGGCTACGCAGACACCTTGCATGAGAAGCATCATGAATGAATTTCAATGCCACTCCAGATGTGTTGTGACTCCCATTTGCTGGGTGTGTCACATCTGTTAGGAGCCAGAATTACTTTGTGAGTGGCGAATGTTTTCAGTGATATCTGACAAATGGAGAAACAAGGTAAAAACCTGTCAGGTTCTGGGTTTTTCAGAAGTATTGAATGTCTGCAATTCCAGTTCAGATGTATTCAGCAGTTTGGAAAACCAAGCTGAAGTATTTAATGTCAGACTGGCAATCATAAGCATTTCATGTGAATTCTTCCTCTTTGAAATCTCAAGACTTAGTGTCTTTCACAATATCTGACTTGGTGACATCAGAATTCAATTGATATTTCCTACTGGAAACAACATTTTTTTTTCAGTTCTGAAGCTATAATCCTTGGAGGATGAATGATTTACTCAGTGTATTTGTAATGGGGTTATGTTGTGTCATGCTGCTGCTTCTTAAAAATAGATTTAGATTCTTGGCTGCTTCCTTTCCACTTGTTAGATTCCAGTAGTTTAAAGGAAAAAAAAAAAAGTTCTGCTTGTTATTTTTACTTCATTGAGGATTTCTGAATTTTTTTTTAAACGCTGGAGTAGCAACACTGCCTCCCTTTCCCTAGGGCTCATCTATATGGATAATAGCTTCTGTTCTTAAGAGCCAAGGAGTGTTAGCTGGCATCTGCTCTTTCTAAGAATGGAAAACTTTCCTAAGATGTATAAGACCTCACTGATAACTCAAGCAGTCTGCTTTGGCCAAATCTTTATTTATATGGTGAAGGGAACCACCCAAAATATGTGACCCTTTCACCTACCGAGGAGCAGAGGCAAACATGAACTTTCCCTGGGCTGACAGGTTCTTGGCTGGTTTCTCTCCACCTGTTGTATCCCAATATTATTATTTAAAAAAACATTGCCTAACAGCCTTGTCAGTGACACTAACATTATACATCATGTTGGCCTTACAGCCACAGAGGTTTGCTTGATTTAATTTGATTAGATTAGATTTAATAGTGAGTGTTAATCAACAGCTTAAGAAGCAAGTGCACTGACTTTCACATTTCCTCAGCTACTAGCGTTTCTCTGGTAGTTTGAGCTATTTTGAACTGAAAAAAGTAGTTCTTGATGAATATCACTGTGAAATTACTATTCTCTGCTGTGGAGCTGAAATTAAGAAATAAAATACAATCTACTCCCTCACCCCAAACAATTGCCTGGGTGTTATCAGGTTTCCTCCATACTTTCTAATATTAAGAAAGCATGATGGAAAGGACAGGTTTGTTTTTTTTCTGTATAGATCAAAATTAACTGAACTAATAGATCACAGCAAAGTAGTCTTTTATGCAGATAGAAGCCTTTTCTTCCCCTCTCTAATACAGCTTTAGTCTTTAAGAAAAACTGTAGGGGGATCTAGTGGTGAGAGGTCCAAGTGATGCTAGATGTGTCCCTGTCTTGTTGATAGAACAGCAGTCACACACAGCGACCATGAGACATGCTCTGCTTAATTGCTAACAGAGCAAGGTATGAAGGATTTGGATGGTGACTTTCTTCCTCCGTAAGGGTAGCAAGCAGTGATGAGTTCAGTCCTGCTGTCAGGGAAGAATGAAGAGGATTTACATACTCGCTCAGCAAGGACTGTGATTCAGCAGAAGGACCATGAACAGACAGATGTGTGTCAGAAATGGCAACAGTACGGGGTTATTGCTGATTTACCATTGTCTCACTTGATGGATTTTTAATTCTTTCCTTCTTTCTTTCTTTCCAGAAGGTACCAGGGGCATCTGGTGGAGCGTTACCAAAAAGGAAGAATGCTAAGCTATTTTTAGGTATTGTGAACAGCTGCTTTCATGAAGTCCTTTTCTGACCCTGTCTGCATGTGTGCTTGGGTTCTGTCCACCATTGTGTCTGGCTTTGGGACTCCTTGTGGGTTTTCTTTTTCTGTTTGGTTACTTTTTCTAACCTTTGGTTCTAGTTTTTAAATTTAGTCCATACAAATAAGTAATTCTTGTCCGTTTTGGTGCATAGTGAGACATGGGTGTATATATGCATGAAACACTTTAAAAGTAGTCCCGCAACTTATTCTCAAACAACCTAAGGTTTGATAGGCATTTTTTGACTAATTCTGTCCCTTCTCTCTCTTGTGATTTCCACAAAGCACCCTGTTATTGAAATGTTTATGTATGCTTAATGTTTAGACATAACAGGGCCTCAGTGTGACACTATTCTGCTCAGCAGCTGATCATAGGAAAAGTCAGGTTCCTGAGGTCACTCCAGTCCTCAAAAAGGGCAAGAAGAAAGACCCTGGTAATTACAGACCAATCAGCCTCATCTCCGTTTCTGGAAAGGTGATGGAGCAGCTCATTCTGGAGATCATATCTTAGCATACAGAAGAAAAGAAGGTTATCAGGAGTAGCCATCATGGATTTACTGAAGGGAGGTCATGTCTGACTAATCTGATAGCCTTCTGTGATGGTGTGACTGAATGGGTAGGTGCAGGGAGAGCTGGTGGGGATGTTGTCTACCTTGACTTCAGCAAGGTTTTTGACTCTCTCATAATATCCTCATGGGTAAGCTCAGGAAGTGTGGGTAAGAAGAGCAGACAGTGAGATGGGTTGAGAACTTGCTAAACAATAAAGCTTAGAGGGTTGTGATCAGTGGCACAGAGTCCAGTTGGAGACCTATAGCTAGTGGTGTTCCTCAGGGCTCAGTACTGTGTCCAGTCTTGTTCAACATCTTCATCAATGACCTGGATGAAGGGACAGAGTGTACCCTCAGCAAGTTTGCTGATGGTATGAAACTGGGAGGAGTGACTGATATACTGGAAGGCTGTGCTGCCTTCTGGCAATCTTATAGTGAGTCTTAAGGAAATGAAACTTCTTTTGTTTGAAGAGAGTGTTGAGTTGCAGATGCTGCTCTAAATGTCATTTACTGTCAGTTTACATTGAAAATAATGTTTGCTACTGGATGCTTATAAAATAATAAGTTTGGGAACAAAGCTGGCAGCAATGCAGCAGTGGCTGAAGAGTATTAGCAGTGTCAGCATAAATAAGTAGTACAAAAGCATGGTCAACTCTTGCTGATCGACTGCATGTATTTTGAGGCTCCTGCCACTGCTGCATGAGCCCAGCACACAGTGGACATGGCATAGTGTCTCTATGAGGTGCCACGTGGAGTCCTCAAATTCCATCCTTGCACGTGAGCATTTTGTTCCCACTGAGTAGATCTGGTACAGCAGTTGCAGGTGTCCTGGTCCCAGGGAGCTTCTGAAGGTGGGGCAGTTTCACTTGGGTGGATTTAGCTCCCGGAACTATCACCATTTAATCCAGCACTTCTGGAATCTAATGCACTTTTAAAAATGTAACTCATCTGATCTGTTGTTCTGCTGCAGCCCTCTTTGCAGCCCCTGCTGGCTGGGAGTAGAATGTTATCAGCTCTCTTCTCTGATCCTTGAGATAGTATTTCTATGCATCCAGATGCTTTGTATCCACTTGTTTGCCTCAGCAGATTTCACTACTTTTTGGACACACTTAACGTAAAGAAGAAAGAACTATTCCTGTCCTCCTTCATAGCTGAGGAAACAAAAGCACAAAGGGGTCAACTGATTCCATATTTTTCCATGTGACAGCAGCGGAGATAGTTTGCAAAATTTGACATGTCTCTTAATCCAATGTCTTCCTTTCTGTTTTGGAGCTGCTGGACCTCTCATCTTAACTGGTTGGTTTAGTTCTGTCTTTCTCATTGTGACCTGGTAGAGATGTGCACCAAACTGGCAATTATCAGCCCATACATGTAGCTTGCCATTTAGGGCTTACCCTGTCAGAAAAGAATAGACAATGATCAATGGGTATCTGTAACACCACTGTGTTTCTAGGTGTCTGTGAGTAATTCCCTGAAGGCCCAGAGATTTGTGTACAGTCAATCCAGTTTGGGCATTTTGTTACATTGCTTCTTATAATCTTCCTTGATGTAAAGCTATTAAAGATACTAAACCCTTTTCAACCTCCATGGTATTAGAAAAACATCTTTTGATTGCTCAGTGATTGCTTTCTAGCACTGCTGCTATTGAGCAAATGCAATAGAAACATAAAGTGATTGGGTCAGTCAGCTGGAAGCTTTATCTTTCCCTAAACATTAAAAGATCCATAGCAAAGTGTATGTGCGTTAGGTTTTGGGCTCGTTTTGTTTTTGGAGAAGGTTGAAGGGTGTTGCTCGTGAGTGTTCTGTTATAGGCCATCAGGAAGCATAACAACATTGTGCTTTGAAATGTATGAGCTGCCTTTTTTCTGGCCTGTTCAGATGTTACTAGGCAGTGTGGATGTGGTAACTTTAGCTCAGCCTGTGCAAGCTTTCAGAGGACTTGGGATGATAATTAAAGCAGACTGTCTGCATTGTGATGCATGGATAATTGCGTTGTTATCTAGGCTAGCAAGTTTGAAGATAACTTTGTGCTTATCAATATGCGTGGATATTACACAAAAGCTTTAGATCCAGTCTGTAAAATGGAAAGAAATTAATTGCTGGGACAAGATGATAGCTCTCTGACTTCACAAGGTTCTCAGATAAGAAGAAAACTGCTCTGCTGTCTTTGGTATGCAACCTCTTGTTTAAATCAGCCACAGTATGATTAGTGGGATACCAGCTTTGGAAAAAATCCCAAACAACAACATGATGACACCAGGAAAAGTATCATAACTAAACTTAATTTTCATACTGGCTCGTCTGGAAGAAAAAGAATGGATCAGAATTGATAGAAAGTTGCATAAATATGACAGTACAGAAAAGAACCATTGTGGATTTTTCCTAAGTGAGGTAATGGTTCTGGGTCTGACAGAACACTCTGGGACTATGTGTAGTAGTCCCTCTGTGTATTCAGTGACTGAATGAGAGCATCTCAGCTAACAGGATGTACTGTGAACTTCCTCACAAGGTCTTGGTCAAAAGGGTTAGTAGGGTGAGAGAGGGAAGATCCTTGTCTTGAAGGCATTGGAGGCCCAGCTCTTACAGTAGACCTACTGGCAGAGTCCCCGTGGACCTGTTACTCCCAGGAGTTGTTAGCAGAGTGCTTCATAATGTTCTAATTATGAAGAATTAATGCAATTGTAAATGGTCTGGAAAGGGATTGAAGTATGAGGATATGGAGTTTGCTGGTTGACTTAAAATTATCTGAGATTAAAATTAAAAGTGACTTTTAATGCTGAGTAACTAAACAATTGATGAAGTAAGAGTTGAAGACTGCAAAGGCAAGAGAAGTGCTTTACCTGTGTGTGCATAGTGACATGGACTAAACTGGCTATTACTGTGCAGAAAGGTAGTTCTGAGATGTTCTGATGGTGGGAATAATTGTCTGAAAATGCCAGCAGCAGTGAAAGAGTCAAGTGGAAGGAATATCAGGAGTAGAGTAACATTTTATATTTTGTTCTCTGTTATTTTGCTTAATAAATAAGAAGTGAACCACTCTTTTTGACTAGAGAAACCACAGCTGCATGCAGTATCTCCCCTGTCTCTCCAGAACTAACCAGAGAAACTCACAGCCCCCTGCCCCCAGCAAAATAAAACCCCTCATATAGATATCTGGAAGTGAGGAGGTATACACTGAGGGAGGAATCACCACATTCTGGCTTTCTTCTGGTACCCTCTTCCTGGGCATGTGTTGGTCTATGCCAGAGCTGGCAGAGTGGATGTCATAAAACTTGGTCTGTAGACAGATGTCCTTTTCCAGATCGGTTACCATAGCAGCATCTGCCAGTGCAGCAAGTTGTGTGAGCTCTGTTTTGAGCAAAGTCAGGGCTAACTTAGATCATCAATTAAAAGTGTTTTCAAGTACTCAAATTAACAGCTCTGTCAGCAGATCTGCGGGGACGGTAATTGCTGGTGCAAAGTGTGTCAGCATGGAGCAGTATCCATGACACACAGCTGGTCTCAGAGCAGGAAAACTTCCACTTGGAGAGTCTGGGAGAATGTGTAAACTTGCTGAGCTTTTCCTGGATGGCACTTGCCTGCCTACAGCAGTCAATGCACTTGTGGCTGCTGTTTCCAAGTGTAAAAAACATTCATAACAGTGGCTGTGCTGGATTTGACCACAGCTCCACTTAGCTCCCCTAGATCTTGTAGCAGCCAATAGCAGAACCCTGTTTTCAATAAAGATGGTTTTGTTTGGTAAGCTTCTGAAGAGTACTTTTACCATGAATGGTTTAAGTTTGTATTTATGTAAGTAAGCACATATAGAGTATCTATATCTATGAATGGAAAGTTGTGATTTAGGAGGATTTGAGTTTCTTGACCAATAAAGTTGTGCATCCTCCCCAGCAGTAGCAGTAGAACTGATCAGACTGTAAGTGAACCTGTTGAGCTGAGTGTAGAACGGTGAGGGGATACTATAGATCTGACACTCATAGAGTCATAATAGTGTACTGCTTTAGGTAGAATGGTGGAAATTAGGCTAGATTAACCAAGGCTAAGGCTGTGAGCAAAATAGTTAATAATTTGAATTCTGGTGGTTTAGCATGGCTTGCTTAACGTGTGACTGCCAGAAATCCAGGGGCTGAGGTCTGTATCTAGCAAAACCAGCACACTAATGCTTTGGAGATGTAGCAAGCAATCTGAGTAGTATTGTACAAATAGTGAATGATCCAAATTATTCTAGTGGAAAGCTTTGCTTTTCCTTTTGCTACAAAGAAACATGTTATGACTCTAAAGTAAATATTTTTTTGTTTGTTTTAATTTTTTCTTTTTTATAGTTCATCAGATGAGGTCAGAGTTTCAGATGTGTCTGAAGACAAGGGAGCAGAGTATCTTATAGCTTGCCAAGTGCTACTGCTGCAATTCCCTTGTGTTTAGACGCTTCAGGAAGAAATTGTTTTATTTAAAGACTCAGTCCTTTACTTCCAAGTCAATCCAACTTTGTTCAGTGCTTTCACTGAGAGCAGAATCAAGCCCAGATTCCTAAGATGTCTTTCTAGGGTTTCAAAATTAGTTGTACGCTCACTAGTCAACATCCTCACTCGATTCTCATGTTTGTATTCCCTTTAGTACGCATCCACATGCACAGGAAATCCTGCCTGGGGGTCCTGCCTGGAGTCTCCTTATGCCACTATTATCAGTGCAGTCAGTAACTTGTCTAAATCTGATCTGGGCAGTGGTGTGCTGGTTTACAGTACCCTGTCTCCCCCTTCCAGCTGCTGTTTTCAGTCAGGTCAGCAGCAACACATTTCTCACCATCACTGAAGTGATGCCTGTGAGCTGGAGTAAATTTACTCTACTGACTGCTTGCCCAAAATAACGTCAGTCGAGCCTCTGTTTTAATATGTCTGTTATTTTGCTTTGCCTGTCGTCCTGGCCTCCCAACACGACACTTATGACCTACGGACACTTTGTTGTAGTGACCACAGTGTTTAATTTGGGCTCTGAGGAGGCACCATAAAGCTGTTAATCCACTGGAAGGGGAGCAGTGTTATGTGGGCATTCACCATCAAGCTGTCAGCTCTTTAAAAAGATTACAGACCGCTTGATTGCCTTGTAGCTCAGTCTTAGAACTGAGTAAACCCTTTTTTTGCCCGGAGATTCTTCTACTCATGGTGCATCTTGGAAGAACATCATTGTCCAGGAAACAACTGTTTGCAGTACAGTGCCTGAAAGTTTCTAATTTTCAATGCCTCAAATGTTACAGTATTTTTTGATCAAATATATGTCATGTCAAGTAGATTTTCCCCTGCTCCTCTTTCTTATATTTACTTCCTCTCCCAAATTCTGCACTAGTTTTAAAATCCAAGTTTGAGACTGCCTACAGATGCACGTGATGCCCAGTGATTATGGAATCAACCTCTACCCTCATTTAATGCAGGTTCCATTGCCTTCTAAAGTAATATGCATCTGTTTTTATTATATCTATACTCATGCTTTCTTAGAAGTGTTGGCCCTTGCACAGGCACAGAAGATATAAAGCAGGCAGAATTTCTTAATGAACTTAGCAACTATGTCTCTCAGCACATATAAACCAAGGTTTAAAAATATGAGTAGTGATTTGGGGTCTTCAACTGGACATTGTTAAGGGGCCTCTCTGACAGTCAACAAATGAGTTGATTTTTTATGATGATGAACAGTATCGAGTGACTTCAGTCTGTGACCTTAGAAGTCCTTTCCACTCATGTACTGGATCTGAACCCTGAGAAGCTTTTTTAGAGTGATAATTGCAAAAAAGCACTGGTGGCCCTTTTAATTCCTGTTTGGAGAGAGTAGGCATGTGGAGTGCAAGTGTACCAGCTTTACATGGTCACCTTCAAAAGTGGAATTACTGGTTAAATCCTCATGGTCTTTTTTTTCCTGGAAAAGTTATGAAGTGGTGTGTGTATCTCTCTGAAAAATAAGAAGTATGATGGTGCCATATCTGTGTCAGGCACCCATAATGCCATGCTGACAGGACATCACTTTTGCTTTTCTGCTAATGTGAATGATATGAATCCTGAGAAGGTAGAAAGGAACTTTCCTTTCCTACCCATGGCACAGAAAAGTCTGATGCTTCTAAGTGTGTGAAGTCCTTAGATGTCAGTGGATGGTTGCTAATAGGATACTCAGTCTTTCATCCCTGGATCATTAGTTCAAATGCAGGTCAGGTGAGTAGCAGTCAAGTTGCTACTTTCTGGCTTGTGAGATGAGCTGAAGTGCGTCTCTGAACTTTGAATGCAGGCAGCTGCATACGTTGCTGTTTCTAGAAGGCAGATTGCAGATAGAATACACAATGTCAGTGTCGTAAGGAAATGAAAATACAGGCAGGTCTTACACATGTCTGCAGGTAGCAGCAGCTGGTGGAAGCTGTCCTTGGGTTCTCTCTGCTGGCTGAGAGCAGTGTGTGATGGCAGCAGGCCATGGAAGAGGTGTGTGCTGCCTTTAAACCTGTCTGAACAGTCACCGAGTTTTATCCCCTCTGGGGAACTTCTGTCAGATTTAGGAGATGGCCAATGCTTTCGGTTTGGCTGTGCTGCCCACCATCACATTTCTGGGCATCAAGTGAAAATTCCCTGGTGTGTTGCCATATGTATCATCACCTTGGAGATACTTGGTTTCTTTGCTTCATAGAGCGAAAGAACTTACTGTTGCAGCTGCATCTGTTGAGATTCACCTCTTTATCAAAACGTAGGATTGGAATAGGAGCTGGGGAAGAAGCCCAGAGTACAGCGAGGTTGCTGATTATCTCCTATGTTGCAGTAAGGGAAGGGATCATTAAGAAAATAGTGTGATTTGGGGAATTAGTAACTAATTAATATTTTCTTCCTTATACTGAAAGCGTGACATTTACAAAAAGCTCTTGCTCTATATGAGGAAAGGTTGAGAGCTCTGGGGCTGTTTAGCCTGGAAAAGAGAAGACTGAGAGGGGATCTTATTAATGTTTATAAATACCTGAAGGGTGGGTGTCAAGTAAAAGGGGCCAGGCTCTTTTCAGTGGTGCCCTGTGATAGGATGAGAGGTAATGGTAGCAAGATAAAACACAAGAAGTTCCACCTCAACATGAGGAAAAGCTTCTTCACTGTGAGAGTGACAGAGCCTGGAAGAGGCTGCCCAGAGAGGTTGTGGAGTTTCCTCCTTTAGAGACTTTCAAGACCTGCCTGGTTCTGTTCCTGTGTGGCCTGCCCTGGGTGATCCTGCTCTTTCAGAGGGATTGGACTCTATGATCTCCAGAGGTCCCTTCCAAACCCCTACCATTCTATGAATCTGTATTCAGCTAATGAGAAGAGGCTCATGTTGGTTGCTGCTGAGAAAGAGGTCATGCTACTGGGAAGTAACTGACAGTGGGTGTTGTGACCCCTCAGGACTGGCTGGTGATGCAGGTGAGCCAAAAATTGAATGGAAATTGGATTACGTTCCTCTCAAGAAGTGGTCTTTCCAGGTCAAGTTAAAATATCATTTAATACTCGTTTTGTCACTTAGGATGTGCAGGCTGTTACCACCTACTGCGTAAACGGAGAGCTTAGTTTTCTGAGATGGCCTCTCTCATGCTCGCCTCTCTCCCATATATACATTTGAGATTTCAGGTATTCCTAGGGTGCAGGGATTGCTGCCAATGCTCATTTGATATTAAATGTCTCATTAAGCATATGCATGTACCTGGTGTGAAAATAACGCAGCTTTAGCTACTGCCAGTTCATCTTCTTTTTGGTTGAATGTTATTCTGTCAGTGGCTGCCTGGTACATCGGAATACAGTGGACCCAGCATCTCCAGATGGGAGAAGGATCCAGAAGATCCCATCCTTGCCCAGGCTATTCTTACAATTGAGTCTTGTGGAATGTCTGACACAACATGCATGTGTTTGGTCTTAACTTTTTCAGTTGTCCTGGCAAGAGCTGAGTAAGAGCTGTCTTGTCAGTATGGGTTAAATATGTTTTTGACGAAGCTAGAGATAAAAACACTAGCCATGTAGTTACTCATTCACCCTCCTAGCTTCTCTGTATGTCCACATATTTCTGGACAAGCATTTTAGCTGATGTTGCTTGACCAAGGCTCATATTTAAGTTAAAAAGACATACGTACACTGGAATAAGAGTCTACACAAACACTGTGGAAGGCTTGGTCTTCAAAGGAAAGCTTTATTAGTTAATAAGTGCTTCTTAAACAGGTAATTACACTAGTTACAGAGTGGAGTTAGCAAGAGAAGGATAATGTGCTGTAGCTATTTCAGACTATGGATGAGATGTGGGACTACTTCCAGCCATGGACGTCTTCATGGGAGGAAAGGCCACACATTCCAGATGGATGGGAGCCATAGCACATTTTATCCATGTCTGTGATTTGGTAAAGGGGGGGGCTGAACCAGAGGTGCATTATTCCTGCTTCACAACTTGGGCATGGATAGTGTGACCTGGTCTCTGTATTGTGTAGCATTTTTAGATCCTGAGTAAAAGGCAGAGCAATGTTACATCCTGATTTTGTCCAAAATAAACAGAATTTGTTAGCTGCTTCCCAGAATGTGATGTCTGCAACAGTGCACTGCTTGGAGAGAGGCCAAATCAACTGTAACTGTGACTGGGGATGAGATTAAGATGAAAATTTTGGTCCTCAGAACATTCCTTTGCAGGATGGTCAGACTTCAGTTTGGATCAGGATTTCACAAACATTTCTAGCCAGAAGAAACTACTGACAGTGTCACCTTGCAGGCTGATGCCAGTCATAAAATAGTTTGTACCCCTGCCACGATTCGGAAACCTTGCTTTCAGGACAGTCTCCTAACATTCCCCGTCTTCTTTTCCAGATCTAGAGACAAACAGTGATCTCAACAGTGATGACTTTGAATATGAAGATGAAGCAAAACTAGTTATATTTCCTGATCACTATGAAATCTCATTACCCAATATAGAAGAGTTACCAGCACTGGTCAGTGAGTGTGTGCAAATGGTGACAGGAATTACTTCATGCTTCCATTTTTATCAAGATGGTGCTTTGGTTTTTTATGTGTGGTGCTTGTTTTTACATCAAGATCTTTCTTAACCAGCTAAAAAAGAGAGTCAGTAATTTTTAAAACCCTGTCTTGTCTTTGTTTCATGGATTTCATTTTACCTCCTGTATTCCTTCCCTTATTATGATGCTGACTTGTCCCAGGGAAGCTCACATAGTACATGTTGTGCTAATGCTCCTGCTAAATTAATAACAACTGCAGTCTAGAAGATTACGTGCATATTTAAGTATATAAATAGTCTTACTCATATCCAGTTCTGTATGTGGTTAGCACTGGGCTGTGTGCCAAGTTCTGTCCAGTTACTGAATCATATTAGGTTTTGATTGACATACATTTGTCTTCCAGGTGACGATTGCTTGTGATGCATTCCTCAGTGCAAAGTCGCCTTACAGGAAGCAGGACCCTGACTCCTGGGAAGAAGAGCTACAGGCATCTAAACACGCCAAAACACTTGTACAGTTAGACAATGGTGTTAGAATTCCCCCCAGGTGAGGGTCGTAAGGGTTGTTCACTTTAGGCTCTCTAATACAGACCAGAGTGAGAGAACTAAAGTCAGCAACTCAGCCAACAATTCTCTTGCATGGCTCTGGGCTGGGCGTGTGCGTTTGGTTTGACCCACCATAATTGGAAACAAAAGACTGATTCCTGCCTTATTTCTGCCCTTTCTGCCTCTTTTCTCTTGCAGTGGCTGGAAATGCTCAAAATGTGACCTGCGGGAAAATCTGTGGCTAAATCTGACAGATGGTTCCGTGCTGTGTGGCAAGTGGTTTTATGATGGCAGTGGGGGGAACGGGCATGCGATGGAGCACTACAAGGAGACAGGTTATCCCCTGGCAGTGAAGCTGGGAACCATCACTCCTGATGGAGCAGGTCAGCTACCTGGCAGATCCTGAGATGGGATATTTTTTGTGCATGAGACTAACAGTGTATATCTATTACCAGTGGGTCTGTGCTTCTAGTGCAAATGTTTGAGAGTGATACGGAAAGAAAACCCTGTGAATCTTGATTGGGGTTGAGGGGAATGACACGCGCTCCATGCAGAGAAAGCACATACCTTTTTTAATCTGCTCGTCCCCTCCTGTTTTATATTTGGTGTAAATAGCTTTTTGCATTTGTATAATAGTAGATTTATAACATAAGAATGGTTTTATGTTGAAACAACAGAATGCAGAGAAACAGTATTTTTTAGTTCTACTACATTTGCTAGGGAAAATACTTCAATCTTATGCAACATAAAAACAATAGCAGGATAATTATATTTAAAGTCATAAAAGTCTATTCTTAATAGCATGTGTGTGGGTTTTTTTATCATACTGGAAACTGTGCCATTTCTCCTTATTGTTTCTATAACATTGTGTTCAGTCTAATGAACACTCATCTTCATGAGCTGCTGTGAAGCTCATTTGTAAAATGCCTGATGATCTTGATCAGGGGGGAAAGCTTTAGGTATGCCCTTGTTTGCATATTTTCAGAGTGTGACATTCTGCAGTGTTGCTGTGGAGAGGATTGTGGTGTGTGAGGATTAGATGGAGTAAAAACATGAGAAGCTGAAAAAGTCATAATAAAGAGATTCTTTGCCACAGCTGTACAGAGCAATAAAAAAAAGGAAGAACACATAGCATGATTCTAGTTTTATTTTGGGATTATCACCATATGGATGAAAAATAGCTGTTTAGAGCAGACCCTTTAGTTTTATATATTTTTTTAACATATGTCAGTTTAGAGTTTTTCATCCTTAAGTCCTGTTCCATGTCAGGGAAAGGAAACTGTTGTCAGATTCAAGCAGCTATGCCACAGAAACACTGAGCAAATTTCATTCTTTTCTCTCCCAGATGGAATATTGTTTCCTTGCGTGAGCCTGGTCTTGGATGGTTTTTATCTGAATCTCTCGATTACTGAGTCTCTCTGAATCTTTCTGTTTGGAATTTGCCCAGTTGTAGGTTTCAACTCCACTTAAAAATAAACAGAATATTCTTCAGTGTTTTTTTTCAGTCTCATCTTCAGCAGTGGTACTTGTTTCCTTATGGCTGCTGTCCTTCTGCCTCCCACCGATCAGCTGCTTCTTCTCTTATATGGCCTTTGGGCTAACAAAGGACACAGCTGTCGTCCTTCCCTCTGAATGAGGGGCACCAGCTGTTCTCCACAGACCTTTGTTCTTCTGCATGGTGTTTACTTGGTTTCCCTATAGAAAAGACTTCCCTCCCCCAACCTTCCTTATTTTCTTTTGAGTAATTATTCTCTCTCTGATCTATATTGCAGTGGTAATCATAACCTCTTGATAGGGCTGGATGACAGATGAGCTTCAGAAAAGGGGCTCCATTACTGCTTGTGATGTGAAGTCTGTCTGGTTTCTGCTTCCCTGGGCTTGGAGGTGAAGAGGTGATGGTAGAGGAATAATAAGTGTTAGTCCCTCTGCTGATATAACTTATTTCTTTTTCACACCAGTAAGAGGGAGAAAGAGGCGGTGCCAGTATTTCACTTAGATTTATTCTCTGTGTGCACAGAGGGATTAGAGGAGAGCTCCTTGTCTTTCCTTGGGAAATCTGTGCTGTATACATTATGAAAGATTTCATTAGCCCCATTTTGTAGCATTTTGTCAACAAACAGATCTGGCATCAGGGCAGAAACTGAACAAAGTTTCTGTCTTCCACCCTTGGAGAGGATGCACAAGTCAGAAAATTGCTTGCTCCAATAGGTTGAGTACTGCTCAGCAGACTGTGCTACCTGATGCCTCTCTCGACAATGCTGTTAGATTTCACTTCACGTCACTGTGAAGTTGCATTTGAAACTGGTGTGAGGAATGGATTGGGTGGTTTGGCAGTGGGAAGCTCTGTCTGATAAGTACTTGAATGAGTTGATTTGTGGGTGCCAACCTCAGCAATTGTCAGGTACTTCTTGGGGGGGATTCTGTGCAACTTGTTTCTTCAGGGACAGTGTTGCCTATTTCCCTTTAAGTAGGAAGAAGTGATGTCTGCACAGCCAGAGCAGGTGTAAATCTTGAGCTGTGGAAGAAAGGGAAGTGCAGGGAAGATGGTCATTTTTATTTTCTTACCATAATATGAGTTATAATGAGTATTTTCAGTTTAATAATATGTTGTCTGTCTCAGATTTTTCTTGCTATTTTTGTTTCTTTCTACCTCATATTCCTCCCTTCTTCCCTTTTCCCACTCTAATGATACCGCTTTTGTGTCACATTTACTGACTTGTCTACATTCGTTATCTACCAGAGTCCGTATGACAGCACTACAGACCTGTGTCTGGGGGCTCTCCTCTTGCTTTGATTTGCTGTTCTTTGATTTCTCTGAAATAAGTGAATTCTGTCTCTCCCATGAATTTAAGTTGTCACACTGCAGAAAGTACTGTAATTGTATGACACAAGAGCTGGGCTTGAGCAAAAGATGAATGTATCTTGTGTTCCATTTCTGCTGCTCTGGGTCAGTAGTCCCAGATAGCTGCTCTTTCTTCAGTTGCCAGAGCTGAGGAAAGAACAAAATTAAAACTTCCACATTGAAAGCAATCATCCAAGATCAGTTGATGTGTAACCTCACTCCTTTAGGTGTTTGAACTTGACAGGATCTTTTGGCTGTTCTGTGACTTCACCAGAATACTATGGGAATGTTGTGATCTCGTGTGTGTGGATGAACTGCCATGTCCTGCTACCACACAGTGGAATTCCAGCAGATGGGCAGCTACAGCCACATGCATGCCAGAGAGGTCATCAGGACCAATGTTAATGGAAGGTCTGATGGCTAATCAGCAGCTGGCAGCATGGCTCAAAAGCATTCAGTTCCCTGGTTTGAGAGAGTTAATGTTTTTCATAGGGCTGCATTAGGTATTTGAGGTCTTGGCTAACCTTCAACCTACCATTTCAGTGTGAGTTTGGTACTAGCAGACTTCAAGGAGATTGTCTTTTTGTTAAAGTCTTACAGAGGTGATGGACTGAGTCAGAGCCAGCATCTGTAGTTGCCAGAAGAGGGCAAAGGGAGGACCTTTCAGAAATGGTATTTGTGCTGTGAACAGCTTCCTGCTCTCTCCTCTTGAATTGCCTTCATCATTCTCCTGCCTAAGTTTTCTATGTCAGCCCAGATCTGGTCACAGTGGGCAAGGTCACTGTGGGAAACTCTGCTGGACATGAAGGAAACTTAGCTGAGGGATGTGCAGGCAAACAGGCAGAGGGATTTGGGATTTTAATATGAGTAGAGACCAAAGTGGGGAAGTAGTTGTTCACTACAGAGGAAGAGGACAGAGAAAAGATGGACGGCCTGTTGAAGTTGTACTAGGGCATGTTTTGTCACTCATATCCTTTTATGATGCCTGCAGCTTTATTGTTTTTTGCTCAAGTAGGTGAAACCTGCTCTGGACTTGGCTTCGTTACAGGACTTGCTTGTTAAATGCTAAAAATGAGGGTTTTTTTCTCTCTTGACATTTTTGTCCTTCTGTTGAATTTATTGAACTTGGCTTCATAATGAAAATATAATGACTAGACATGGCTTTTCTCTGCAGTTTGAACTTTGCCTTGCCAGAGTGTTTATGGGCTTTGTGTTAAGGCCGATAAGGACCTAGAATAGAGCTAGAACTGAAATCTAGATCTCCCAAGGAGTAAAACAAGACACTTCAGTCATGAAATCAGTGTTTCTCCCTATCCACATGATTAACCTTTGAAGTTAAGCCAGTGGCGTCTGATCCAGTAAACACCTCTTTATTTCTAATAACTAATTTCTCAACTCTCCCTGCCTCTCTGGAAAGGACATAAGTGGATTCCTTAAACTGTACTAGACAGTATTCAGTTGGCCCATGTTCTTCCAATTTTAATGTGTCTGCCTGTATCTAGTATCTACACAAAAATTCAGAATATCTTGTTGCCATGATCAAAATGTGGACTGGCCACATATCTGACAATTTTGCATGCCCCATTCCTTGTTTACCCTACAAATTTCTTATTTTACAGGGGAAAATACTATGGTCACTATAAATATTCTTAGGTTTTAATACTGAGAGGCTTTGTAATTTCATCTAAGGAGAGTAGTTGAGGTGGTTGTGCTGAGAACACTTAAGGTATTTGCTGAGCTATATTGATATCTAAGCATTTTTCTGCTGGTCATAACCAAAAGTTGTGAATATGAATAAGGTGTCCTGTACAGGCAGCCCGGTACTGAGAGTGCAGTGTTGGTCAACAAAGAGAAGGGCTAACATTTGATACTACAGCTCATCAGTTTCTTTCTGCTTTTGTAGATGTCTATTCCTTTGATGAAGAGGAGCCAGTTTTAGATCCGCATATAGCAAAACATTTGGCACACTTTGGAATTGATATGCTGCAGATGCAAGTGGTAGGAAATCTGTCTTTTATTTAGTTTCTTGTTTACTTGTTTGTTTAGTTGGGGTGGGAGAGAAACAGGAGAAGAACGATACTTGTAGCTTATTTTTATGTGATTCTTTCAGACTGTTCTGATAGTATTTAGTTTTGTAAAGTTCAGCCAGACAGTATGTGTTTTCTGTTTTGTGAGATCTGAGATGAGTGAATCATTACTCTCAAATCCAAAATTTGCTGTTTGAAAGTTGTCTTCTGAAAAAGTTCCTTTGTGGTCTTTAGTTCCCATGTTTCACTTATTTAATTATAGCGAGTGAAGGAAAGCCTATTGCATGTGTAAACACACAAATGTTAAGCAAAAATAAGCTGAACAATGGATAAGTAAACAAGTGCTTGAAAGGTTCTTTATGTAGAGTTATAAATTTCATCTTAGTTCTTGTTCATAAATACATTACAAAATGAAATATACGTTCTCTCAAGTCTAGAAAACAATGTGGTCTATGGAGTGGTACACTAGAAGAGTACTGGGGCAAAAAGGTTCCTGTTCCTGAACACATTGTGGGTCTGTAGTATTAGAGAAGTCCTTTTAATAATTTGTGGCTTAGTGAATGTTGTTTCCAGTTCTGTTTAAATGATCTAAGAAGTCCAAATGGGATATGATTATAAAGGCAGGTTGGGTTTTTTGGTTTTGTTTGGGGTTTGGCTTTTTTTCTCACTCAAGCACATAACCTAGTATCACTACCTGAGAACCTGAACATGAAGACTGTTAAAAGTGAGCAAGTCTGGTACTGGTTTAGTGTATTTTGTTGTCCAAATGGGGAGAAAACTAATAACGCTAAAATGGTAGAGAAGGGTTAAACTGCAGTTTGAAAAGCCTTTGTGGTACTAATAATATCTTTGGTAAACTGATTTCCTTGCCAATATCATGAATCTCTTCTGTCCAGCAGTCTTTCTGGGAAACCTGTTTTACACAGCAACCTGGAAAAAAATCTTAGTCTCAGGTGTTGCAAAGGTTTTGCCACTGGTCTTTAGACCAGTCTGAAAAATTCTTAGTGAAATGATGGAGCAATACTAGCATTAAGTGACACTGTAGTGACTTATACCTACAAGCTGTGAACGATCAAGGTACCTACAAGCTGAAAGCTGAGCTCTAAAGGGGATAAACTTCAGCAACACAAATTCTGGCTTTTCCCGTTTGAAAGAAGGGAAGAGTTCTTGGATCTCCAGTTTTTCTTGTGGTTTGTTTGCTAGGACCAGCTTCTACAGCTGCAGCTATTCCTGGCCATTACAAATGGAACATGAAACCTGAAAAAAATGCAGTGTTTTAATGCTGAGGCTTGAGGTCACAGTCCTGAGAGAAGTGAAGCTCCCAGCTGGAATTGAGATCCCAACTAGGAACAACCAAAGGGACAGTGGTCTGTGTTAAAGAGATAAGAGGTATATTGGAAGAAAAAGTTGCTTGCCTCTTGACTCTGATCTTCTCCCCTACATACAGGATTTACCTCCCTTTGCCTATTGGCTTGCCTCTTATTTTCTAAAGTATAGATCACAAAGTAGGTGATGATTACTGAAGCGTAATTGCTGTAGGAGTTAAACAGGAAAAAAAAATGATTAAAAAACCCTTGTTGCTTTCAGACAGAGAACGGGCTGAGAGATAATGATATAAAACCAAGAGTCTCTGAATGGGAAGTGATTCAGGAAGCTGGCGTGAAACTCAAGCCCATGTATGGCCCAGGATACACTGGCATGAAGAACCTGGGAAATAGCTGCTACCTCAATGCTGTCATGCAAGCCATTTTCAGCATCCCAGAGTTCCAGCGAGCGTAAGTAGCTTCACACTAGTTCTTGTTACTAGCTGCTGCATTCCTCCATTCCTTGTTTTTCTAAGAAAAATGGTATTTTAATATTTGTCTCACCTGCAAACAGGTCTCTTTCAGTTCAATGGCTGCTTAAAGGATTTAGTGGTTGTTGTCATTCTGTTCTGGAAAAGATTGGAACATAAAACCCAATCTGCCTTTTAAATCAGGACTTAGTTAGCTTCAGTGGTGGGAAGTCACTTGCCACCTTGTAAACTTGATTGCTCTGTCTCTGCCTTTTATGTACATATGTACATATCTCTATTGACCTCAGTATCATCAGTATCACATTAGGGTTTTCTATACTGATCCATTCCTTACTATAGCTGCAGGAATCATCCCAATGCTCCAGTGTCATTTGTGCGAAAAAACTGTGCTGGCACAAAGATATTCATATTGGTCCATGCTAGTGAAAAGCAATGCACCTTAAAAGGTCTGTCATGCAAGTCTGCTAAGAAAAGGGAAACTATCAGAGGTATTTTTTAATTAAAATTCTTATTAAAAACCTCATTTTGTGAAAAAAGTAGTGCAAGCTTATTCTTCTGCTGACTAATTGACAGTAAATGGACAAAAGCACAACAGAAGAATATGAAATATTCCTGACTGATCATAACTGAATGCATCACTCCATGTGGAGAAGCCTTTTTATAATGGACAGTCTGGGATTTGCAGTAAAATGCAGAGTGCTCTTTCATTCCACAGCAGTAGTAGTGTGTGTGCTGGAAGTAAGGCTTTTAAATTTTTCTAAAGCCTCCTGGGTTTTCATGTAGCCCTTGGCTTCTGCAGAAGAAGAGGGAAAAAACTTGTATTTGTTTATTTTGTCAGCCATATGGAGTACAGTCTGCAGATTCATTAAGTGACAGTTTTTCTACTTTCATTTTAAAAAATGTATCAAAATGGACTTTACTAAGGGAGGTTGTTTTCCATAGCATGGTCCTTTGAGTTACCTGGAGCACTTACCTCCACTACTTCATTAATGCTCTTTGACGCAAGAGGAACCAAGCAGAAATTAGATGTGTTCTTTTAACGTGGCCATATCTACCTAGCCTGTTTTTTCTTGTGCTCAAGGGAAGCAATGCTCAGATAGTGTGCTGCTAAATGCTTTGCTTCCCAACAAACTATCTAGAACAATGTCCACATCAGTGTTTACTGTCAGGAGTTAGCTGCAGAAACTCAACAGAAAAAATATTTTTACGTATTTTGTTCCTGATACAAATTTGGAATATATTTGGCAATATTGGTTAGCAGTAGAAAGTACATTGGTTCTCAACCCACCTTTATGCTTTTGAGCAACACTTCCCGCAGTTATTTCAAGATCAAGGAATAGAATTTAAATTCCAGATTAACAGCACCACTATATCTTTTATAGCTAAATGTTTCTAAGCAAAACTTAAAATGTCTATTTCCTAATTTGTTCACTATTATTTTATCCACAGAAACAGATTTTCCATGATAGAAGCACTCACCAAGGTTAGATTGAGTCATTACTGTGATGCAAAATTTGACTTGTTAGCACATAGGAAGTCTGCTGATGTATCATGGCTGAGGATCTGTTAAGATAACCTTAAGTTAATCTAGTTGTAGTATTTGAGTGTTTCTGCTTTCTTCTTGCTTCCCAGGTATGTGGGAAACCTTCCACGAATATTTGACTACTCTCCTCTTGATCCAACACAAGATTTCAACACTCAGATGTAAGTGTCACTTCTCAATTATTTACTTGGTCAAGTTAAATAGAATCTAAATAATTTTATGTCAGGGCAAAAGAACACCCCTGGATGGGCTTGAAAGTGAGATAACTCACAGGGTAGACTGGGAAGATTTCCCCATTTAGTTGCATGTAATGATGTGTCATCAGGGGGTCAAAGACAGTAAACTTTTTTGCTTGGAATAAAAATCTTCTCTTTCCTGTTTTTCTCACATGTTTGTTTTCACTCCACCACTTTCTTCCCTACAGGGCTAAATTGGGACATGGCCTCCTTTCAGGCCAGTACTCTAAGCCACCCATGAAATCTGAGCTTATTGAGCAGGTGATGAAAGAAGAACACAAGGTATTTGACTGAGTCCGTACAGCCTGGTAACTAGGTAAAAGTGATATCCTGAGAAAAGGGAACAGGTGCCGGGCACTGAAGAACATGTGTGAATCCAACATGGGATGCTTAACAAGGTGGAATGTGCAGGGTTCTAGCTGGGAATATATTAGTCAGGGGCTATTTGTGCAAAGCATTAAAGGAACCATTGGTTCTACTAATAAAATATGCTGCTGCTCCAGTGATGAGTGCAAAAGTCCATAGAACTGCAGCTTACGTTATCTTCTTTGATGAACGAAAAGAAAAAAGTTGTCTTGAGCATTTAGAAGGAAACTTCTAAACCCTCTTTAAATTTCAGGAAGAAGTATAAAGAGCTAAAGAGTTGTTTCCAGGAAGTGTCTGACAATATTCCACCTGATTTCAGGAGAAGCTGTGTAGGTAATGTAAGATTAAGTGGAGTTGGAGGCTTTCATGTAGGTGAAGGAGGAGCCATGCAGAGCCACATCCACTGGGGCTTTACTCAAGTGTTTCATGGTACAGAAATCATGTAGAAGCACGTTTTTCCCAATAGGATCTATTGTGGAAACACCACAGTATATGTAGTTTTGGATAAACATTGAAACTCTAATTGCTGGAAAACCTGGGGAGAACAGTGTACATCTATCTATCTATCTATCTATCTATCTATCTATCTATCTATCTATCTCCTGATTTATAATAATTCACAATAGAAAGATCTTGGAATCAGCTTTCTCAGAAGAGACAATTTCATAACAAAGGTATACTGAGGGGCAAGTACTGTATAGCTAACACGCTAGACACAAAGGAGATAGGAATTGGAGGATGAAATAAGCTTTTTGCCCATGATTATATAGTATAAAATTTTCTCTGTCATAATGTTACCAGGGGAGACTGTCTTTTTTTTTTTCTTTTAACTGTAATTTGCAGTAATTTTACAGCAAAACATACTTAGCTTACAGTATCTAGCTTCAAGAAGTCAATATTGTTCTGGTACAGAACAGTAGAAAAGTCTGTAATCTTTGTATTGCCTTGGTGGTGGTGTTCTGCAACATGAAAGTTGCTTGTTTCTCTTAAAATGCAAAAATCATGAAAGCATGTGTTGGCGTTGCAACATCCATAGACCTCTGTCTTCATCTGTCTGCTTTTTCCTCATCCAGCAACATTCTTTCGGCATTCACTCCCATGGTCATCAGAAAGCATTTTCATATTCTTTGTCTAAAAGTCTTGTGGTTTTAGCAGTGAGGATGATTTTTGTTTTGTTTGTTTTGTTTTGTTTGTGTGAAGGCCTGACTGATCTGTTTGTATTAATAAGGTTAAAGAGCACTACCTGGTTCACTGGTTCATTTTTTTAATCTGTTCTTAGTTGATTTTTCGAAGAAGAAAAGCTGTCAGTAGCTTAGTGGTGAGATGGAAAAGTTTCTTCTCTTTTTCTAAGTTGGTTTCCTTGACATTCTGTGATCCTGTGATTCTGTGTGTTTCTGTCAGCCTTTGGAGAGTGAGATTAATTCAATTTTAACCTTTCTGCTCAAACTCTGCTGCTTCTAGAATTACCTTTATTTTCCCTAGAGTCATCCAATTAATAGTTGCCTTAAGCAATATGTTATTTACAGGGACAGTGTTATCTACCCAAGAAAATCTCTTTACATTTGGTTCCCTATTCAAACCATCTACCTCAAAAGATCTTGTTTAGAGTGATGCTGGAAAAACGAACTCAAATATATATGTGTCCCTGCCAGCTTCTGTTATTGTGACCCCAAGCGGCATATGGAGTCAAATCCTACAGACAGGTGGGATATTTAGAAATGAAAGGTCAGCTAATAACCAATACTGAAAATAGTACCTGTAGAAAAGAGCCGTCTTTATGAAGAAAGCATCTCTGATACCATGTTGTAGTTTTGTACACAGTGTAAGTCATGCATGCTTCTGTCCCAGAAGTATGGTGATAATTTCTATGGAAATAGATATTTTCCTCTGCCTTCATCTATCATTTACTGATACAGGAATTTCTCCTTCTGAAATCAGAATGCCAGGGAGATTTTGGACAAGGATAGAGCATCTGGTATGGAGTAGTTTGCATGATCTGAAAGTCTGATGTCTCCAGAGTAGTTGCCTTGTACAGCAGCTATTCATTGTTTTGGAAAAAACAAATCCTGATTGTTTCCATTAAATAAAGTTTAAAATTTATCCATGTATTACTGTGACTAAGGAATAGTGGAATAGATTTCAACAGACTCCTCAGATGAAATTATGTACACTGACTAAGCTACTTTCTTAAACACATACAGGACCTGAAGAATAAGTGCTGGAAGTTCAAGGACTTGAACCCTTTGAATAAAGCTACACCCCCAAGTTTAGCCCAGAAGTCACTACTATCAGTGAGATATTGAGAACTTTCTAATGGTAGATGGTAGTAGTGGCCATCTGATGGCATTTAACAATACAGGTGTTGTTCATAAGTTCAGTTTAATATAGTTGTAGTTACATACATCAGATGACTTCCTTATCAAACAATTAATAGCATGTATTAGGACTTGAAAGAACTTCTACTGCTTTTGTTCTTTGTTGTATTAAAGATTTGTTTAGAAAAAAAACCCAGGTATAGGTATTTTCTCCATTCTCTCACTCTGGGCATAAAAATCTTTTTGTCAGGCTGGGGGTGCCTTTTTTGGTTTGGTGCCTGGTGTACATAAAGATAGTATTTTGTTATCCAGAGTGCTGTGCTGACATTTATACTAAGTATAACTGCATAGGATCTTAGGTCTTCAATATTTTCAAATGCATTTGCTTTGTGTCTATAAAATCAATTATTCAGTTTATTTTTATTATTTACTTCCCCCCCTTGTGGGTCTTTGGAATTCGTCCAAAGTTTGGGGGAGTTGTTGCCTGTAAAAGCATTCATATGAGATCTGCAGTGGTCCAACACAGTCTATATTTAGCTAAACTGTTTTGTGACTGTTGATGGGGAAGGTATGCTAGATATTCTATAAATATTCATCATACTGTGGAGTTAAAATTTGTCACCACAGGAGTTTAGTCTGGAAATGGCAGCAGTTTTCTTGGGCCCACTCTTAATATTTCAAAGACAGGCTGAAAGCCTAAAGGGTCATAAGTTAGGACTTGATTTTCTGTTTAGAGCTTTGCCATTTCTTCCATTATTTTTCTTGTCCTTGAGATGGAAAGGGTTCACAGGGCAAGATATGATCCTCTTCTATAGACTGTCACACACGACATGTTTCTCTTCTGCCTGTTCACATGGCTGAGTAAGAAGTGTATAGGTGAAAATAAGGCTTAATTCCAAACTCATGGCATTCCACATCAGGGCATGTGTGCCACTTTGCTGTGTTCTTGCTTCTGACATAGAAGGAAGCCTGGTATATAGTAGTTTGAGCTGTTTCATATATTTCTCTCCACAGTCCTAGCTTTGAGGAAAGGCAACTGAGGACATCAAAAGTGATACATAACCCCAGATTCAGAAATCCCTAGAACATCTCTTGGTCCAAGCAATACTGAGTCTCTGCTTCTTTACAAGAACCTTTAAAGAACATCTTAGCCTAATGTGGTTGCTGGTGTACTGCCAGAAACTGAAGAAGCATCCAAACTGAGAACCTGCTTCTGATTTCAGTGGGTTTAGGAATACCTTACCCCAGTGAAACCAAGAATAAAATTTTGCCCTTTTAGTGTGTGTTTTCTGTGCCTTTCATTTCATGCCGCTTTTTCTATTTTTATATTGGTATGATAGTGCAATTGTAGCAAAGAATGAGATTGGCTGAGTTTTTAACAGCCTCTGACATTTCCTAAAGGCTACCCTTTTGCTTGAATTGTCTTGAAAATTATTTGGTCTCCCAGAGTATGAGGGCAAATATGAGTAAAGATTCTGACCCTTTCAGAAGTGTTATTTAAAAGGCATACTAGCATGTATTATCTTGAGAATGCAATTTGGGGTGGCTGGAGAGGCTTCTTAAAGTAGTATAGAGAATAAAGTAGTATAGAGAATAAAGTAGTATAGAGAAAGTCAAAACTAGGACTCTCTTGGAAGCTAGAGATTTTCTAATTTAGTAGGGTAGTTTCCTACTGATGTAACTGAATGGCTAAATGTAGTATGTTCTGGTCCTTCAACATGGCTCACACCTGCAAATTGCAAATTCATGTCTGGGCTTCACCACCCAGCTGGGAATGAAGGCTGCACACATTAGTTTTCTCTGCCTGATTCTGTAGGGATCCCTTGAAAGGTTTTGTCCTGCCTAAAGCTGCTAGCTGATGTACCCAAGTGCTTCAATGCCCACATACTTTTAAGTGGAACAGGATTCTGAAAGGAATGTCAAGTGTTAGTAACCAGTGTAGGCTTTTAGCCTTGCTGAAAACTACTGACCTCTAGCAAACCTTTATTAATCTCTTTTAACTTGACAATGCCATAGAAAAATCAGATAACATGAACACTGTAGGAACTATGTCATAAAACATATCCTAAAATCCCCAAATCATGTTTCAGGGCCCTTTTTGGTGTTATTAAAATGATAAACCATATGAAACTGAAAGTTTGACTTCTTCGGTGGTAGGAAAGGGACATAGATAGATCTATTGGAGTGACTTTGGGATATTTGGTCCAGAATGAATAAAAATCTTTCTTTATAGGGTTTCTCTCTCTCTCTTTTGTTTTTTTTTTTTAGCCTCAACACAATGGAATATCTCCCCGGATGTTTAAAGCTTTTATAAGTAAAGGCCACCCGGAATTTGCTTCTAATAGACAACAAGATGCACAGGAATTTTTCCTACATCTTATAAATCTAGTAGAGGTGAGAAAGTCCAAATTACTCCTCCTTTACACTGGTTATACTGGACAAGAGGGCAGAGCTGTTATATGAGTGGCTTTTATTATGCCCTTTTTAGCTTTGGATATGTAGAAAATGGCACTAATTAAAATGTGTTTTGATTTAGAAACACTTATTTAATTCTCCCTTCACTTTACTTACGACTCTTGCATGACCCCACACAGAACCAGTGCTGCTTGTAACAGGTCCAAGAGCTATAGAGACATCAAGCTTCACTGTACAGGCTATAAGTTTTCTAAACATATGTAACTGTCCTTTTAAATTGCTGTTTGTTTTATGATTACCCGCTATCCATTTGTTTACCCTATTGAAGTCTGTCTTGAAATATTAATGAATTGAGTATTATGATTATTATTCCAAATTTATATCATTGTTGGGAGCAAACTAATTACCATGTCCAGTTCTTTTACAAATCCCAGCTGTACATCATAGAACAATGATGAGAGGACTCCCCTGCTGAAAGCAAAGTCGCTATTTGTCAGTTGAACATTTCTGTATAAAATGTTAGTTCTGCGGAGCTCCGGCTCAGTGCTGTGTGTGAAAGAATCAGTGCTGTGAATTTTAATGTTGTCTTCCTGAAAAGGAAATGTACAAATACACATGGCTTTGATTTAAAGCGTTTTCATTCTTGTCCATCCTTCCTCCCTCTTTTTCCCATATCCCTTGAGAATAGAGGGTGTTTTCTCATGTGTTACAGTCTAGATGAAGCTATCTGCATTTGCATGCAAACTGTTCTGCATCCCAAAATGCATGTACTAATTATAGGGTGGTTAGAAGAAATTTTTCTGGTTTTTGCCTGATAACAGACATTAACATGAACAACAAAGGGGAGGTACGTTATTTGTGTGACATTCCCATCTAGATAATGAACTACAAGTTGCTTGCACTGTTTCAGTGCAGATTCGGTGTAGTAGACGCAATTCTATTTGATGAAAAGATGCTCCGTGTTATTTACCTGAGATTTCTGTCTTTATTGTAACCTGTCATCTTCCTACCTTCTTCTATTCATCTTGACTCAATCAAATTCATTAGGTACATACTCTGCAAGTTACTGTGTGTAGAAAGATACTGCTGTGTATGCAGACGTTGTGGACTTGAGGGGGTGCAAGAGTTCCGCAGTCAGTAAAATGCAATCTAAGCTGCCAGGTCTAGCTGTGAGATTGGTGTCTTCGTGTTTGCCATAAAACAACCAGCAGCCTTTGTGTTCTCTGGTCATTTTCATGATTAGCACTTAAATGATTGGATCTATTATTCCTTCTTTCAGAGGAACCCGGTAGGTTCAGAAAACCCTAGTGATGTTTTCCGGTTCCTGGTGGAAGAACGCACACAGTGCTGCCAGTCCAGAAAGGTCCGCTACACGGAGAGAGTGGACTATATCATGCAGTTACCTGTTGCCATGGAGGCAGCTACCAACAAAGGTAAAGAAACAAACTGGTCTATTGACTCAATTGGTGACTCTCTCAACCATGAGGGAATGAAGCTCTCATGTCCTTGTGGTCTCTTTATGTGGACAGAATGATTCAAGGCCATGTGGCAAATCAAAACAGTAAACTTATCAGGGGAAAGTTACTTCGTTTGTTTTTCTTTTAAAGGAGACTTTAAACACAGATCAGTTTGTGGATTTACTATCCCTGCTTATATTTTTAGGGAAGAAGGATTCTACCTGTCTATTCTTGACAAGTTTTCAGACAGATTTCTTCTAGAAGTGTCAGACCACCATTAAGTGTCACCACTCAGCAATGTATCACTAAGAACGCTAGCAATTTGTATGATAAAGATGTCAGAGATATGTGATTTAAAGCCTTAACCTGGATTTGACACAGGGATGTGCCACACCACTTGTACAATTTGCTTATCCTTGTGTGCATGACACAGATAGACAGCAATATTTTTCCAGGTCAGATTGAGCTGATAAAGTGGGTAGTTGGTGTAACTGTTAGCATGGGATTCTCGCTCTCATGGAAAGGCTTTAATTGACCTGTTGCCCAGTATTTCTAGTTCAATGTTTTCGTCATGAACAGAAACCTTCAAATAAGAGATGTTGTTCTAAGCTTAGCTCCTAACCCCAGTGCAGACAATAAGATTTGTTATCTAGTTAAAGCCTTGTAAAAGTTTCATTGATAAGTAGGGTTTAGCATTTCTAAAACTTCCAAAAATAAGACCAGTGAAGGACATCATAACCACAATGATATTCATTTAGCTTTTAGTGTCATATGTGTTTCTCAGATGAATTAATTGCCTATGAATTGAAGAGGCGAGAAGCAGAAGCCGCAAGGAGACCTCCACCAGAGCTTGTCCGTGCCAAGATCCCATTTAGTGCGTGTCTGCAGGCCTTTTCTGAACCAAACAATGTAGAGGATTTCTGGAGCAGTGCCCTTCAAGCAAAATCTGCAGGAGTTAAGTAAGTGTGTGACTGGCTGCCTCTCAAAAATCCACATGGTAGTGCTCTGTTTGTCTTGCTACCTGGACATGACGCAGAGAGAAGCAGGCAAAGGCATGGTGGGTTTTGACATTCTGTTAGTATTGGGGCTCACAAATGTAATATGCAGATCAAGCCTGATGAGTGTTGTAATAACTAATTCATCAGGAAATAAGTGGTTCTTAACTGTCAGACTCCTAGAGGTGATGCAGTCTGGTTGTTAAGAGCTTGAACTTCAAATGTCTTAGCTTAAATGTCTGCCCACTTTTTACAATTGGATCCTGTGCTTGGTCTCTTGATATCTGCATTTGACTGAAAACACAAAGGGCATTGTGTGGCAACAAAACGGGGTGAAGAAAATGAAGGTTGCATTTCTTGTGAGAAAGTTCTTCAGATGGATAGAAAATTTTGTGTTTCTGAAGTACTGTGCTGAAAACTTTGTTATTATGTATTGTTTATTGTTTGTGCTTAGATTTCAACCCATCACCTTTGTATGCTACAGTGTTTGGCTGCATCTGTTAAGTTTGCTGTCAGTTGCATGGGGCTGTGGAACAAAGTGGACATCTAAAGGAAGGAACCTGTCTTGTGTGTTTATAATCAAGTAGATAAAATAACCAAGAACATCTTGCGCTTAAAAAAGCATTAAGAAGAAATAGGATGGCAGGTCTAGAGAAGAGAAGACTGAAAGGGGATCTTCTTAATGTTTACAAATATCTGTAGGGTGGGTGTCAAGTAGAAGGGGCCAGGCTCTTTTCAGTGCTGCCCTGTGTTTAATATTACTTGTAGTTGTTTTCTATAATCTCCCTACAAGCTGAATTTTCTGCGAGGGTTGGCACTGATGTTCAGGATATGAAGTTATAGAAAGCTACGTCCATAGATCTTCACTGTACTTGAAAACATTTTCGTGAAATTTATGTTTATGAAACCCATCACTGTTGATCTTACTCAGGGTTAAAGTTGCTCATCTCAGTGTGCATGAAGTACTGAAATCTGTGCTACTTGTGATTTTTTTTTTGCCATGTTTCAACGAACTGTATTTCTTGTGCTTCCCAGGACTTCTCGTTTTGCTTCATTTCCTGAGTACTTAGTGGTGCAAATAAAGAAATTCACATTTGGCCTTGATTGGATACCCAAAAAGCTTGGTATGTGCCTTTTACCTTTTTCTAATTCTATCAAAGATAATCTATAAGGTGTACACACTTTTGCCTGTAATGAGGACCTGACTTGAATCTCAGGTTTGTACTGTGAAGAACCTAGTTGAGTCTTCTTTCCTTTTGTGACAAATTAAACTAATCCATCAAGTCTGTGACATTAAACTACATTTTTATATAGTCTGATCTCCTGATTAAATTGTGCTTTAGTGTTCCAAATTTCCCAAATACTTTTTTTCAGGAGGAGAATTCTGTCTGTGTTTGTACCTCAAGTACCAGAGTACCCTCTCTGAAGGACTAGGTTACATCATGAAGTTGTTTTGCTGGATTTATAACCTTAGCCTGTTTCTCTACTTGTGTAGATGTTTCTATAGACATGCCAGATTTCCTTGATATCAGCCACCTTCGGGCCAGGGGTCTCCAGCCAGGAGAAGAGGAGCTTCCAGACATTGCTCCTCCTATTGTCATTCCCGATGACCCCCAAGGTATTTACTGACTACTTCTCTCTCGATTCTCTCCTCTATTTCCCTTTCCCTCTAGTACATTCTGATTCTATTTAATCTTCACCTTTTTGAGCTATGGACAAAGAAGCATTGTTGTGCTTCTGTAATTGAAGACTGTTAAAACACCCCAACAGCCTTTTTTCCTCCCCACTAGACAACCCTAGTTCTTCCAGCTTTTCTTGGATGGTTTCAGGATTTGTGATTGCTGTTGCTCTGGACTCTCTCCATATAAGTCATATTTTTATGAAATTGCTGTGCCCAAAGACAGGCATCATATTTTGTGAAATAGATTACTTCACTTGCTTTACTTTCTATAGTCTCACACTTACCCTGCTGTTCAGTGCTTTCCTCTTTTACAGTCATATAGTGCTGATCAGTGGAGCAGCTTGTGCTGTGTTTGTGATTTCTTTGTCTTTAGTGGCAGAATTGTTCCATGTGTTCCATGTGCATGGATGATTATCTTTACTTGAGGATGAAGTTGTACTCATGCTTATTAAATGTTGATTGGTATCTAGGACTTAAGTGGATAGAGAAGTGTGTGAAGACTTCTACCTTTATGAGTCAGCTACGTTCAGTGAGCATCTTCCATCTCTTTGTTGACCTTCAGTGCATGTTTGTGACTCCCTTTCAGTAAAGTCACTGTGCATTCCCAGGACCTGGTTCAAAGGATTTGGTCTCAGACCTCTATACTGAGTCTCATGACAGGTGTCAGAAGTGGGGTGGAGCATTAATCCACTCATTTCTTACACTTGCATAGGAGGTGCTCCTAAACTTCTGTTATCTTTTGAGCTCTTCTGTACTAAATTTTGTTTAAAACCTGCTGATAGTCAGTTGTCCCTTATCTGCAGGTTGCTTACAAAGGCCTATTCTTTTTTATGCTTTTGCTCAATGGACTGACCTAGGTTTAGTGTAAATGCATGGGTGATGGTACCTTATTTATCACAAAACAGATTCTTGTTTAAGCTACGTTTCCTACTGGTATATAGTACCAGTGACACCTTGCTCTGAGTTGAGTTAGGGAAATTACTGGACAGAAACATCCCTGGTCTAATTCATGGCAAAAACATGAGCGATGTAAGGATGAACATGACCTGCCTGTATGAGGTCAGATGTTTCTATGACTTGAAAAACATGGAATTGTTTTTCCCATACGAATCTCCTTAGCCTTCATGCAAGTCATTTTCCCCATTTATTTATTTTCTTAATTTTCAGGTTGTATGACGAACCATTTCGTGGAGTGTATGTATTTCATTTTTCTGAGACTAGTGTTTCATCTGCTTAAGAAACTGGCATGCTTTTGCTCAGCCTACTAATGGCTTCTCTGTCCTCATAGAGATGCATGAAGTATTTCCCTGCATGCTTCTAAATAACATCTGATTTTCTACTTCTTCAGCATTTACTTTCATGTGGGAACTCTTTAAGTAGTAGTATCAGCATAGTTGGAATACAAGCTGTTACTCTATCTGCTGTTCATCAGCAGGATCTTGCAGTTCTGGGGGTCACAGCTGCTTGATCTTGGCTCCCTCTGGACTGATCATCTCAGCTGAAGCTATTGGGCCCTGTCATTCAGAGATGAAGATCAGCTGGAGACTTCTAGATCCAGCATCTTTTGTTTCTCTTATCTGCAAGATCCTGCCTGTTAAGAGAGGTGATTGCTTTTGGCTGCCATCTCTAAGCTTTTGGCTGCCAACTGCTAAGCTCAGCACTGAACTTCATCCCTTGAATTCCAGTGGTGAGATTTTCAAATAAAGTCCTGTAGGATTCATCAAAATTTAAGGGTCTGCCTAGATTACTGAGACAAAAGATTACCAGTAAGTCTGTAACAAATACTACAGTGCTTAGGACAAGGCTGTTTTCTAATGGGTGTGGGTTTATTGTGGTACTAAAACAAATCCAAGCAGTATGTATTGTAATGTGTGGCACCATAAATAACAAGAAATTCTATACAATGGATGAAAGACTTGAAAATTTTAGAAGGTCCTTTCTTGTAGCTCTAGATATTGATGAGTCTTCAGTTATGCAACTGGCAGAGATGGGCTTTCCCTTGGAAGCATGTCGGAAAGCTGTCTACTACACAGGCAACCTGAGTGCTGAAGTCGCTTTCAACTGGATCATTGCACACATGGAAGAACCAGGTCAGTGATTGGAAGGTGTTAGTTAAACTCAACTCCTGGTTGTGTATTTTGCAAACTAGTAGAAATTCTATAGTGTGTGACAGAGAAACAACAGCCCCCTTCCCCACCCCAGGAAACCTGGAGGTGTGAGTGAATTTTCCTAAGCTGCTACTGGAATATGCAGATCTTGACCATTATGTGGTATCCTCTGCCTAGAAGAAAACAACAAACCTAAGCTACACCAGAAGTACGCTCTCCTGTCCTCATTGATGGTGTAGACCAGCTCTGTTTTCCACCCCTTGGCTAGGTCCGTGCTGCTAAGGGGGAAGCAGGGACTTGTGATCAAGTGTAAGTACAAAGAATCCTGTGGTCTGGATGCTTCTCTTCCATATCAGCTGTCTGTAGCTCAGGCTAGAGCACTCATGTTGTACTTGGAACTTGGGCTGTCTACTGATGGACAGGGCTGCTAGACGTTCTCCACTTCCTGTGTTTCATCCATGCCGTTTGGACTCATGATTCAGCACTGGGTATACCTAAGCACTCCCTTGCCAGGAATCTGCAGAGTTGGTTGAGTTCACACTTCACTGTGGGCTTCTGTGTTGCTTGTGTAAATGGGGAATGGTCTTAACTGACATATTTCAGCTATGGAATCAGTTCATTTTACATGTGTACACATATCAGCTGGGTTGTCTATTATTCTCATGTCATCGTTGCTTCCATACCAATCTTTGCTACTTTCCTGTGGTTGTTTCACTTATGTGATGTGCCAAGTTGTTCCAGCCTACTCAGTATGAGATTATTCACCTAGATATTTTGTAGTGTGCATGCTCATTTTGTTGTTTTTAAGTCTTTCCATGCATCTAAGTCCCAACTGGGCCAGCAAAATGAACATATGTTGATTTCAGGACTGCTTTTGAGGTCCTGCTTTTTTTGTTGTTGTTAGTGTCTGTTGTTGACTTCCCAGTTCAGTGGGCAAGAGAAGGAACTGATGAATGTTTGTTTGTTTCAGACTTCGCTGAGCCATTGGTCATACCTGCATTTGGAGAAGTTGCTTCCAGCGGAGCAGATGCATTTGGAGCTGTTGGGCTAGATAACCAACCTCCTGAAGAGATGGTTGCAATTATCGTTTCCATGGGCTTCCAAAGGAATCTAGCAATCCAAGCACTGAAGGCAACAGTGAGTTCCATGAGTTACTGGTATCACTTGCATATTATTTAGTTTCCTATTATGTGCTTTGTACATGTGCATGCTTGGATGCCTTTGAGACATGCATATAAAAATTCAGTTAGTGGCTGATGGACATAGAGCTATCCTGACAAAGTGTGGGATGCCTGACTTGTCTGGGTTAGAGTGGGGAAGGTGGTTTGTGTGTTTCACATGAATGTTCAGATGTGGAGGAAAGTGAGGAAAACTTCACTTCTTTTACTGTCTGTTGAGAAACAACCTGTGTACCTAAAGATTATGCATCTTCAAGACGAGAACCCGGGGGCTATGGGGATTACTTGTGGGAGGATTTCTTTTCCATCTGTCAAGCTTCTGCCAAGTGCTTACTGAATACTATTTTCAATGGAGGTAGAGTATCTATCTTACAAGTTTTAAGTGTCGTTGAACACGATCCTTACTCTTGAAAGACCAATGAGCGGTAGCGTGATGCTAGAGAATGTGTTAAAGGCTGCTCTTTTGCTTGTTTGACTTGCAGAACAATAATTTGGAGCGTGCGCTGGAATGGATCTTCAGTCACCCTGAAGTTGAGGAAGAAAGTGAGCCTGCTTTGGATGTGATGAATATGGAGAACAATGCTAATGCCAATGTCCTTGAAGAGACAGGGTCACAGGGACCCAGGATCAAAGATGGGCCTGGAAGTAAGTTCTCCTTCAACTTAGACCTCCTTCAACTTAGACCTGAGTGTCATGTTGTTGCATCACATCTACACCATTCACAGATCTCCTTTCTTTTTTGAAAGTAGTTATTGTGGTTTTCTGGACATGATCCAGACAATTTACTTACAGCTCAGATCTGTGGGACTTTTAAGTTCTGTAGGCTGTGTTTGCTTAGAAAACTCTTTCCTTGAACAACCTGAATAGCCTAAGTCCAACTTTCTTATTGCCACAGCATATACATCTCCCCTGGCATAGCTTTACTTTTTATTTTGTTGCTGTAAGATAAAAAGGCCAAAAGCTAGAATATTTGAAACTTTAGAAGCTGAGCATTATAAATATAACGCTGCTCTTACAGACCACCCGAGTTTCTGTCCTCTCGTGGTTTGATGGGCAAGTTGACAATCCCTTCAACCAAGTTCCGTATTCTAAATATGGCAGGTATAGTTGGTATCCTGCATGTGCTGCTTTGCTATTTTCTTTTGTTGTTCCTGAGATCATCAGTCATACTCCTGTCACATAAACCACAAGATGGAGCTAATGCGCAGCAAAGTTGTGAAGTAGGCAAAGAACCTCTTAGAAGTGTAAAAGCACTAGAGTACAGAAGCTCAGTGGTGGTTCTGACATAAGAATTTCACATAACATTTTTTGAAGGGTACTGAGTGGCCAGTTCTAATACCTTTAGTATGTTCTAAATTTGTACCTCTGATCTTGATTGTAACAGTTTTATAAAAAAAATAAATTAACAGCCAATTGGATTTTTGTTTCTGTGGTTGCTGTTATTATATAAGAATGTTCATTTGTTTGTTCCTAACATTCTAAAGTCCAATCTTAAGTCTTATGGAGACCTGGGGAACAGTGATTATCATTAGGGTAAAAAAAAAAAAATTGGAATAATTATTTCTTGTGGTACTTAGCCTTTATAGACTGAGACCACTTACTGAGTGCCTGAAATCCTGATAACCATCATGATACTGTAAAATGGCTCCAGAAAGCCTTCTCCACCAAAATCCAGGCCCCTGTCTTTATGCAATATCCTGAAAGAAGGTACCCTTTTATTTTTGGTGGTAATTTGTGTGAATGGCATGAATGGGTGGGAAGCAAGAACAAATGCTAAGTTCTCCAGAAAATTTTAGCACAAAAATTGTCCTTGTATTAAAGGAAGAGGTTTCTTTCCTGTCCTCTCTTTTATGGGCTGCTGAAATAGAAGCTTCTGGTTTTCAGTTCATTTATAGGGGATCTGTAATCACATTTATGATATAGCTGATATGGGTGCAGAGTCGACTCCATACTTTGCTCTTTCTGTGGTGTTCTCTGTGAGCTGGGAATGAATCTTCTGTTTCTTTTTTCCTAGCAGGGGCTGTGATCACAGCCCTACTGGGTATGTGCACAGATCTGTGTGGGTTTGATTTGGATTGGTTTGATGTTTGATGGTGAATTTAAGCAGCAGTTAAGGCAAGAATATACTGCGTTCTTAACAGAAAATGTGTTTGGGGATTCAGAGTCTGAGTTAGTGCTTAGCTGCTTCTCCAGTTTTAATTTCCCCTGGAGTCATATTGCAATGTTATCAATAAAAGACTTATAGTCCTATTTGTATTTCTTAAACAGGATACGAGCTGTTTGGGTTCATCAGCCACATGGGAACATCCACAATGAGTGGCCACTATGTTTGTCATCTGAAAAAAGAAGGAAGGTGAGTGGAATCAGGAGAGACACGCAAGTTTGTGCAAATGTTTTTTTTAAAGTATCTTTGTTTCTTTTGGGGCATCAATTCTGTATCTGGCTTTGTTTATCTGCACTTCCCTCAAATTCCTTTTATTACCTGTCAGTAGAAACCCATCAAACTATGGGCTTATACTGGTATTGCTGGTACTGTGGTGCTGATCTTGGCTGTCATTTTGCCATGTTGCTATTTTTTGGCACCAGGAATCCCTGATTTTCCTTCATTTGAACTGTAACTGCACATTCCTCTGCAAGCCCCTTTTCAGTTCCTGACCATGCAAGTAAACCCGCTTGGCTGTTTCTTTGATCTTTTGTTCTTGTTGAGATGCCTAGTTTTACATTTTAAGCTCTTTGAAGTTTGGGTCTGAGAAATGCCTGATAAACTTGCAATGATTTTTATGCACATGGAATGTAATCAATCTTATTTTCATTTCAGATGGGTGATCTACAATGACCTTAGAGTCTGTGCCTCAGAACGACCTCCCAAAGACCTGGGCTACATTTATATTTACCACAGGATACCAATTTAGGCCTCAAATCTACTACCTGGCCTTAAGAAGCCATAAGCCTTTTTTAACCTGCCCAAAAGAGTGTACAATAAAAAAGAAAAACTGAAATCAACAAAAGACCTTTAACCCTTGGACTGCCAAAAAGCAAAGGAAAACATGGGATATTTATAGTTTATTTAGAAACAATCATTTGATGCCGCCTTAAGTGTTAGAGGGAAAATTTCTATTAGGTGATGTACAGTATGTTGTTTTAAATTCATACACCTAAAAGGATACCTTAAGACCATGCAGATTACTGGTGGAGTTTGCAGCTTGTGTTTGGAGAAAACAGAAGTTTGAGCTGAACAAAAATAGCCCCGTTCAGCCCAGCTCCTGCCTGTTCTGTTCATGCATCCACTGAAGAGCACAAAGAAATATTTGCGTCTTTGGTAATTGGGAGCCAGTGTTTTCAACCAGAGTCCAAACCCCTTAGAGAAATCATATCATACATAAAGCTGGAGGGAGGGGTTGTGTGAGTGCTCTGCAGAGCAGAATGTCTTATTTGAGAGACTATTTTGCTGTACAGTGAGAAAAGTCTAATGAAGTTGTGACTTTTGGTTTTATAGTACTTTGGTTTGCCTTTTTAATGCATAAACCTAAGAAACTACTGTCAGTGCCCTGTATGTTTTCTGCCAAAGAGAAATATTAGATTTTAATTTTGCAGGCATTGGTTTCTTCATCATCTCTTGAACATCTGTTTTGCAAGTTCTTTCAACAGATTCAAGATTACAGATGGCTGAAAGAAGCAGACTTTCTGACTATAAAATTAAATACATACCCTCAGGAAAGGCCAAGGCTATTATTTAAATTTTATTTTCTCATGAAGGAGGTAGAGAAGGGGTTAATATCCCATTATATTTATTTCAGGGAAATTTGCATCTAGACCACTCACATTCCAGCTGAAATCAACTCCCTGACAAAGTATTCGGAGTGCAATTCTGCTTTCTGCCAAAGATTGCTTAAATATTTAGTACCATCCATGAGTGGGGAAAATTGCTTAGTAAAATTGCTGATTTATTGATTCCCCTCCTCCCTCCCTTTACAAAATAAAGCAACAAAGAAACACCAAATAAAACCCAGCACCACCAATAATCAAAAATCAAACCATAACAAACCCCCGTCCTTGAAATTATTTGTCAGCTTTCTTAAAACTTGCAAACACACCAATAATCTGATCTCTTCAACAGACACCTTCTAAAAGGCGCTTTCTATCTCTGGCAGGGCTGAAGGGGTGGGTAGGTAGGGGCTTTCCTTTCCTCTCTCTTTTTTTTTTTTTTGTTTTTTTTTTTTTTTTTTAGTGTTATTTCAGTTTGTATCACAGGCAAGAATATATATGTGGGTTTTTTAATTGTATTTGAAAACACTAATTCTAGGAAAAATAACATGGTGAGTGTGAAACCTTTCATAATTCCAAAAAAAAAAACAAACCTCTAAAGGTTCAGTCTTGGCCACTGCTCAGGGAATGTTTCTCGAGTTGCCTCATATAATCTTACTGGGACCTCAGAAAAAAATGGAAAAATTAAAAAAAAAAAAAAAAAAAAAAAAAGTCCTCCTTACAGAGTGCAAGAGAGGCAGGGAGGTGTAATTACATTTTCTCATTACTCGTAGTCAGTGCCTGTAAGTGTAACAGCAAAATTCAGGCAGCTATAGAAAAGGACCCAAATTAAAAATCTGGTCATGAGTAGGGTATTTAATTTTTTACAGTGTTTGGGCAAAAAATAATTCTCCCTCTGGTCATATAGCCTCATGTAGAGCCAAAAAACTCTTGTTTTTTTTAAATTGGTTTTTGATCCTAAAAGGCTGAGAGAAAATTGAGTGCAATAATTATGTAGAGTAAATGGTGCCTAATTGCTGGGAAAGCTTCCTGCACTTAGTGCTCTTGCTGACAGAAAAGATGGTGTCCTGCTGCATTAGTAGGTGGCTCCGGTGAGATTCATCTGCCTTGTAATTATTGAGCCACCAGTTCTGGACAAAATAAAAGCTGCCAGTAATTTTTTCTCTTCTTCCAGTTTTTGAGTATTTGTGCGTTTCACCAGAAAATGCCAGATTCAAATATGGGATCAGCAAATTATGTACTGATACATCTGCTCTTTAAAGTGAAAGAGCAAAACTTCCATACAGCTGTTTGTGCTTTCTCATTCTGGCAGAACAAAAAAGACAAAGGCCTTTTTTTTTTTTATTATTTAGTTATATTCCAAGGAAGTTCAACACAACAGCTTCCCTCTTGCCTCATGAATTTAAAGGGCTATTTATAAACTAACAAAATCTATTGACTGCTACCTTTTTGTTTAGCAGCCTGGGGTAAATAAAGGCCAACAGAGTAGTTCTCATGTTCTTTATCAAACTGGAAACATGGCTGGTCTTCTAGGGTTAAGGATGGAGCTTGGCCTCTTGCAAACCATTTGTGTAATACATCCTAAAACTGGAGAGGCTGTGGGACTGATTGATCTCAGTTAATAGGAAACCTGCCAGGTGATAAACTGGAAATGGTAAATGAAAAGGGAGAACCATTCACTGGCTATGATAAATGAGCAGAGCAGCTTGGCTCCTGAAATTCTTTTCAGGTTATCATTCTGGTGTACTGTCTGCCTAAACTACCAACTGAGTCAGAAGTGCAGGGAGCATTTTACAGGAACGGGTTTTGAATCTTCTAAAATTTAGCACTTGAAAATATGTTAAAAGTTCTTCAGCTGTTATTTTATTACTTCCCAAAGTAGTGGCTTCCCTCCTTTTCCAAATGTCCATTTAAGTCATCTCGCTTCTGTGACAGGATAGGTGTGAAGAGGAGCAGGGTGTAAACTCTCTACTCTTCAGCCTAATGTGGGGGAGAGCAGTTTGTTTTGATTAATCAAGTCTTGCATGCTAAAATTTCTCTGCACTTAATTGTGCTGGGCCTCAGAGCACAACCTGGGCAGTCGCTGATGGGGAAACTCCATCCATCTGGGTACTATGGTAGCTGCTGGGGGGTTAGCTGTGCTGGGAGTTCCTTGACAAAAAAGGATGGAGAAAGAAAAATCACTGTGAGCTGTTTGAGACAATCTAACCTGAGAAATATGGCAAGCCAGGACGTGGCAGCAAATAATGCTTTTATTTTTTGACTGATTTTTACTTTTTTTGTATGAGACATTTAGGTTAGGAGAGTGGAAGGAATTGAAAATCATTTCTTTGTTTTCCTTTTCTCCTCTCGTTCCTAGCAGTGTGCTGGATTCAGTACATCGTTCCTTCTGAGTCGCAATCTCCAGACACATTGTGTCACATGTAGACACACACTTAAATCTTAGTAGGTAAAATATAATTGGGATACAATTTTAATTTATTCAAAGCCATGGTTTAAAAACCAAGTCTAGCTCTTTCTGGACTACTGTCATGTGTAACTCTACTGGGTTCAGTGGCATTACTTCTGACGTAGTTCGGTGTAATTGAAACCAGCAAGAGTCCAGTTTCTTTCATTCGGTCAGCCTCCACTGGGTCAGAGCACACACTCAGAATACAGATACAACCAGAGCTCATTAGATTGTTTTAGAAGCATCTCCAATTCATTCCTTTTGTTCTCCACCCTGGCAGCAGCCATTCTTATCTTTGCTGTTTTCATGCAGTGAAAGACTATGCAAAATATGTAACTGGACATATATTTTTATTCTTTTTCCATTGCCCTTCCTACCTTCAAGGCCGAGATTTCTATTCACTCTTCAGGGGTTTTACTGTTGTATCCTGGAAGTGTCTGTACTGGTTTACTTTGCACCATTCTGAGTTGTTTGCTTGAAGCACTGTTAACATTTCGGAGAGTATTTGTCTGAGATGAGAAAGGTTGTGAATGACATTGTTGCAACTGTTTTAAATTAAAAAGAAATATTCTCACATCTCATGACTCTGTGGATTCTTCTTTCTTTCTTTCTTGTCTGAACTGGAGAGGAGTAGACTGAGTACATTTTGATGCTGCCTCTTTTCTTACTCTTTGTGGTAATGTTTGATGTTTTACTTAAAAACCAGCATAGGGGACAAAAGTTTGTGAGACTCTTGATTTTCCATGATGTGTGGCACTTTATGGGTTGGGAAAAAAAAAATTCCCAAGCCCTGAGTGGTTATAAAACATGGAAAAAATAGAAAATAAGACTTAAGATTGTTTGTTTTGTTTTGGTTTTTTATAACTTTGAAGGTGATTGATGTTCTTTGAACACAAGAGTTGGCAATGTTCACATAGAAGAGTGTTGTCATTTCAACCCCAAATTGCTGTTTTATCTTTGTTTATAATTCCTCATATTCATTTAGAAATTCCACCTGCTGTTCAGCGAAGTAGAAGTCATTTGCCTCATGTGTAAAGGCTTTACATAGGAGTGTGACCACCAGCACTCTTTGGTAGATGCAAGTATAGTCCAAATAAGAAGATTAAGGGATGGCAACCCTCTCATCTTTATAGGATCGTGGGACTGGGATCTGGAGGAGTGGTAAGAAGCAATCCTGCCAGCTGCCAGTGACACAGCCTGACATGGAAGTAGAAGACCATGTAAAGTGTTGAATGGTAAAAAAGCTTAAAGATGGTTCATCTCCTGAAGTCCAAATTTAATGATCTGCTTTGGTTTCTTTTCTATTGCAGATGTCTACACCGCACTGTGTTCACACCACTTGTAGCAACTGGAAGAGGCAGGATAACATGGCTCCTTGTGCAAGATAAAGGGCTCCGTTCAGACTCGTGCAAGAATTTTCCCTGTAAGGTTTTTACCTGATAACTTATGCAGGCAGCTTGTGGAAGGCAATATTAGGTAACTGAGAACACTCCCTCACTAAAATGGGCAGCACCACCTCTCTGTCCCTCAGGTTGCTACAAGTGTGATGTGAGCAAGGGGTGCACTGATAGCTGTGGTGAAAGAAGAATGCCATAAAGACATTGAAGACAGATGCATGACTGACAGCTGGTGTGGAGCAGGTGACTATATTTTTCGCACTTCTTCTCCGGTGTCCTTCCTAGTCATTTTTTTTTTTTTGAGCAGTTTTGCACGTAGGATTTGGCAGCAATGCTTTTCTCCCAGCCCCTGTCTTTGTTTTTCTTTGCTAGTATAAATTCCAGTTGTAAGTATAATTGATTAACGTATTGAAATAAAAATAAATTATAGAAATAACTCTACCTCAGAGTAATGATGAATTTATGGGAAATGGTAATGAAAAAATGTGTCTTCTAGGTTTAATTTTTTTAGCAGAGAAGCACGTTCACATTGTAAACAATAGGATAGAAGACCTCATTATGAAAAAAATCCTTTATTTCAGTTGGAGATGTAGGTCCTCCTTTCAGCTCAAATAATTATAGTCAACACCATTTTCAAATTGAAAAGAGATTTTGAAATATTTGAAGCCACAGACAAAGTTTATTTTTAAAACATATTTAAAAATCGCACAGTTATAAATACAGGTAAATAAATCCAATTTAATATGTGGAAAAGAACCGAAGGAAGGCATGCTTCCATTACAGTACAAAAATACTACATTAAATGTGATGCTCTGCAAATCGTCATCTATGACCTTAATAAATGTAACACATCCAGTATGCGCATCGTTCGTTTCTGAGGAAATCGATTATTTTAAACAGCAGTGCAAGGAAACATCAAATTAAAGCATCAGTAAACTACAAGTCTGTGTTTATTATTATACACAGCTGATAATGCACTAAGTATACAGAGGCAAAGTTACCTGTAGTAAGAAACTAATCTTTTGCTCCGTATGTACTTACACTCAGATTCTCAATCTGGGTTAATATGAACCTTTGTAAGGGAATGTAAACATTCAGGTGTAGGGCTGAACTCCTGCCGCCGCATCCACCCCCACCTCACTGCCAAGCCTTGCACCTGCACTTAACTATCGACACAAAAAGTTAAGTGGGCAGTGTAAGTCTTTGCAGCAGCAGGGCTCTTCAGATGGTGCAGGCGAAAGTATCTGCCAACCCTATAATCTCTTCTTTCCTGTATGTTGGCTTAAAAATAAAGCCAAAAAAACTGATGCAAGATTGCAAAGGTTTTCAAACAGTTCACAGCATATAGAAGAAGCCGCACAGAATGCCTCTCAAAACTATATAGTTGTATTTTACTCTAGATATGTTATACTCTGATATATAAAATATATTTATAAATGTTTTGATTTTTCTGAATTTACAATAGATTACTGATATTAAAAAGGCTATTTAAATTAAAGGTTTATCCAATGTCAATGGCATTCTGTAAATGTGGAAGGGGGGAAAAAAGATCAAAGCACATTAAGTCTTGACCATGCAAGCTTGCTCAACGGGCTGTCACATGTGCAAGCATTTGTAAAACTACAGCTTAGTTTAGGAACATTTAGATTCCTTCTCTCTCTTTCTGATGCCTAATACCTCTTACTTTGTGGGCTGAGGCTCTGAAACTTTCTGTGGATTCTGTGGCATGCTTTTCGTTTTGCTTAGGTTTGTTCAGTGTCAGTGACCTCTTCATGCATGGCACTCCTTTTCTCTGATTTCACCAGTTCCAAACCAGTAGAACAGTAATGAAGGAGTATGATTTCCAGCCTAGATGAGGTTTGAATAGTTGATAATACTGTATTGCATACCCACCATCTTTTTCTCAACGTGCAGTGTATATGTCTAACACGTTTATCTGTGAATACTCAATATTGGTATTTTATAAGCATTTATTACAGAAATTCACTGTACAGACTGCTAAGCTGACAACATTGGTGACCAGAAATCTCAGTTTTTCAGCTGTACATGTTATTCATGCAAAGCAACTAATAGGTCTCATTTTGCAGATGCACGTGTGGGCAAAAGATATCTACAACCAATTTCTGTTTCAGTCTGTTTCTCACTGTATCTAACAGACAGTGATTATGACCACAGGCTTTGCCTCTGTGGCTGCCAGTAATCATTATAGTTGTTATTGCTGTCAGGATGTTTTTTGTATTACAGAGTCCCATGCTCTATGGACGCTCCTAGGATCACCTGGCTGATCTGTTGGTGTTGTCAGGATCCTGCTTTTTATCTGACAGACAGGCCCAAGTTTTCTAAATTGGATCATTAGCTCATCATGCTTAACTTGATAGTCTGAGCTTTCAAGTGAGTTAAGTGTCTGCAGCTGAAATCAGTGGATGCTGCAGATACTTGGATCCTGTGAAGTTTTACATCTGTGTATTTCAAGCAGGACAGTCAGACACTGAGATACCTTCAGACCTAGTGGGCAAGTTTGAAAAGCCTGGCCATGGTAAGCATAGACTGAGGGTTATTTCACTTGTTCTGGAAATCATTCTGTCTGGGTTGATGCTCTCTGCTTTAGACTTGCAGAAGAATGCATAGCTTCGCTGTGGAAGCGGTGCACATTTAGCTTTTTAATTCATAAGAGGATACTAAAATGTGTCTGCAAAAGCTGTTGCTGCAGATGCCTGTCATTAAACACTTGAAGCAAGCATGAAATCCACAAGGTAAAGTGATTTCTAAGGATGGGATTTAAAAAGAGCTCTGAGTTTGGTCTAACCTGTCCCAAGTAACATGAACAACTCGGGTCTGAGTTTGGCAGATGCAAAGTACTTTTAAAATATCCCATAGAAGATATCAATCAGTAGTTTACAAATACCCTATGTGTGGGCCTTCTGCATGCATTCTATAAGCATATACTCCAGCAGCATTACTGCATGCTTTGTGTTAATATTTCAGTGTGGTTATTTGTTACTGTAGTCACATGCAATATTGTCATGTGAGGTTTTGTCATTTGAACCTCCCCCTTGGTGTTTTTACAAGTGCTGTGATTTATCAGATCATAAGAAAAGACCATTAGATACAGATATGTGTATGTGTTTGCCTAAAGAGCAAATAGATTCTTCAGATGAACATAAACCAGTCTATTGCAGCACGGTTTCTAGAGTTATTACAGTTTACAGAGATCAGAAAGAAGTGAGTCTTTTGCTTTCACGGCAAAGCCTCACTCCCTAAATTACCTGTTTGGTTTCAGTGCCTGTTCAGCATGTGCAATGGCATCAGAGGCTAGCCCTTGTCCAGTAACTCTGTACATGCACATGAGCCAATCGTGTGAAGTGCTCAGCACTCCTGTGAAGACTACAGACCTTCAGTGTTCTGCAGCTTAATGGATCAGACTTATAGACCATAAATATTCATAAAGCTTTGCAGAGGAGAGGTACACCTGAAAGCTGGGGTTAGGAAAACATTTTTTAATTGCATGAAATATAAAATAGAAAAAAGACTCAAACTTGGAATCAGTTACCTGGCAGTGATAAATCTCCTCTGGAGAAAGAGGGGAGTAACAAGAAGGGGAAACTGGTGGGAAAGGATGATAAACCATCGCAGCACTATAATTTGGCATCACCCTGTAGATGTTGTACAGCTGTTATCCTGAACTGTCTGTGAGTCTCTTCTCTGCTGAAATTTCTAGTCTCTGTGGGAAACTGCTTCCTTACCTACACCTGAGCAACCTTGTGTTTGTGTGTTACCTATCAATTTACACGAGTGGTGACCTCACCCATGCAGTCTGTGAAGCAACAGAACCCCTGTGCTCTCAGGTAGTGCCATCATTTGCAATGGCTGTTATTTGCCCATCTTCCTTCCTTACACGTCTGGGCAAGCCAGGGATGGCAGGAGGTTTTGACTTGGTCGAGTTCACAGGGAGCACTGAGAACAGGACACAGATTTCTTGTCTCTCGCTCTCAGGCTCAATCTGCTACTGCTCAGCAGCCGCCTTATTTATCCTACCTCATAAGAGTAGATGAATTTCCTCTTCAGGGTGTTAATATGCTGTAGCCTCCTTGCGTGTTTCCTCTTGTTGTTGCAGGCAAATATACATGCTTGCCACTGAGTACTTAAGAAACACTGTGAGGAGGTCAGATCAAAGCTGTATCTAATCCTGCACTGACAGTGCTTGTCAGTGGGGGCTAAAGGAGGATAAAGCCCAGGATGTTGAAGAAGTCCCCAGAAGTTCCAGGAGCTGCTGAGCCTGACCCATTAGGTAAGCTTAGTCACTGTCCACTCTTCCACACAGACCAGGCCAGAAATGGTGCCTAGTATGAGCAGATGTGCCACCTCCCCTGTAAGTCTGTCTGCTTTGGTCAGTCTTTCATGCAGTGTCTCGGTCAGTGGTATGTGGTTAACTGGGCATAGGCCACCTAAACCAGGAGAGCACAGTTGAGATAATCTCCAAGAGTGCACAATCTCTTTGGCTAGGCCTTGTAGCCCGAGTTCTGTAGAGCAGGACCGCAGTGCTTGCGATGAGCTGGGGGCCTGGCTATCCCCTTGCGAGGCACAGTTCAGCCCCAGTGGTTTGTCTCTAAGTTCACACAGACAACTGTCCTCATACCGGTCATCTCGGTGTGGACATGTACCCGTGGACGAATGCAGTTCTGAGCAGTGCATCCCAGGATAAACCCAATACTACCTACTTAGTCTGTTCTTTTTGGGGAGGTTGGGAGTTGCATTGGGTTTTCCTAACAGAATTGCTGTGTCACCCATGCTAGAGGAGAAGAGGGTGAGTGAATTGCCATCTGTATCAAATGCCCCTTGTTGTTCTGTCTCTAAGAAGTCAAGCAGTTAAGTTTTTTGGGTTTTGTTTAATTTGAAAGTTAGAAAAATAAAGCTCCTGAACAGTTAATTTGGATAAGCGGTGATTATCCTATACCACAGTACAGAGTATATTGTAGGAGAACTTGTGTGATGGCAGGGCATCAAGCAAGCACATATGCCTTTGCCTTACAGCCTCTCCTCAAAGCTGCCTCCCTTCCCTCTTAACACTTTCTAGATTCAATTGCACTGCACCTTCTGCTCTGCCTTATCAATAAAGAGCTGTCATCACACATCGCTGTCAAAGCAAAAGAGCAAACTGTTGTCAGCAGATATGCATACAGCATCCCGTTTAGCTAACATGACATTCCCAGTCAGTCCTTGAGAGCCAATCCTTAGGGAAAGTTATGAAATGCTTGATAAACAGGAATATATATGTAAACAATTAATTAATAAAGCACTATTAAAAAAAAAGCTGTAACTGTGTCAGTATCTCTGTTCTCTGGGAGATAGTGAGGGGTTATTTTTTAATGAGAACTGATGATTTTTATTGAACAAACTATAGTTGGTGATTAGATGCATCGATTACACTGTCTTCCGTGGAATTTTCCTTTAAGTGGTTGCTCAAAATAACAGACAGCTGCAAGAAACTTTATGTTTGTACTGTTGAGGCTGTCCAATTCCAACAGAGCTTCTTTCTCTGAGATCTGTGCAATTTTTTATTTTTATTTTTTTTTCCTCCAGCAGATTTTGCAGAATTCCTTTTAATGCTGTTTATAGGAAATGGACTTTTTGTCAGACTTTAACATATTCCAATAGCTACCCTGCACACTGAATTCCTGGCCACAGGTCAACATAGTAGCCATATAATTACACTTTTTGTCTTTCACTGTTTCAGAAAAAAATTAAAAATATCAGCAACTGAGAATTACCTCCTTAAAAATGTCTATTCCTGTCTTTGATTGACACATTCACCTTGAGCTAAATGTATTTGACTGTAGCCAAATCACTCCTCTCATCATGTGGCTGTGTACTGCCTTCAGTACTGTTCCCCATTCATCCAATCAGGGAAAATTAAGATGGGGGGGGTGTTTAAGCAGCTGCAAATACTGATGTTACCTAAGGATTTAGTCTGCTATGGTGGAGGTCACTGAGACTCCTGCTTCTGCTTGTTGTAACAGCAGGATCAAATCTTAGCCTGTCTTACAGTGTCCAAACCACTTTTTTTTCAGGGAAAATTTTCCCTTGAGCGTGGTCTGCAGGCGTTAACTCCTACGAAGACTTTGCTTTATGTACAATGAAAATCTGTGGCTTTTTATGTTCTGAAATGACATAATTCACATACAACATGTATGTGCATGCACATGCAGGTATGTCTATAGTACCTGATGGATGCATAATAGAATAATCTTTCTAATATATATTGCAGTTTATACTGTATTTGCATTTTTTTTAAAACATAAGAATACCAAAACTCCTCTCATCACATTTCAGGAAATGATATTTGGTCCTTTATGCCAACAAGGCTATCCTGTACATTCTGACTTCAGTAACTAAAATAAAAGCATAGCACTATTTTACAAAAAGAAAGTTTAAAGTGCATAAGTACATAGATAGGTGCAGATCCTTCTCTGAGCTCCATTGAAATAGGCATACTTTGTCCAAGATCAGGAATAGCTGGTTTAAACAGCAATAATTCTAGTGCAAATTGCCGCTTCTGCTGGCAACACTTGGTCTTCCCACGTGTACGTGGCCTAGTCCCATAGCCAATGTTCCTCTTAACATTGCGCGTGGTTTACAGCTTTATGAGCCTGCAGAATCGGGCCCAAATTAATCAAGGTACCTTTGGAAGCAAAAATTGTCTTGACTGACAACTAATAAATATATACAAACCAAAATACGTCAATTTTACATGCATCTATTTTCAGAGCTATGTTAAAAATGGACTGGGAGAAAACTTCTCAACAAAGAAACCAAAGGACAGGGATTCCGTGTTGTAGGGCAAAGTGATGTCAGCATAGTGCGATGAGCTACTAAGCAGGTTCCCTGGATGCATTGCTTGCCATTCCAATGTGCAACAGCGATTATCTAGGTTTGTTCTCGATATATTTTTCCTTGTATAGCTGTATATATAGAGAGAGATATAGCTTGCATGGGATGAAGATTCTTCAGAAATGGTTATTTCATCTAATTCAGGGTTTTGTCAGGTTACCCGCAGCTCATTTCAATCCATTGATTTTGAATTTATTTACAATGTTTTGTGCTTTTGAACTTTTCCTTTTGGAATAATGTCCGAGAGAATTCCCCTACTGATCTACAGTCATGATCTTTTGGAAAATGTGGTCATTTTGAGATGAGTAATAAAAGAGTTCTCTGTTTCCTAATACAATTTAATCAATTTATGAATACTTATTATTACGGCTCTAGATTAAAAGCTCTTAGCAGAATGTCTAGATCACCCACATTAGCAGCTTGAAATAGTTCTGGCTGGTCCATCATGGACAGAGCGATTCGAAGTGCTGCCCAAATATTGCCTGATAGAGCAGGGTGGGGAACCTGTTGTTGATTCCTGCTCTTTCTTTGCAAACTGAGAGCAGTGAGAAAATTGCTGACAGCCTCTCTGTAGGGGAGAAGAAAAAAGAAACAAGCAATATAATTTGCTTAACTAGAATAAAACTTTCTGAAGTTCTGTGCTGGACTCGAGTGTACTATTTTACAATGTAGTCCATCAGTCTCACTCTATTATTCTTTCTTGATTTTCTTTAAACAAGTGGATGTGTCCTGTGGTAACACAGCTCATTTTTTTCATACATCTGGGGCTATTGTCTTCATTATTGTGTAGCTCCCCTTTATCTTAACTGTCTTAAGATGACAGGTGGGAGCCTGGAATATCATCCTTGCTTCCTGAAATATGGACTAGAAATGTTTTTGATGGCATTAGCTACTTGAGGCAGTTTAACTGAAGTTTCCCTTCTAAAGACAGGCTCTTCTGCTTTTCTTTTAGGAAAAACTCCTAAGCACAGGGCTAAGTTTAAATGTGAGAACAATCCCTCTGATTATAAGAAGAGCACTTGCATTTAGAGATAAAA
>JANVCC010000030.1:10995007-11103779 GCA_025345505.1 Todiramphus chloris collaris
CCCCCCCCCCCCCCCCCCCTTAGATAGCTCTAGCTAGAAAATGAATTTTCACGTGGTAGTTATGATCCCTGACCTTTTTGTTTCCGCATTTTTGGAACTTACCTGTATGCCCCGAGGTTGATGCAGCTGATCCCTAAGTTGTATCTGGACCTAATGAAGCCAGGTTGTATTTCTAAAGCACGTGTATAGGCCTCAACAGCTTCTTCACTTCGATCCCCATTTGCCAAGGTTGCTCCAAGACGGTTCCATAATGTATAGTCCTGGTGAAAAAAAGAGTTTTCTGCTATAGGTGTGAGAGAGGGACACAATAGCTCCTTCTCGCTTGTAAAGCCAGGAGGGCTGCAGAAAAATAACTGTAGTGTGTCTTCTTTGAATTGATGTGGAATGTGAGGTTCTGATTCATGATTATAGGCATCTTTATATAACTGCTGCAATTAATCAGCACACAGCTAGAAACTGGACGTGTATAAATCTGCTTCTAAAAGGGACTGTCTTGTAATTAACTTTTCTATTTCAGGTATTAAAATTTTAATGTCTGAAGTGATATCTCATTTAGCCTGATCTAGAGGGGAGAAAGAAAATAGTCTGTAAAGCTAAATTCTTAAAAATGTAAAAGCATAAAACGTACCTCTGGCCGAACAGTTAAAGCAGCACTAAATGCATCTATTGCTCTGTTAAATTCTCCATTCAGGTGAAAAAGAACTCCAAGTCCCGTCTGCAAGTCAGGGTCTATCATATCGCCATTCTGGTGAGCAGCCTCCAGGTACAAATCCTTTACTTCTTCAAGTAATGAGCTAGACAAGAGTGAAAAATAACTTAAAGTTCCATCTTATAGTTTTTCACAAATACTACAATATTGATTACATAGACAGAAATTGAAGTCCTTGTATCATAAGTGATATACTCTTAAAATTTGAAGATAAGCTTCTTCAACTTCATCACGGCAAAGATTTACTTCCAGATACTGTTGTAAACACGTGTCTGGAATAAAAAATGTTCACATACATAATGAAATTTACCTATATAATGAAAAGAATGGGTTTTGTTAGGAGCAGATGAGGCAACTGGGGTTGTTTAGCTTGGAGAAAAGGGTGCTCAGGGGAGACCTTCTTGCTTTCTACAACTATCTGAAAGGTGTTTGGAGCCTCTTCTCCATAGTAACAACTGACAGGACAAGAGGAAATGGCCTCAAGTTGCATCAGGGAAGGTTTAGCTTGGGTATTAGGAAAACTTTCTTCGCCAAAAAGCTTGTCAAGCATTGGAAAAGGCTGACAGGGAAGTTGTGGAGTCACCATCTCTGGAGGTATTTTGAAGATGTGTAGAGGAGGTGCTGAGGGATGTGGTTTAATGGTGGACTTTGCAGTGTGGGGTTAACAGTTGGACTTGATGATCTTAAAGGTCTTTTCCAAGCTAAATGATTCGATGATTCTATGAAGTCAAAGTGCAGCTATGAACCCAAGTGAGATAACATGAAGGCTCATTAAAACTATTAAAATTGCATGAGTTCCTTAGAAGTGTTGTTTACTGGCAAAAATAGCAGTCATTCTTAAGAGGAATAGATCAAGTAATTAGCCAAGACTCCTGAAGAAAGATGCCAAAATATAGGACTTCTGTACCCATTGCAGGCTTCATAAAACCTTTGCCCTGACACCACCAGATGTCGGTGGGATGAGGCCAAAGTAGAATAACATAGTTATCAATTAAGCACAACTTGCATATTTAATTTTTGCTTATACTAAATTATCTTGTCAACCCAGGGCTTGTTAGTGACGGGGTAAAACATAGAGCCTGTCTTCAAAACGACAGGCAACAAGATAGCCCTAGCGTTTTAGTTCTATAAATCATGTTTATGCTTTTAATAACTTTCTCATGCATCTCACAATTCAGAGATATTTATCGACCTCGTGAAATCATGACAAAGGGCTGCCAACTCATGAATTTGTTATTTGAAATGGCTGCCAGCTCCTGTTGCAGTGCACTCAGCTGAAGCCAGATAAAATGACTACACTGTCTCTTTGGCTAGAACCAGAATGGCTTTTAAACAAGCAGATGCTACGTCCCAATATTTTCAGTGAACCAAAGCCATGTCTCACTGCAAAATGACTATCATAGCTGGAGTTGAGAGGCTGGGTTGGAATATAGGAAATAGGATGAACAGCAGGAAGAAGATACACGTGTAGAGCAGGATACAGGCCTGGTATGGATTTGGAAGCAGCTGAGGCATGAGGGTGCAGGATGTGGGAGTACAGAGGCAGCAGACAGGATCAGAAGAAAGCTATGGGAGTTGAGAGGAAGCATCTCTTTTTAGCTTTTATATATATTTTAACTTTCAGGGATGGTATAAGATACAGCTTTCATTTGCTGGACCAAATGTTCTGTGTTGGCTTCCCACTCCTGCCACTAGAACCACTGAGTCTCCCATCACAGGGAGCAGGCTGGGCTTCTACAGAGTCAGGGGGCATTGCCTGCACCATCGTATCTAGCGCTGTCGTTAGATTTTCCGCCATCAGGATTTACACTGCATTTACCTTTCTTCTGACGTCTTAGACATTCTCCTGGTAAGTGCTGGGGACCCTTTTTTGCTTTTCACTATATACTTGTATTTTGGATTTTGCTTTATCCAGTTTCTTAGGGCTTGGTAGGCTTCTTGTTGATGGCCAGTGTTAGTATAACTTACAGCTAGGGCCATCAGAGCTTTTAGGTTGTTTGGCTGTAGTTCCAGGCACCTAGGCAGAAAATAAAAATATATTGAGGTATTTTTTTTAGCCAAGCATAATTCTTGAACTCTTCCAAAATAATCTGTGTAAAAAAAAAACCCACTCACACAAGTGAGGTCTACCTAATAATGCTTTTAAAAAAGGGACTTTGTCTTATTCTTTGGTGCTAAGTGCATTATGCATATGTATACACACATGTGCATACACATTGTTGTGCATACACATGTGTACATAAATGTGTGCACAGTTTTGTTTTCATGCTTTGGGTTATGATTAAGTGTTGGTAAATCCATTTTTTATAATATCTACCTAGTAAACAAAGGGAAGCTCTATGCAAATTCAAGCAGACAGTTTAATACTTTTTGCAGCAATAGAAAAAATATTTTTAAACCACAATTTATTCCATCCCTGTGAATCTTCTCGGCCACCCTGAATTCTTTTTTTTTTTTTTTTTTCTTCTTTGATAAAACTGTAGCCAACCAACTGTAGTATTTTTACTGTTATATAGCATTAACTGAAAACAGTATCTAGTCTATTTAGCAAATGTTGCTGTTGCTTGTTTCAAAACTGCAGGGATGAGCAAGCCCTAAACCAGGCAGCCCCTTGGTTTTGTATCCAGGAAAGCGGATAAGTTACATATAAAGATGTTAGAGCATCCTTAAGGTGAAAAGACCTGATGGTGAACATTGCTAATGCAGTTGACTATGGAGAGGGGACTTGCTTCAAATGGGAATGTGAAAACCCTCTACAGAAAGAGAATTACAATGCTGATGTTTTGGAACTGACACTTTACATACAAGCATACCACGGTCTTCACATTTCTATCAACTTTAAAATGTTGCCAGTTTAGTATTCAGCAGCCAAAAGGAGCTCGTTGCAATTAACAAAACCTCTTCATTAAAGGACAGACTACAGAAAATATGCCGAGTAGCTAGAATATCAAAAAGGCACTGTATTAGCATTTTTGTCAGGCCATGTAACTTTTGTGCTACTAGAGCAAACTACTAGATTAAATATTGCACTTATTTAACAAAACAGAAATATCGATTACTAGTCATCCCCCTGAAGTTACTGGGAAGATTTCTATGTCTTTTTCAACGCTTTCCTTAGTTAAATGCTTCATGTTACAAAGTAAGTATGATGTTAAATATACCTAGGGCACCATTACCCAATACTTATCAGACCCCTTATTTAGCAATTCTCTTCATCTACCTTTGGAGGGCGACAATAGCTGCCTGCTCATTTTCATTCTCTGCCTGTGTTATGCCCAGGAACTGCCAGGCCTGCAAGAATAATCAGCATTGTGTTATTTTGTTATTTATACCCAACTGCAAGCAGAGTTAAAACTAATACTGCTGTTAAGCAGCAGGGTGAATAAAAATAGCACATCTGTCCAGCAATAACTACAGATTTTTCTATGGCATGCTTGCCAACAGTACAATGCAATGCACTTTTGAATATCTGATTTCTTAAATTTTAGTTACTATACAATTTAAACATTATTAGAATTTTATGAAAACCGGTGAAGAACAATTACTAAGTTGTACAAGTTTAAGGGATTCTAGAGGATCTGGGGATTCTCTCTGCTTTTTGAAATACTGCTGCTTGATTTAATGTAGCAATAGATTCAGAGACCTAGATACACTGTAAATATTTTTCATGTGTCACAGAAAACAGGCTTTATGTACTCATTGAAAAAATCAATATTGCAGAAAATGGTACAACTTTTGAAACTTTGTCAACCTACTTGCTAAATCAAAAATGTTCATCTTTTCAATAGCGATGTTTAGAAGTTAGTTTGAAAACATCAGGAAAAGAAGAAAAGGCTTGAAATATTGTCTCTTTTGAATGCTTTTAAATGACAGCTTGGAAATGCTGTACTTCCAAAAATAGATTCTCATCTTATGAAGAGCTTGTCTTTATCTATTTCACAGCATACACTATTCCAAAACCACTGCTAGCATTCAATCTACTTCAGTCAGTCATTACTAACAAAGGTTTGGGCCCTGAAATCACTCCATCATTGCATGCTAAAGGGAGGCTCCTTTTCCTTTATCAGTAAAAGGCACATGAGTGAATACCTCTGCATCATTGGGTTCCTGTAGAATAGCAGCCTCCAGGTATAAGATTGTAAGTGGCAGGTCACCTTCTTTCATTTTTTTCAATCCTTCCTCAAAAGCACCAGGCCAGTCTTTGAAGGGATTCTCTGTATGGAAATAATAACCCTGGAGAAGAGAGATAATGGGCCCATGATGAAGCACTGTAGCAAGGAATGGCAACTCTGCAAAATTAAATGACTCACTGTCTTCCAACTGGATGTAAACACCCTTTGTTCTGTGAAAACAGTATGAGCTCCCCCATGAAATTTCAGTGACAGTGTAAATCAAATCACCATCACTCAACATCTATGTTTCTGCTCTCTTTATTTTTACTTTAGCTCTGAAATTATACTTACTGGTACTGATGTTGGACCCTCTTGCTCCCATCAAAAATAATGGCAAAAACTCACAGTGCCTGCAGAAAGAGCAGAGCTGAACCTGGTGTGAGCCCAGCACATCCAATTTGATGGTAAAGAGCACACATTGAGCAGCTGACTCCCTGAAGTGCCTGTAACCTGATGTCTGTTCAGTTAATACCCTGAAATCTTCAATTAACCTTCAAGATTCAGGACAGTGGTGCAAGCACCTGAGTTTATTTTAGAATTTCTTTAAATTTTGCTTTTTTTTTCTCTCTTCCTGCCACTTCAGTATACAGGGTGCAGGCTAATATCAGCTACATAATATAAATCAGATTAAAACACACAGTGAAGGGTATGAAGAAGAAAGAATCTCTATCAATTCTATCTTCAATAGTGTTTGAATTTACCAGCCCAGATTTTTTATTTGGTGCTCTTCTTTAAGTGCCCATCTTCCAAAGTGCCCATAAACCAGCAGTTTACTTCATGATCCCTGAGGCTGAATTCAGGCAGTGTGCAAGTCTAAATGTATTCTCTTTATAGGAAGGTCTTTTAAATCTACCCCACTCACAAACATTTAAAAAGGATGAGCTCTTTGGGGTAAAATTAACTTCCATGCCCAAAGAGTTTTCTTGGGTAACTTGAGTAGCTGAGGCTAATCTCAAAGTTTCACAGGAAGGATGTACTGTATTAAACAACTTGGCATTACCTTCTCAATAGTTGAGATTGTGACTTGCCCTGGTGCTTCCTGGTTCTCTGAAATCCAGTTTCTGCGAGCCATTTCTTCCCATTCTGCTTGCATTTTATCCCAAAACTCTGTGTCTGACTAGAACAAAAAGAGGGAAAAATGGGTAGAAAAGTAACTACAAAAATTTCAAATAAAATGGTAAACTTTTAATTTCTTTCTACCAGTAGTCTCACTCTGGCAATTTTGCTGAGCAGCATTAATTCTATTAATAATCACACTGACTGAAATACTACAGCTCATATTTGGAATTCCATATAATTAATTTCATCTCTTACATTGAAATGTATTTTGTCAACAGAAAACTCTATCTCAGAGGCAGCGTATGTTCTATTTGAAGCGGGATTTGCAGCAGCTTACACTGCATCTTATTGATACTAACAGGAAATTTTTACATAAAATTTGAAGGAAATGAATGCTTCTAGTCTCTGGACAAAAAAAAAGAAAGAAAAAAAATCAACTAAGCAAACATGCTCAAGAAGAACAGTAGATAAAACAGTTTAAAAGAGAACAAATATCCCACTTTGGTGTATTCAGAATCATTTAGAACTATGTAAAAGAGTAATCAGAAAGCTTAGACAGAGGGTGTTTGCATAAGAGAATGAATACAAATGAGACTTCTGGACATAGTAGAGAAATCTTAATGTTGCGTCATATACTGTGCTCGTGAGAGGAATCTATAATATAGAGATTATAAAAATTGTACAGGAAGATTAACGTTCAGCTCAAAGACAAGAGGGGAAAAATGCGTATACAAGAGAAACAGAAGTGATGAAACAGGAATGAGATTTAGGATGTGTAACAACCAGGATGAGGGAACCACTGTGGCTACTAGAAAAATGATGCCAAGAAATACGATTAAAAAAAGAAGAGGGGAGAATCCAAATTAAGGTGCTATTTTTCCAGCCTCCACACATTAGTCATATGCCCTGAAAAGCAGTTCCATATATGCTCAGCACTACAAGCCATTGCAAAGTTCTCCAGTTTCTACAAGGTCATGGCCAGAACTTTAGTGAACTGACGGTACTAAGGGCACAGTTTCTCATTTATGTCAAAGACAACAGCACAGATAATTCTACTGAGGTTTAGGCAGAACTGTTTGAGTAAGCTGCTAATCAAAATTAATTGAAGGTTTTATAAAGTGGTCCAGACAGTTTTGTCTGGATCTTTGTGCCAAGACTGACCTCTTTGCTACAGCTCCACAGCCAGGCATGATTTGCAAAAACAGAGCTTAGTCTGCAATTGCCTGACTTGCTACCACTCTCTGTCGGTATTTCGAAAAGGGGAGCACAGGCTGTTACCCTATCTAGAAGGAGACAGCAAGGAGAACATTTGAGAGGAGGTGTGAAGGATTAGGAGGATTTGTGCTGGCTAACAGAGGGTGTGGTTGCTTAAGGGTCTCTGCAAAGGCTGAGGTGCATTCCCTCTCTAGAAATCTAACTGGCATTTCCCTTTGGCCCTTGCTGCAGCCTGTGCCTCCTGATAGCCAGCACTTTCTTCCGGAAGACTCAGAATCCTTTGAATTATGCAAAGATTGAATCTATGATGGTACCTGCTATGTTCTTCTGTGGACTAGGAAATGAATGTGAATCACTCGGGCCTGGAGAAGAGGTTTCACTCTTTGTAGTAGAATTGAACAGGACTTGACAACTCTGTTACACAACTTTCACGGTTTCAAAATTTGCTTTCATTTCAAATTTGAAGGAAATAGTCTTTTAAATAGTTGTGAGACCGTGCTGAAATGTCCATTTAGGGTTTGAAAAGGCAAGGATAATGAATGAGAACGCTCCCTCTTTTACTCTTATCAACCATGACCAGAGGCACTTGAATCCCTTAAACTATCCTGTTCAACAGATGTCTCCAGAAACTATTTTGCATTCAGTGCAAATCTGCACTGCATTGAAAAAAAATTACTCAACCATGTTTTTACTAGCATGAATTTTGAGATTCAGGATGAGGGAAAGGAGTGGAAATTTCCATTTCCTACAGATTAACATTAATAAAACTACTGAGAATTAATTGGTAATGCCTTTTAAAACAGATTAATTTATATAACTAATTATATATAGGTATATATATATATAAAAGAGTTTATACTGGAATTTTTGCTTGTATTTTTTCCCACAAATATCCCATATGAATCAATGGTTTGGAAATGTCAAATCGCATTTCTGCAGATCGTAAGCAAGCATATAAATGGTTTTAGGTCTTAAGATCAAATTCTGCTGCTTAACTACATATTTATGATTCATACAGAAGTTCACTGCATGCATACTCCACTTAAAAAGCTAATATGTTACTAGGCATTCAAGTAGCCATGCTTAATGCCTATCTATAGTGAGTCAAAGGTTGAAGAAAAATATAATGGGGAGAAAATCTGCTTTGCTACGGAGTCTCTCAACTCATCATATGTTACTTGGACACAGGCCAGGGCTCAACTTTTATTTTGTAAGTATAAGCAAAGATTTGCTTGTTTTGGCCAAATGGGCTTAAGTCCCAGCTACAGCTTTCGAAGTACATCCAGCACATGGGGTTTCTGAAACTGGTATGGCAAAACTGCATTGAGCAACTGGATTGTGCACAATTATGACACCTGATAAAATGCTACAATACTGACATGACAAAGAAGAATGCCAATAGCAGAGCAGTTTAATGTCTTTGAGAAAGAGGACTGTAAGCATTACCCAGTCTTTGTTAAAGGCCCAAAACTATTTCACCTGTCATTAGTAGCAATTTTTTCTCTGACTTCAGTGGTAGGAGGGTTAAATTAATATTGAGTATTTCTGGAAATCTGATCGACACTCGTAGATCTAATTTTAACTCTATTTGCTGTGTGAATGGTGCCAATTATGTTATTTCAATGTTTTTGCTGCCTTAATGCTGAAGAATTACTTTGGACATAGGAAAAGTTTTCAGACCAGTTGAGCAAATTTAACACATTCTCAGATCATCTGCAGCAGTTAAGTAGAATGACAACAAGGAAAAATGTTCGTACCATCTGACAACTTCCAAGCAGAATATTCTGCATTCTGTCAAAGAGGCTATTTTTACTCTTAGTATTTAAAAATATGCTGATGCAGTTAAACAAATGGGAGGCAAAATATTTCTAGGCTCTTTACTTCCTATGATACAGTGAAAGGAGGTGTGGTGGGGGGTGTTGTTTCTGAATATTACTGGCTAATTTCTAAACTAACCTATTTTAATAACTTTTAGAATAGCATTTTGCCTGCCCTGTACTACCCGAAATTAATTTGCAATGTACCTTCTTGATCAATGCATAAGAAAGGTTCTGTGGTTGCTCTTTCTCTGAATTACTGTATCAACATATTCTTCAATGTCAAAGCAAGTTAAACTTTTGTGCTAGCTGCATAAGATCTCCTTAGCTGATACCTTCTCAAAACAAAATTTGAAATATGCCTTTTTAGGAAAGATTAGAGATAAAATGTATCTATTAAGGCAAAGATTCCTGTTGTGATTTGAGTGAGTACCAAATAAAATGCACCTGAATGACTCAAGCTCCTAGATCCCAATGAAAATGTGGCTTAGGCATTTAGGCACATCTGAAAGGGATGCTGAAACAGTGAGACAGGAATATCATAGGTACACAAATGATTCTATCTGGTGTTCATGGGAACCACAAAGCTGATGATTCTAGACTATGTTTTCCTAGGCTAGAGTAAACTAAACCCATCTTCTTCCAACTGTTGTCACATAATTTAGCTGTAATACGTTCTGTTGCTACATAACAGTATATAATACAGCAGATGGCTCATGTGACATGGTGTTGTAAATAAAATGATGCTGAGGACAGCTCAAAATTTCTTTTGCATGAGCTCAGAAACCAGTATAGCATCTGCAGTTTAATCTCTACATCAAGGAAATGTGGAATAAGAAAATACCAAAATTGTTTTTTGGTTTTTCTTTTTTTTTGCATCTCTGAGATTTCTCAGTTGGAAGGTTTTTGCACTTTCTTGGTTTAATTTTTATTTATTCTGACTCTAACAATTGGATGGTGGATGGTAAACCAGTTGTTTTAACAGAATACAGGTACAGGATGGATCTGAATCCCCATGCTGAAATTTAAAAGAAAAAAATACAGAACTACAGATTTTTGGTAAAATACTGCTTATTATTAGAAAGATCACATTAAACATATTTGGTATGGCACTTGGAAATTATGAAGACTTTAGGCTCTCTGTGCTTCCCTCACATGTATAGCAAAGGAATGAGGCAAAAATAAAATACATTTTCCAGGATGACAGAAAAGGTAGTCTGGAAGCACCCAATCACTGCAAGTGAATCTGGACCCCCTGTAGTAAAAAAGCTAATTTACTTACCTCTTTATTCTTAAAAGATTCCCCAATGGCATAGACATCTTTAAACCTTCTTAAGAAAGAATTACCTCACAGATCTTCATTAATCTCAAAGTTTGACATCTTAAAACCATTCCCAAAGCTCTAAAGTGAATACTGGGTGGAGGATAAAGTTTGGTGTCTTCATTTATGAATTGTTAATTAATTCCTTTCGAACTAGGCCACAAAGAACCTGAGATTTACTTCCTTTTCTTGATCAGTTTTCTGGCTAATCTTACCACTTGGAGCTTTCCCAGTTGAAGAATATTACAGAAATATCCAAAGCTTAAAAAATGAATTTTTGAACTGTATCTATTCTCCTCTTAAGAAAGCAATAATCTTTCTGAGATGGGCTGCAATTTATTTCAATCACTCTAGCTTTCTTACCACTTCATTTTAGCTAGGATGAAAATTCAACTCTTTTCATATGCAAATGGGAATAACTGCTCTATAAGGTCTTGAAGAATCATTTCCTTTACATTTTAGCTACCTAGTCCAAGTTTCTGTTTTAAGCAGAAAGAATAACTTAGGCGTGCCAGCTACACAGTTAGGGAAACATTTAATTAGATTCTTTTTAATAGTTGAGACTGCATTAAAGCATCTTAGCAACCTGTCTTTGTTGCTTCAAAATCACCTTTCAATATGCAGGGTTTGGAGTTTTTTTTTACAATATATTCTCCTCCTTACTGTAAAGTAATTCGACAATGTCTTCTAATCTGTTGTTGGCCTCAACTCATTTTTCTTTCTGCTGCATGTCTGGGAACTCCCCATCACACGTGGTTTCTGGCAATTGCAAGAGTACGGACATCATTTGCTTAACCACTAACTGCAACACAGAGATGTTCATCATCAGGTTCCCCATCACAATCACAGATTACAGCACAACATGTCCCACCTTAATGATCAGTCTGCAGTGCAATTAGGAAATCTAGAGCATTTGAAGCAGTGGCAATATGAAAGCAAGTCTCTTTTCTGCCAGGCGCAAATGTGTATGATGTGTGACATCCACAAAAAAAACTACTGCGCATCGCCAGCAGTTCTTTATAAAAAATTATTTGATCAGGAAAAAACAATGCACTCAGAAAATATGAGAAAAATTCATTCAGTGTATAGTTTATGAAACAGCTAATTTACTGATTGTGTCCATTTTAACCTTGTGTGCTGAGACAAGAATTTTTCTGTGTGCAGTACGATCCTAAGAAACCATGGTAGAAATCACGTAGTCTTACCTTAGCATATTATAAAAAAAACCCTACAAATCAAATTCATTTCTTAAATAAGAAATTCTATTTCTAGCTAGAAGCCAGCATATGTTTTTTCTTGACCCACTTGCTATAGCAATAAAAATGAAGCCTGAAAAGTTGTTTCTGTCTAATCTTCATTTATAGCTGGTTTTTGGGTTTTTTTTTGAAAGAAACTAGTATTTTAAATTAATAACTCCAGGAAATATATCTTTTTTCTGCTTTAAATAATCCAGTTCCAACTTTCTCCTATACTTGTGCTGTAAGATGAGTAAGAAATATGTAGAATATTAGCTGAAAATGAGAACAGTAAATGGAATAATACCTCAACAGCTGCCTTTGCTCTTTCAAATTCCTCCTCCAAGGAGTGATTTCTGGAGAGAAGAGGCCCTCCCCAACGCTGCTCCTTAGTTGATCGTGCCTAAAAAATAAAATAATAAATCAGAAAGGGATGATACAGCCTCTGCCACATTTCTGAGTTATTTTCTTATTTGCTTAGAGCCTCAAATGGCCTTTCTCTTGGGCAAAATGAGTTGTGTCCCCCCCATGAATTCCTCTGAATTCTTTTATACCATAGCAGAGATCATTCCTCATGGGAAGTAGAGTAATTTATCTTTTCCAGACTTTTCACTCAAGATGCATGAAAGATAGAGAGACATCTGAAAAAAGCCAGTGCAAGTGTTGCGCTACAAAGGGAAGAGCTGACTATTTCATAGAAGACTTTTACCTTAATTGTTCCTTCTCCTGTATTATGACTGTGACAACACATTGCACTCACTATGCTCCAGGAAGAAAACATCTCATTTTTCCCTGTACATTTTTCTGTTTTTCTTTAAGGTTCTGCTTTGGGATCACGTTGCAGAACCAGGTTTGCTACAGATTTCACTGGAAGGACAAATCCTTTTTACAATCAGCAGCTCTCTCCTGTGCTTTACTATCAGCTGATCCCAATGGAAGTACATAACAAGTTTCTCCGTGTTCTTTTATTAAAAACATTTCATTTGTTTATTATTTTTTGCACAAAAGACACAGTACAAAACCAAACAGCATTCAATAGTGGCATAGAAAAGCACAGCGTGGCCTAATCTTGCTAAGCAGAATTCTGAATGCTAATCCCTTCCCTTGTGTCAGTCAGAGGTTAAACTCATTAGCTATTTGCCTGATCGTTATCCCAACTGCATTAATTTATGTGTTTATATTTCTGATGACTGTACTTGTAATATTCAATTTCAATGAGCCACATCGCTAAAAGGCTAATTTTTCTTACTTCAGACTCATTTGGCTGTATCTGCAAGTGTTGGAAGGTGCTGGGATGGAACATCCAATATATACCTGGGTTTTCATATAAGCAATGTGCAACACGTCATCAAACATGCATGTCTCTGTGTGTCACATGTTTTTTACCTAGAAAGATGATGTTTGTTTGTCAGTCTAGCCCTAAAGTTTCTGGTTTGTTCCTCAGTCTTTGGTTTCTCAGGTAGAGATTGGTGAGTGAAATATATATTGGGTTGGTGAAACATGTATGGTTAAAAAGGACGACGCAGCACAGTTTCTATGTGAAGCAAGTGGTGGTACTGGGCACTGTGTGCATTCTGCTCTGTTGGCTTCTGGACTTTGCTGCAGGTGACAGCAAGCACAGAACATGAGGGAAGACCTGCACTGAGGATCTGTTGTTTCTGCTTTCACATCTACTACCTCTGCTTCATGTTGTTTGGAAAATATTTTTCTTCTTTGGTGGGGTCAGGAAGAGATTTCAGGTTGTCACTGAAAACATACCACAACCCAGTCCTATACACAAAGCAGTTATTTTACTGATCAATAGAATTTAAGACAGAAGAGGTAACTGGTTCAGATCATCCATTTGTCTATGCATTACATGACAGTATTTGTCACTCAGCATCCACAGGATGAAACTGATGTTCCACAGAGAATAAATTGGCGTTTGGAATATAAATCTTATATCTCATGATTTTATCAAGTTGTTTGCATATTTATTTAATTGCCCTCCTTGTTCCTCTTAGTAATTTTAATTTCAGTTTCCAACTATCACATCTTACTCTTTTTCCAGTAGTTTAAAGTACTTTTTAGTACCCCTTTTATTTTCTCTGTGGAAAGATAGTGATGACTTTAATCAGGTTTTAATTGTCTTTTAAATGATATAAAGAGATCCAGATCTTAAATTGCCTCATTATGAGACATTTTATTCATATTTCAATATTTTTTTGTGTCTCTTTTACCTCTTTATAGCTTTGGTTTTACTATAGCCATACAGACAACCAAAGTGAACCCTCTATTCCAGTACCTGTCTTGCCATTTCTCTATACAGAAATAGGAGATTTCCCGTCTCCCACTAATTATGTCTCCTCCTACACACTCTTCTTGCCACTGTACTGCACAGGGAGCACTCCTATTGACATCCCTGCACTCTGAGCCATAGATTCCTTTCAAATTGCCTTCCAGCACAATGTTGTAAGTAGAGCCTGCATTCTTCTTCTGAAAGGTATGATTTTTCAAGTGACTGTATTGGAATATGTATTTATACAGATGTCTTGGGCATCAATTCATTTTTATGATTCCCTTATTTAGGGAATTTTTTTCATTCCACTGTTGCATCATATGTAAATTTTATCAGGAATGGCTTGCAAGTTTATTTTCAGATCAATAATAGTGAAGATCATGGTTTCTCTTTGGAATCACAGAATAAGTTCCATGTGATCACAATTCCTAGGAAATAACTAGTGGTCTTGAGATTTTTAGGTAAGCCAGTTTTCATCTGTTTAACAGATGCTTTTTTTCATATTGTATGGTGCAAATTTAAAAATCAGAATATGGTGTGTTAATTCAAATATCTTGCAGAGTATCACACAGCAACATTTATCATCCTGGCCTGTAATCTGATCAAAGAATTAAATCTGGTTTTCTTGACACAAAGCTCTGTTGATAGACAATTATTTTCCTAGCCTTTTCATTATTTACAAGTTGGCTCTTGCAAACTGTTTGATTACTTCTGCTTTTTAATCTTTTGTTTCCAGTGACTGCAATTTCCTTAGGTCAAGGACAATACTGTAAATCATGATATTCAGACTGAGTAGTGCTGCAGAAGGGGAGAGTGAGATTGTTGGGGCAGTAGAGAGGTGAGAGGGAAGAGGACAAGGACAGAAGTCCCCTTCTCTGCTACATGTCAGAGTATACACATCATCCCCACAGAAACAGACTTTCTCCTCCAGCTAGAGGGAAAAAAGAAGGAATTAACAAAATCCACGTAAGCTGCATTTGCATATAGACAATGCAGATTCATATTCTGAGTTGTGATATCCAGAAATGAAAGACCCCATGTATAACAAACATGCTGCCTTTTGCTAGTGCATGAGGAGAGGGGATGGGAATGGAGCACCAGCACTGGAGAACTTCATCTCTCCAGCTGTAATGGGGTGGGACTCTACAGCTGCCTCCTGTAAGGGAAGCCCAAGGTGTGGTATGGGTCAGGGTGGAATGGGTATGTCTGAGGCATGGACACTCTGCGTACACTGTGGTTTGATATGCTCACCACTCTACAATGGAGGTGCTGTGGCTGATCACTGGCTGCTGTCTTCAGGGACAAAATCTTCCATTCCAATGCATTTGCACACACTTCCCTGTCCTTGGAGTCTGCTTATGTGATGTTGGACCTTAACTGTTGGTGAGAGGCTTAAATTATAGTCTTAACTTTTGAGCAGGTCTTCAAATAATGAGTTAAATCTGTCCCTTGTAACTCTCCGTTTCATAGAGTAACTGGCCCATCCAAGGAGCACTAGGACCATCATTCTTGCTGTAGTTATGTGGATGAAGTGGGGGATAAATTTGCATTCTAAGTATTGTTGCCCCAATCTGCAGATTTCTACAGTTTACAGGCTTTGTGCACTAGCTTTGTCTAAAAGTGACATATTAGAAATAAGTAGTTTTTTAGTATATCAGGAGGTTTTTGTACGCATTCTGGGTAAGCAATAAAATATCTAAAATGCCCAGTGAGGCATTTAGAGACTTAAAACATGAACAGACTTTATACATATACAAAGGAACATATTATCTCTGCAGTTTGTAATTGTAAGAGGAAAAAAAATAGACCTTCAAAAAAATCCAAACACTGTAGGATACCTCAGTACTAATAAAAGCGTAACTAGGAACTTTCCAGAATGGCAGATAACAGAAAAAAGCAAAGATACTTGGGGCCAATGCAGTTTAAGAGTTAATAATAGGTAATGTATGATGTGAGTAGAAGAGGGAGAAACAGAATGGCCACATCCAATGACAGCCACCATGCTATTGTCCATTCCAGCCTTCAAACATGTTTCTTCCTTAGTAATTCAAAGCTGGCACCTTTGTGATTTTGTATTGGCATAAGTGCTGGTAAACATAGGATTCTGTTAAGAAGATTGCATATATTTAATGAAAATATGACCTAGTTACTTAGTATTTCACTTTGAGAAACTAAATCTAACATGTCAAAGATGAGTGATGAAGGTGATTGTCTGAGAAACTGCTGATGGAAAACTGCAGCAAGTTTGACAACATGAGGAGTTTAGGGCATGGCAGAATCTGTTGCATATGCAAATGTTACCCTTAAATGAGATAGACAAGATCTACAGAGGACAAAGTATGGAAAACATATGCTTTGATAAAAGCTCTAATGTGATTTCTTTTACAAGCAGATTAAGAACTTGGTCAAGACAGATGAGCCTGTTTGACAGCTTTGACAGTCAAAGTTATAAGGAGGATGAAGCAGGCAGTGAATAAAAATACAAAATTTCTAAGTAAACTACCTAGAGTAAGAACACAACCTCACTTCAGGTCATTTCTCTGCACTACTAATTACCAGTTTAACAAGATTTCGTAACTGGAATGGATCACAAATTTGAATAAAAGCAAAAAGCAGCTTATGCTAGAAGAAAGTGAAATGTGAAATATACCAGAACAACAGATAAAAGTTTTTATACTCCGCTTCTTTTTCAAGCTGGCTTATTCAAATTCACTTTTTTTTTCCTTTTTTTTTTTTTTTCCTTTTCAATTTTGAAATACCAGTCATTTTACAAAATAGTCTGGAGACTCAACAGACTGAACTTATACTGAATTAAAAATGTGGATTTTTGCTTCTGCATTTATTCTAGTGGTAGATAAACAGGGGACAGGCCATGTAAAGTAGAGGTTATACACTAAATTTGTAACTGCTTTTACAGAAAGCCATGGCACTTAAATTCTGTGACTGTCTACTTGATTTACACACAGCTCGGTTGAGCGCAAATTTCCTGGCATTTAGATCTACTGGGCTCAGAAACATGCTCCTAAAAGAGGGCTAGAGATACTTAAAGATAAGCTGCATAAGGCACGTGAAAATACACTGTCCATCTCAAGTCGATGACATTCTGCAACAGATCTTTTCCATTACTAAAATTTATAAACCTATTGCACAGAAAGGAAAGATATGCATTATAACTACTGTTGGGCTTTCCAAAGGGAAAAAAATAAATCCCTTTTGTAATCTAGTAATGGCAGGGAACTAAAGGAGACTTTTTTCCTAACCAAAACAAGAATGGATCCTGACAACTGGGTTCTACTTTTTGGCGGGGAAGGAAAAAAAAAAAAGTGCATAATCTCAGTAAAGACATTTGTCATTTTAGTATCTCATTTTTCCATTTTCAAATGAGGCTATTACTTTCCATTAATTTCCAGATTTTTTCATCTGACAAAAGGTTTTGAAGTCCAGGCCTAAAAATACCTGTGGAAGAGGAGAAAATTATTTTTAACTAAAAGTTAATCCACCAAACAACTCTCTCTTCCCTCCAGACAGTGGCATTGGCTAAACTTGAAACCTTTCAGTTAAAAAATAAGCAGCAGGAAAGAAGGTGTATAAACAACCTGATCTATATGAAGGCAAATATAAATGTATGTTTGTACCTATATAGGCATACATATGTAACTAAACCAATACAAATCTAAGTAATCATTTCCACACAGTCCTGTCCAATATATAATATGACAGTGGAATTGGGCAATTCTACAAACCTTCATCCCAGAGCCCTACATATTAGAGTTCTTTTTCCAGCAGAAAATACTGCTCTTCCACCTATGGAGATAAACTACTAATGAACGTTGGTCTAATGATTCCTTCCTGTATTCCTTTGCCATTTCCCAATTCTGGGGACTCCTGGTTGACCAAGAGACCTTGAGAATAGGCTTCTTACAGGGACAGAGGATCATTAGAAGTTTGAAGATTATGCTGTAAATTGTAGTTTGAAGTCTTTATCTCTGTACAGGAAGGTCACAGTTCAGTGCGCCATTAAACTCTGAATGTTTGAGATGCTGACATAGCTATTTCCATAACGTATTAATCTGGAAGCTGTGTGAAGATTCAGCTATATGAATCTTTTAACTGATGATGCCAAAAATACTCCTTAAATAGTTCTTCCAGAGTGTCAGCAGTTAGCCAGAGGGATAATTCCTATTTGCTGTTTTACTGTTAATAAATATACTAAATCCTCTTACCTGTATTGCAGGTGCAAGTTCTAATTCTGATGTTGAATCAGACTCCAAGGCACACTTGACGTTAGTCAGCTCAGACTGTGATCTGTTTTCTGTGGACCTAGAAATAACGCATTTACATACTCAGCACTGCACACTAGGACATGCTGCCTTCTGTCTTTTGAGTTCGTAAGCACATATCAATTAATTAAGTTATTTCTTTTAACTGAATTGTTTAAGCTGCAGTTATCAAAAGTGCCTGGACCCTTCTCAGTGTTTGCATTTCAGTCACATATAGACAATAATTGTTACAACAGAACAGAGTCAGAACTGATTCACCAGTTGAGCTCTGCGTATATACTGTCATGAAAATAGTATAATGCAATGAAGACTTTGCCTTTAACACTATGCTTCTATTTCATGGCCAGGCAAAATGTGGTTAGGCAATGACACAGGACTGTACCTGCAGTCAGTGTCTGAGAATCAACCACCAGATTACAGAACTTTGCCTTGGCATATGTGCATTTCTGTGCCATAATATCCTAATATTCTTTCTTCCTACAAAATGAAACCCTGTAGACCAAAATCAAGTTAACTGAGCAAAACTTGTGTAAAGCTCTAAGTTAATGAAATGCCCAGATAAAGGGCAGGTTAAGATACAGGATAAGCATCATTTGGTCAGAAAAGTGCTTCTAGGGTATGAAAATGCTAATTATGGTCATGCATAATGTAGTCAATGAATGTTGCTTACATATCAGGAAGACAGCAAATTAATCTACATGAATTCTTCCCAAAGGCAAAGTCCAATTCTTCCCTCGTTTACATCCCTTTGCAGTTCTAGTTGAACTGTGTGAAAGAGGTAGTACTTGGCTGGGGTATTTTCTCTTGCCTCTTCCAGTTATACGCAGAAATTTTGCCCTCTTGCTAGCAAAACCAAAATACACTGGGCATCCAGTGACTGTCAAATCACTGCCAAGAATCCTTCTTTACGCATTTCACTCACATGTTTATAGTTGGTTTTGGATCACTGCATGCCTCTCTAGAATTCTCACCACCATTTATTTAGTAGTTGCACCTGCTACTTTTCACAACATTAAAAATTGCTTGCAAAATGTCATTTTATAGTGTACTTATGATACATTGCCCAAAATATCTGCTTGAAGACATTTAATGTGATCATAACACATTTAATAATATGACTTGCCATCAAGTGAGCATTTCTGCGAATTAAGAAAGCTGGACTGGAAATATTTTTGTAAGGAAAGCAAAACAGTGTACCATAAAAGCTCTTTTGATGGAGCTCTAGATGATGATGATGATGATGTTCGCTCTGTAGAAGGGTGGACCTTGCTACTCCTGTCTCCATGAAAATTGACATCATCCCATTTCTCTATCTGTGTCTGAATATCAACTAAAAAATAAGAAAAGAAAATACGAAACTTTTAAAGAAACTGGTGCAGGAAATTTTATCTCCTCTGTTAAATGTAAGTCATAGAGAAAATGGTGCCACCCAAAACTATATTTTACCTAAGGTCAAATATGCAGAAATCTTGTGCACCTTTCTAGTTGATATTCAGTGAAAATATTTGGGAATCCACAGCATTTTTCTAAATCTATTAGCATTCATGGTTAGAACATCAGTGGAACTCTTGATTTAAAATCAGTGATTTGTGTGTAATTTATATATATTAATAAAATTATACCATTTGATAGTTTTGGATATTTTTTATTTCCTAATTGTAGTCAAATTGTCAAAATAAAACTTCTTTTAGTGACTACCATTTAAAATGATGGTGTAGGCAACTGATATTATTCAGTCATATGTCAGGCTTGCTTTGCAAAAATCAGATGTTCTCCTGTTTGAAGATAAAGTTCTCTGAAATAATTTTTGTGTTGATGAATGGAAAATTTGCTACCTTGGTATAAATTACATTTACCTTGCAAATTTCTCAGTTGTGGTGCAAGTAATTTAGTTTGGATGGATCTAAATTAAATTCACCTTTTCCAAAGCTCATCTATAGATCATGCTTGGCAGGATATTAAGTTATGTTTGGGATTTTTTTTTTCTCCGTCTGTATAAATATAGCTCTTTTGACAAGAATGAATTCTTTTTTCTCTGATAGGCATAGATAAAGCTGTATTTACAAATATAATGTGTATTTCTGACATCTGCAGTTCTGAAAAGGACATCCAGTGTGGGCTGCCTCTGATTTGTGTCCTTTACCAATTTCTTAGGATACCCCTATAGATTTGTCTACTCACACTGACTAAATTACTTTCTGAAAGAATCCCTTCAAAACTTTAGTTGGATGTTTAGTGACAATATAATAGATATAAAGGAAAAGGCAAAATGCACTCACGCTGTTCCAAGTTTGAAGTGTTTCAAGTAGTTTAAAATGTGGAACAAAGGTTACACTCCCTGCTAAAAGGCGTTGCAACAAAAATTCTGATGTTGCTCGTTATTTTGTGATAGTAGCAAGGAGAAGCTTGTGCTAAGCAAGGCTACATAGCACTGGTAAAATAGCTACACTCTTACCTAAATCTAGTGAAGACTTGTCTGAAACTCTGACAGCCTGGACTTTCTGCTCAGTATCCACACTGATAAGGTCAGAATTGTCTGTCTTCTTTCTGTGGGTTGAAGCTTTTAAGCCTTCACTTCTTGATGGATTCTCTGATTTCTTTGCTTTGTTTTGGGTTTGTAAGACAGGTTCACTAAGATCCAAGAGATCCAGACCTGTTGATAATACTTAGACACAAAATGTTAGAATTCATTGTTGTTTTAATTCAAATTGCTCACTTCTAAAAATTTGTCTTAGTTGGGGAGGGAGGGGGTGTGGAAAAAAAAAAAGGCTGAAGTGTTTGCATTTGCCTAGAGTAGATGTGTGTTTCCTGGCTAAAGGTGATGCCCAGCATATTCAGCTGTGACTAGGGATTTCAGGTGCTTAACTGGATGCAGTTTTAAAAAGCTTGATTTCTATAAAAGACTATTCCTCTGAAAAGCTTAAAGACATCTTAGCTCTTCAGGCTGTGCCTTTCTCCACGTAAGATCTTCTTATGCTGTTAGGGTTCCCTGTACAACTGAGCTTTTAGTTAAGGTTTGCTTTAATCTTCCCATTTCTCAAGCACTGGTAACAGCTGCTTAGGGCACTGCTGTTGTGCCACATGCCATTATGGAAAAAGCTGAAGAACAGACAGATTCTTGGGTGGACTTCTTAGGTCATAGAGGAATAAAGGTATGTTTAGGAATGGTTTCTTCTGTCGTTGCCGTTTGTTTTTTGGAGAATAAATATAATTATAAATTTGACTACTATTTCTATTAAGGTCTATGTCAGTATAAAAGGCATGTTCAGTCTCAGTTCTTTATTTAAAAGTTGCTGAAAGGGTAACAAAATTCTTTAGCACAAGAAATATATAAACCCTCCCTCTTTAACACCATTTTAGAGGGCAGGTGTTTTTGACAGATAAATTTGTGTTATTTCTTGCAGTGCTTGTGTTCTTGGTAAATCACTGAATTTCATCAATCTTCACAGAATAAGAAATTTTTGTTTTGTTATTAAATAAATCTAATTAACACCACCATCCCATACCCACCCCTGGATATTCAAGGCAGATATAGGATCTACAGATACTTACTTTTTTACAACAAACACCACCCTTAAAAAACCTGAAATATTTCCATTCATCACTGTATATATATATCTATCTCGCTATATTTAAAAGGAAAAAATATTATTTACAGTTTTTATTTAATGCAGTGGCCCAAGATTTGTTTTGTTTCTTGTTACTAGAACTTGCATAGTGTTTTACACACATATTAATTACATGTGAGCATAATCACTCAGCTGTCAATTATTTAATAATTTGCATGAATATAGATTTTGATTAAATGGCTTCTAACAAGCCAAGTACATAGTAGTGCTAGGCAGATTTCATTGTATCTCAGTTGATCTGCTCAACTGCTTTGATTACCTTTGCACAAGTACTGAATAGGAGGAGGCCAATTTCTAAAAACACTTCCAAAGCACAGTGTACTTCAAATGTAATTCAGTATAGTTCAAAAGGCCTTCAGGCTTCACTCTTACTTTTTATTATCTGCTCTACTATCTCATTGTAACACAAAGGAAATAAGAAATGTCTTAGATCCTTTCACTAATAAAGTGTCTGAACTCAGACTGTATAAACTGTTTTGATATCTCTTCCCTTTTCTGACATCCCATCCAAGTTTTTATTAAAGAAAATCTGTCTAGCGTAAGGACTGGGTTTGGTTAAAACCAGACTAAATGTGGCTTTCCCACAGATTAAAATTTTGTGAAAACAAAGATTGAGAACTGGTCAAACTGATATATATTTACTGTTTAACTTAAGCCAGTTCCATCTAATTCAGCCCCAGAGATCTGCTAGAATACATATGATTTGTATCACACCAGATTCGCCCCCAAATATAACAAAGGGTTTCCTACTAATAGATCAGGCAATTATAATTGAATACCAGCTTGTAATTTTGTGCAAATAGTAACAGATCAAGAAATCACTTGACAAAAATGTGCCACAATTAAGATAAAACTAAAATGATTTCTGTCTAGTGAGGGATGGTAAAGAATTTTGTTTACCTGCAGTATTTGACGTTACAGGCCTTGCAACGGCTTCCGGTTTAGTTTCACAGAGAAAGTCGTCAATGGAGGGGCTCAGAAGGGGTCTGCTTTCTTGTTGCTCATTCACAAGCTAGCAACAAAAATACCCAGTGTCACAGAGTGTTGTTGGGATGCAGAATTTAAAAACCTAAAACGTATTCTCACAATATCATGTGCTTTGTTTTTGAGTGCAAGAAAGTAAGATACTACAATTAGAAACTGTACAAATAGCTCTGGGGTTAAAATAAAAAACTTTGGGGGCAAAATTCTATTCCAATTTCACAAATTACACAAAAATAAAGTAGCAAGGTGTTTTTTTTTGTTTGTTTTGGTTTGGTTTTTTTTTTGGTTTGTTTTTTTTGCCATAGCAGTTCTTGCATACCATTGCTTATAAGGCTAAAGCATAGAAGGCCTGGTGTAACTCCCTTCAGATCAATTGGTGAAGTTGGCCTTCTCTATCACCAGGAGACTAAGCAGGGCTTTTTTTAGTATTTGGAAGTGGGTTTTTTTCACGAGTAACATGCATGCCCACAGAACTTGGACAATACCATTTCATCTATCAAATATGCATTAGCCCATGAAACAAAAACCTGCTGAGACAGAAAGCAATTCTCTGCAATACAAAGACACATGAATGGCAGTGGATGGAGCCTGGTGAATGTATGAACTTCCGCCATGAGTTTTGACTGTGTGGAGACTCCCAATACAGTTTTTATTTATGTGCAGTTTTCCCTTTTTATTGTAATTACATGAATGCATTGGTTTTCTGCTACCTAAAAGAAATCTCTGTATTACAGGCTATTTCACATATTAGAGATTAAAAAGGGAACACAGCCTCAGAAATAAAAGTCTCCTCTCTGCAATCTACCTCTGATTGGAGGATCAAGACGTATGCTGAGCTGGATGGATGTCTGATAGTGTGGCCTGCATTTTAATAATGTGAAAACATGTTTTCCCTCTATCTGTTGTTTTCATATGGTGCTATTTCAGCTTTACTGTTACCCTCTCTGCTCTCCTTTGCTCCATACTGTTCTCACTCTTTATCCATTGTTCAATTTTCAAAATTTTCTCTCAGATATATGTGAAATTTTAATCTTAGGATGTTAACAAGGACTAAAACTGGCAAAAAAAGGTATTTACTCATCCTCAATTTATATTTGTTAACTACTGGCATTTAGCTAATTCTGTAGTGGGATTGCCATGAAGTTACTGCAGCAAAACATCTTAGAGTCACTGTTGGTCTGCACTTGATTTCTGTATTACAAAGTTGCAAGAAATTACTGGAGCTATTGAAAGGGAAAGACCATTATTCTAATGGATCAATCATTGACACTGGTACCTAATGCTGACTGACTATATGACATGTGCACTTATTCTTTTGCCCAGGACCTTACAGTTTGCACTGAAGTAGTAGTTTATACGAGTTACATGGAAGACAGATGAGTGATTGCCTGCCCAACTTTGTGTGGCAGAACGTGCAAATGTGGTCACTTAATTTAGCAATCTGGCAATGATACTGTCCCAAACTCTAATCTGCAGATGCACCTTACAGGTGACTTAATCCTGTGGTGTTTTAACTCTCCAAACCTGGAGCCCAGGCTGCTGTCTCATTCAATGCACAGAAGTTACTTGCTTAAGTTGGTAAATCTCAACACTTGATTGGAAATTGCATTTACACTCTCTGCACCCATTTGACTTTAAAGCCTCAGGATCATCTGGATCTTCAATAAGAGTCCTGTGTCATTTGGTGGGGGAAAGGAAGGAAGAAGGAAGGGGTTCTATAGGAATCACTGTAAAATCTTCATAGAAAATATTTTGTTTCTGTATCTATAGAAGCGTTTCAGCATGGTACACTATCACATAAGATTTGGATGCTTATCAAGTTTCCCATTATATTCCATGGAAATTTTATTTAGCAGGAAAGGATGGGTGAAGGAGGCAATGAAGAAGGATTATGAGAAGCAAGACAGCCAAGAACGCTCAATGGAGACAGAGTAGAAAATCTGAAGACCAACTGGAAAGGCAACTTATTGCCTAAACCTATTGCAGGAGTAAGAGGATAAACACTGGGAGGACCAGCAATAATGCTCAGAATCAGAGTTTGCGGAGGGGAAGGAGACTAGAATCCAGAAAGGTCTGAATTTCTCCAAAGTTGAAGTATGAAGTAGCAGATGTCTGGCAAATATTTTCTTTTCAAAGCTGGTTATCACATCCCTAGAAATTTCTTTATTATGTTGTTTATGTAAGGAAGACCTGCTCAGCAACTGGCCTTCATTAGTTTCATACCAGCAATGTGTTGTTCTAAGTCCCTTTATATAACTCTACCATCAAACTGAAAGAATATTGGTGGTAATATCCACTTCATCAGTTTTGTTAGCAAATGCCAAGATTTAATTTTTACTAAGATGTCTTCTTTCTGCTGCATTAGAAGCATTTTTGTTTAATTAGAAAACAAATCAGTTCCCCTTCTCTGACTCTTTTACTTTGTGAACATATATATACTGGATTCATCAGAGATGGGCCACCCAAATGATCAGAACAATAAACTCATTTTACAGGGAGAATTTAGAGTTTGACTTGCTTAGGTTAACAAAATTAAGATTGAGTAGGAATATAATTATTCTTCATGTATACTTAAAGGGAGAGTGGTTAGGTGACATTGGAGGAGGAAAGCTATTTCAGCTATAGAGAAAGGCTGGCACAACAACAGAGAGAACTATGAATAGATCTGGTCTGGGAATTAAAAGACCCCTTCTAAATATCACAGCATTGAGTGTATGAACAGTATATTTTTTTAGGGTAGGAGGACAAAAAGCCTACCTGTTTACAATGGCTTTTGACAGGCTTTCTACATGACTGTCTATGATGTGACTGCTTCTGAGAAGCGAACGGTGGCCCAGAAGATCCTGCCTAGTCCCGTGTCCTATGCTCCCATTATTAAGGACTGGAAGCTGTAGAAGTGTCTTATAAAAAGAATTGTTCCTGTGAAAATGAGTCTGCTTTTTAATTGAAATTTTTGTAAAAAAGCAAATAGCTAATGTATGATCAAGTCTACTAATTCTCAATAAATACAAACTACATATGTATAGCAATAGAATATGTTACAAAAAAATGGTTTTGACCTGAAACAGATGTTTTATGATGAATTCAGCCTTAACAGGTTGAAGAGTGCCATGAGCTGATATTTTTTTCTGTAAATCGTCAGCGAGGAAGGTTTCTGACATTACTGTGTATGCAATGCCACTTGGTAAGCCCTTGGTCTCCCACTTTTGAATTTCAGTTTTGCTGCCTCATATATTGTACCAAATTTATCCCTAGTTTAAGTCTGCTCAAGTTATTAGAGTTATATCAGGCATGAATTTGGAGTAGTGCTATAAAACATTCATGAGATGAAAACTATTATCTATATTAAAGTAATAATTTATGGTTCTCAAGCACCTTTCAGGGTGAAAATCGCAGAACGCTTTAAAACATTCATGAATCAAACCTGGCAGCACCACAGAGCTGAGAAGTATTATCTATCTGTTGCAGATGAGAGAAGAAAAGTGAAATTAAGAAAGCCACCCAACACCAGACAGCGCTGGGAGCAGGAGCCAGGCAGCTGGTGCTGCACTGCTGCGCAGGATTTATGTGTGCAATATTTGTACACATGCCAAGCGGGGTAGACTCTGCCTGTGAAACTGTCGATTTCTGAGTACTAATTTAGCCAGTGAGTGCCATAAATTCTCATAACATCTCTAAGAACTTAATTTTTCTTTATAAAATCATTTTAATTAAAGAAAAAAGCCCCCACACTCCTTTAAATGAAGGATATCTAAAATCCGTGGAGCATGATATTCCCTACTACTAATACATCTGAAGAGACTCATCACACTATAAAATTCTCCTTCTAAATTCAAATGAATTTTCCCTGTCTGACCTGCTGTTGCACAGCAAAACAGAAAAAGATGCTTTTTTTTAACACAGTACTGCTATTGGAATTTTTTGTTCCCAAAAGCATATATGCGGGGTTTTTTTATGCTTTGGGAGAGATATTCAAAGAGTCAGAACTGTCATCTGATGACTGATACTAGCCCCAGGGCTTAAACATGCTCAAAGCGAGAATTATTCAGCAGAGCTGTGGGACGAGGCAGAGGCCATGGCTCCCAGCACTCCCTTCCGCACAGGCTGGGCAGCCCTAAGGGGAATCACCTGGACTTCATTTGCTGGGCCCTGCCACCCACCCCAGCCTCAGCTGTCTTCACTTGTTCAGCTGATGTAGTTTATAACCTGCAGCTGCCTTTGCTGCTGATTGTTTTGCTCAGTGCTTTGGTTTGGCTGGTGGTCTCCATGCTGACCCCAGAGCTGCGGGGAGAGGAGGGAGTGGTAGCAGCAGCTAAGGGTGGTTTCCCCTCTGGGTGATCCTCAGGCCTAAAGGGTAAGTGGGAGCTCCAAGAATGGTGTTGGTATGGGGTCAAATATACCCAATGCTGTGTGGGTCTGGGTGTGCTGGGGCAGGAGGGGAGGAATGGCTGTGGGAGAGGCAGAGTGCTGGTCATGGGAAGAATTTCTTTCCTTTAGCCAATATTGAGCCTGGTGTTAGTCACCCTCAGTCACCCCCCCAGAATCTCTTCCTGTGCCCTGCAGTCACCCCTAAATTCTCATGGGCTATATTTTCTCCCCTTGCCCCTGCAGAAGCTCCCTGCCTGATAAAACAGTTTTCTGGAGCCTTGGCCCCAGGGCTTCTCCTCAGAGCTGGTGCTGCCCTGGGAGCCTGAGTGAGGCTCAGTCAGTGCCCAGCCTTTGCTGTGCTGTCCTGTAAAAACTTGGTTTTGGCTTATTTTCAGAGCCTCTGGCTTATGGTTTTACTGCAGATGCCTCTGGTGTTGCAGGTGGTGTGTTTTGCTATGATAAAGTGCTTAGGGCTGGAAGGGACCTTAAAGATCATCTAGTTCCAACCTCTCTGGTCTGGGCAGGGACACCTGCCACTATGCCAGAGACAATGTATGTATAGAGCAAGTGCTACAGCTTTAGTTTTGCTCTGATCCTAGCCTACATCTTATGTGGTAGCAAAAGACTTACAAAATGCCTAGGAAATGGCTATTTTAAAAAAATGGGTGCAGTGTTGACATGGCTCTGTTGTGAGAAGTTTCCAGAGAGCGACTTAGTCTGGCCTTAAAGCAGAGAGAGCTGGAGCACAATTGGTGCTTGGGGAACAGATGAGAGAATGAACTTTTTACCTAGTGTCACAGTTGAAAATAGTAACATGAACCTGCACTCTATATGGCTACAAGTGCTTTCTCTTCCTAGAGCACTGGGCTTCTGCTGTGTGAGTGCTGGAGTGCACTGAGGCTGTCAGTAAGGTATGGTCCCGATATCCCGTTTTATACACTCTCTTACTGAACTCTTGTTCTATTTGCAGTACATAATGTATGCTGTTTTGTTTCTTTTTTAAAATGCTAGTAAGGCATAATGTAATGCCAGTCTTTAAGATAAATTATTTGGAACCTAAATTGGGGGGGTTTCAGCCAGGCACAGGCAGCTAATTAGCACCTATGTTTTGAGCACATAGTGAACTAGTTCTCTTAATTTAAGTGCTCAAATTCCCTCCATGTTCAATAGGGAGACATAAATGCCTAGAAAAGCAATCCAGAGGGAGATCCTGTCTGCCTTATTTAGGCTCTCCCTCAGGAGGTTCTCAAAGGCACCTACCTTTCCCACTGGCTATATATGGAATTTATTTCAGAAGGACTAGTGCAAGAGGCACCTAAAATTTAGACGTAATTAGCTAACCAAATTAGTTGGATTGGATTCTACCAATTTTGTCACCTGAAGCTGATTGAGTTACTCAAGGCCCTAACTTTAGGAAGCCCCAAACTGTGAATGGGTAATCCCCTGTACAGCTCAGCAGCACAGCTGCTTCTGGACACTTACACCTTCTGCTGTACTGCCCACTCAGTGTGCTGGTGAGAATGTGGTTGGGCTGCTGACTGCATCAGTGAAATGATCTGACCTAGAAAGCTCAGCATGTGGTAACGAGCATGTCATAATGGGAAAGAAAAACCTTTTAACTCATTAGACTCATAAGATTTTCTATTGGGGAAACTGTTTTTGAACTTTACTCTGAGAAATTTATCTGCTGCTTGGCTAAAACTGGGCAAATAGGTTAATGAATTAGATTAATTTGAGTTGTTTATAAGAGTCAAACTGTTCTTTTAACTTAGGCATTTACTAAGGAATCAACTAACTTAAATCACTAATTATTTATACCATACACAGACATGGTTTCTTGATAGATAGATTCTCTGCACACAGCCAGCACATAGTGGTCTTTGGTGGCACTCACTGGGATAGAAGGAAACATTAATTTCCACTAACTAGCTATTTCGAAGAACTGATAAATGGGAACAACAACTAGAAATTTAGGTTATTGTTCTCTAGAGCAGAACTGGAAGTACTGGCCTGACAGTTCTGTCTGCGGATCATTATCTTGGCAGGATAAGAACTGGAAGACCTCCTCTTCTGCTTGCTGAGGGAGGTTTGGAAAGGGAATTCCTCACAAAATCACAGTCTTGCCATTTTAACTTTTAGCACGTCAGTTATGTTTTTCTTCACCCTTCTTTCTAGCATATTTGTAAGTACACCGCAATCAAAATGACCACCTCACTTTATTTAATATTGTATAGCAAGTGTGATCACTATTTGACTTTTTGCATCATTCTTGTGCCAATGCCATACTATTTTATTTTCCTGTTGCTCTAGTGTGAATTTATGTCCCAATAAAACTGACGTGCCTGACAAATATTTATTTTTCACAACAGCAGAGAATCAATTCACAGGACACACAGTGTAACTGACTTTCACCTAACATGGGTTGAGAGAAGCTCTAAAGCTGAGGCAAACTCATTTCACCTTTCTGCAAAGAGCACTTTGGTGTTGCTGCCTCTCTGAAGACTACTTTCACTCAGCAGGTGATAACTGGTACTCTGTTGCTAAGTAGCAAGAAGTGTTTGGAGTGGCCTGTGAATCAGAAGTGACAGTATCTTACCTGAAATCACACAAGCCAAGTGACACCTTGGGGGTTAAAGCAAACAATTGACAGAGGGCTTCGGCAAAGTCAGAGAATCTGACTTTAGGAGGGTTGCTATGAGCCTTGTATTGGATATTTAAATTTATATGCCAGTGGCAGTGTTTAAGACTAATGCATGATGTCAAAATCTATAAACGATAGCACGTTTGTGCTGCATCTTCATAAACAGCAGTTGCATTGCTTGGTGATGACGCTTGCTATGATTGCTGTGTCACAGTAGGATCTTACCTACGTTCCTAAGTGCTGACCTATATGAGTTATAGTGTATTGTTGCAAGGTAGAACTAAATATCTTGCAGTTCACAGTCTCCTTCCTGATGTTCCTCTTGGTTTGACTAAAAGAAACTAAACATGGGAATTGTATCTGGCTCCTGCATTTTGGCCTTGCTCCAGAAAAGCACTTAAGCGTGTCCTGCAAAACTCAAGGTTAAGCATGTGCCTAACTGTCTTGCTGGATCAGAGCCGTGAAGGAAGGGCAGGAAAGTTACTCTTGTCATATTTTGACTGTGACTGGCAATTTGGCTTTTACTACTACTACTCATATAAAAATGTGATTTAGTGTAAATCTGTCTGTCTCATTAATATCTGCACCTCTCTGTGCTTTCTGAATAAAGGAAGCTGTTTACTAAAACAGAGTTCCTCCCCTTCCTGCAGGCTAGAAGATTGTATTTATTTGTGTTTTAGCCTCTCCCCTTTTCCATGTTACTACCTGAACTGGAGAACTAACTAATCTACAATGGTGATCAAAGTTGACTCATCATAGACATTAGAGATTCATAAAGTAATATAGTCACTAAGAAGTAATGGAATGTTCCTTTAAGGAAAAGATTTATGTAATGTTTATGCAAGTGCTTTTTTCTGTACTCTTAAAATGGCCAGCTAGTTAATGGAGGGATAAAACATTTGACATGTGAGCTGAGTAAATGCAGGTTGTGAAAGTCTTGTAGAGCAGGAAGGCCCAAGGCTGCAGAATCCAAAGTTGTTGGGAAAGCCCTGAAGAAACACATACTGTGGGGGAGCAGGCACAAGTGTCATGACAGTATCTACAGGGAACAAACAGTAACTCGTGATGCTAGACTCTGATTTCTGTATCATTCATTGAAATTATTTTTTGTGACAACTCCATTTGATGAGCAAGTCAGACTTTGAGAACCACAGATCTCAAGTGCTCTTAAATAAGGTACAGGACGAACTAGAGGAGTCCTGTTTCCTTACATTGCAGGGATTACATTTGTACTCTTGCAACATCTGTGGAGGCAAATATGATGATTGCTTACAAAATATTAGAAAGTGATTTCATGTTTTTCATTAGCTGAAAGTAAAGGCGGCTATATGGAACTGAGCTGCACGTGCAAACTTTGTGAACCAGCAGTGATCCATAGATAAGTTCTAGAGTTTCAGCAGTAGTGGATTGTACCCAGCCTCATGTGTTATTCTGAGTGTGGTGCGTAATCAAATGTCAGTTCAGAAGAAAGATGCACAACTATTTGTTTTTTTAAGACTGAATCTGTATGCTGTAGAAGAGTGAAGACTGTAAAGATGAGGATGATAGAATTAACAATATAATAGATTTTGATTTTTGTGAAGCTTATGCCATTCTTACTGATCTTCAACTGTGTTGAAAATGCTGTTTGTTGATTTCCCAAAATTTACCTTTTCTGTAGCCTTGCTGTGCCTTTGCATATAGGCTGTAATTACTTTGAAATCCCACAGATTTTTCTTGTCCTTTTAATGGATTTTTCTTTTAAAACAAAATATTCTGTAGCCTATCTAGAATAAGGCTGTGGGTTTGGATGCATCCCTGTGGGCAGTCATAGGAAGTCTTAATTTCTTGTGAAGTTACACTTTCTTTCTGTGCAGAGGTCTGTCTTGGGATGTGTGTTTGCTTTGAAAGGCTTTTTGTGGATTGAAGAGCTTGAAACTCCAACTGTTTGAATTTTTTTGGACCTGCAATTTGGTAGAACAGTGTCACTGCAACAAATAGCAATTTCTTTCAATATAGACCAACTGTAGTATGTGGCTTTCAACTCTAACAGGATAGTATATTTTTACTATAAGCGTATACATGACTGAGGAACCAACAAGTTTCTGAAAATTAATTCCTATTCATAAATAATTCATATTAAAAAAAGGGTTGAACTAACATATTAGTTACAAAAAATGCTTGTCAAAATCTTTCTGTCCATATGGAACGGTAAGGCGTTTTAAAATGTATGAAACAGTATAGTTAGTTTTTTATTTTATGGAAAAAATTACACCATCAATTCCCATGGTAATCTCAAATTAAAACTTATTTCATGGAAAATGTATTTAATTTATGTGACAGAGAAATCTGTGTAACTTCAGGCAAACAGCCAATTTATGACTTTTAAGCATATTGTCAAGGCAACTTTACTATACTCATGAGAATATTTCTGCTGAAATTATGCATACTGCCCTAAAAGCAATAATAGTGTTGAGCAGTATTTAACTTAGAGGTAAAGAATCAATTGATGTTTGTACTGCTAAGCATGCATTTATGAATTTTGTATTTTTCACTCTTCTTGTATTTAATCTGTTTTAATAATAGATGGAAAAAAGTTATCAGTAAGGCTTAGAAACTGTCCTCTGCTAAACTACTCAAAACTTTTTTAATAAATCAAACTAGACAGAATTGAGATATATGGAAAATATTGCTAATGAATTTATCATGAACTTTTTAAAAATAATGTAAAAATATGATCTGAGTTGTCATCCTCCTAAGATCACTGAGGAAATTGCCTCTGTTCTCATAGGGCAGATTGGACACTGAATTATTGCAGTCCAAACTTAATTATTGTCATTATTGAAAACCAGCATGATTTTTGGTTTTTTTTTAACATTAATGTATATTAGTTAAAAATAAGTTTAGTTTAGGTTTGTATAAAAGGGAACAGAAGCTAATTACATTCACTTCAACCTTCTGCCATTCTGTTACAATGTTATTTAGGAAACATTTATGGAGTGGGCTGTAAGTCAATGCAAGTGTAATACTAAGAAGCTTAGAATGAGCATGATTGATTCAAATGGGACTTAACTTTTATATGGAAAACTGATTATGCAATCAAATTGATGTAGTGAGTCCTTGAAACACACATCAGAAAATCTACTAATAACATTGGAGCTGCATATTGGCTGTCTTTGCTCTGTTTCCTTTATACAATTGAAAGAAAACATTTGAAAGATCTGTCAGAGTTCAAAATAAGACAATAAACCAACCAAAACAAATGGAAAAGCCCCAGAAAAAAAAAAAGACCAACCAGCCAAGAAAAAAGAAATTTAAAAAGTCAGTGGAATTTAGTCAGACGAAATGTTTTCAGTGTAAGCCCTTGAGCGAACATAAATGTGCTTGGATCAACAAAAGGCATGCAAATTAAGTTCATTTAAAAAAAAAAGTTCCTATCCTGGATACTAATTAACACTTCAGAGAAACTATAAAAAAAGTCTTAAGCATCCAATGGACTTAACTGGGGGGTAATTTTTTTTTTTTTTACAACTTGTGTTGTAACCTCCATTTTTCATGGGATAGGATGAATTTCAACATGTTTCTTACAATGTAAATTCAACTTTTAAAATATCTTCTTTCCAGTTCAAATTCTAAACCAGAAGTGTTCTGTAAGTTAACTTTTAAAATTATAATCAGTTGATATCAAAATTGTATTCTGAGAAGCGTCTGTAGTTCATCTAAGTTCTAAATAGGCATCTCCCACATTTTTCAGTCACAAAGAGAAGTGGGAACAACTTCCAGTACATGCTTTGTGTTTCTCTTTCCAATTGGTGAAGTTTTTTGGACTCCAGTTTCTGTTCCATAGGATACTGTAGTACGCTTGCCATAGGATCATCTTGGATAGGATTTATGTCTTGCAGGTCTTCTTTCTACTATCTTTGTAGGGGTAGTACCAACGCTAGCTTTCCATTTTATATACTCTAATGAAGAATGTAAATTAGGTGTGGTGAATCTGGGCCAATTAAGTATTGTGACACTGTGAGATTTGTTTATTTAAAGTTGGACTGGTGAGGCATTTAAGCATGCATTTTTTCTGCTGCTCAATAAAGCAGTTAATCATATTTTAAAGTATAAGTGTGGATCGAAGTACTTTATTGAATCAAATCCTTTCAAGTTCACTGACCTGTAGTAAATTGGGAATTTCATAGCTGACTGTACAATTAAACTTTGACTCCAGGGGACATTTATGTTTAAATTTCTCGTTAGAAAGTAATACTGAAGTGGAGCTTTTTCCTCCTGACAAATGCAAAGACACTGTGAAGATGTTAAACAAAAATTTCATTTTGGAATTTAAATCAAACTTCTATGAATTACTTTTCTCATTTATTTCTCTATTTCAGTTGGAAGTGTATTGGTTCATAGCTTAACTTCCAGTTAATCCTCGAACCTTCAGCAAACTTTCACTTTTTCTAGATTCTGTTAATATAAACCAATACCTTTTTAAAATTTGTTCCAGTCTTTTCTGAATTATCTTAAAAAAGATAGAGAGAGACAGCAACATGGTATAGAGTTATGTTCTGCCAAATCTCATGAATACTGAAAGCTCACTCTGATGCTTGAAGTATTAAATTTGGCAACTGCTAAATGCTTTCTCATGTCAATAAAATGACTTCCATTTTAAGTAATTGAGACAAAAAAACAGACGCTGAAAGGTCTATGCAATTACCAAGAATACTCCTCTGCTTGTTGTAGCATACTTATTACTGCTGGAATGATGGTTAAGGGTCCAGGTTGCCATACTTTGGCATAACAACACTGGAGTCTGCAGTACCTTTTTGGTTCATGTTATTTGAAGATTTGTCTTTAGATCTGATGGTATGAAGGGATACCTGATGATATAAAATAATCTGTGAATTGGAAACTTCATGAAAATTTAATTCATAGTTCTTATGTCAACAAATAAGTGTAATATTTTACAAGTATGGCTTTGCTGGGAGCATAACAATAAAATGTGAATATTTTTTGGACTTGCTCTGTTTTGGAAACATTTTAAATGGTTTTCCAGAGGGAGAGCAAAGAGGCATCTCTTAAAATATGAATTCAAGCGCCTCTGTACATTATCACTAATTATTTCTCTCAAAATGTGGATTGAGTCTCTTTTTGTATCAGATTCCACTTATGCTTCCCGTGATTCCACAGTCAGACCTGGTTAATCCTCCATTCATCAAGGATTTTGGAAATGGGAAATATTTTTTTATTTTTTTAACTTTTAGAGAAGTTAGTACTCCTCTGTCTGGGCTTGATCCTTGTGTTTTACTTGCAGGTTTCTTTTAGTTTGTTGTAGCAATGGATCAACATAATTACCTAATATAAATAATTACGTCTGAAAATATACATGTGCCTGTACTGGGTTTGGTGGTGGTAACTTTGGAAAGACCAGGCCTCACTCTCATGACCCAATTTAATCTAGCTTGGGAAGTTTGCAGCTGATTTGGAACCTGTGTGTTTCATTCTGTGAGCAGCAGACACATCCATTTCCTCATGTAAGGAGCCAAGACAAACACTGATGGTGATGGTTAAACATATATCACAATATAGCAGTGTGGTGTTCTGAATGGTCTGAACAGGAGGTTTACAGGGACACGCTAAAGAGACAGCATCTCAAAACAACATTATAGCTGGACAGAGTACAAATGATGTATGCTATATGGTCATATCGCTGCACGACACATGCACATGATGCAGAGATGGCTATGGAAAATACTCACTTTTTCACTTGATTCTGCTTCCTTTTGGCTTCTGCACCCCTTTGGTGCATAGCAGGGAAGTAGGTATTTGTGTTTAGTGGAAGAAATTACACTGACTAACACACACAAGCATTTTGCTCAAGCTTATCACAGACTGTTGCTGAGTAGACTGACAGACATCCACTACAAATGGTGCATTAAACATGTAAGGGACCCAGGCTGAACTCCTGGCCCTGTTGAAGCCGATGGAAGTTTTGTGCTTTTTTTGGGGGTGTGGATAAAGGGGGCAGCATTTTATTTTGGTTTCTAATTGTTAATTATTTAATAGAAAATTAGAAATGATGCCTTAAAGGAAGCATACTTTTCCTTTGTGCGGTTATGTTACAGATGTTAGAATTCACCACAAGCAAAATATGGTGTTCAACAGGGTCTGAGGAGGAGATTGCCAGACCTGGTTTCCAAAGGAATGCTGATATTTCGATACTGTGCACTAGTGCAGCGCATCGGTGGTGCCCTGTAGCAGCACTATGTGCTGGCCTTGTGGCCATCTAAAGTACTTCCAAAAAATACAGTAGCTGTTATGCTAAAACATAAAAGGAATAAGATAGGATTATGGATTTTGAAGGCTCTCGCAAAACTATGTGGTAGGATTACTGCTATTAAATCTCACAATGAGTGGGAACAGCTTGTGTGCACTAAATATTAACAGTAAACTAAGTGGACTTGCCTGGGGAACAAATTCACGTGTGTGAGTGGCAGGAGGGAATAAATCAACTCTCGTAGCAAGATGGAATTGCTGTGTTTTGCAGTACTGTTCAGTCACTGTCTTCAAAAAACTAATGAAACCACCTAAGTTTTGATGGCTATTCCAAGGTGTAAGGTTTAGTGTGATGGTGTCACACCCTTTCTTCCCCTGAAGTTCTAGAAATGAAAGCGATGAGGTGTGCAAAATAATGTATTCTGACCTGGACCACGAGCAGAATCCTAGTGAGAGCTTAGGGATGGGATCTGAGGTACTGGAAATGATACTACTGTGAAGTGTTTGTTTCTCCTTTTATATATGCATTGCAAATGAGTATTTGTAGTGTGAATACTGGATGGTGTGAATTATAATTGAAATTTTAAGCTGGTTTCAAACAACTTTGTGGTAACTGACATATACTGTACTTTCTACGGATCTTTTAATTTGGGGAGAAAATGCATTTTTGTTTAAACTTTCACGTCAAAACATCTAAAATCCCAAGCGATTGCATTATTCACATATTATTTTTCCCCGTGTCGGTGAGGACACCTGAGGCCGTTGGCATGAGGTCCTCCAGCAGACGGGCTCAGCCAGCACCGCCAAAACGGGCACGGGGCCGAGGGGAAGCTAAGGAGCGGGTGAAGCTCCCCTCGGCCTTTGTGTGCCGGGGTTCATGGGGGGCTTTTGTATCTCCCGTGCGCTGTGTCCGCGGCCTCCTCAGAGCCCCGCGCTCCGCCCACCTGTGATGTCATAGTAAGGAGGGGCTTTTCTTCTGCAGACTCCTCCCTCGGAATCTCCTTCATCACCATGGCAACAGCCTTATCTGCCGCCCTAGAGCCTTTCCCCTACAACAGCGAAATCAACAATGGCGCGAGTCAGCAGCAGCCTGGCAACACCCGCTTCCCAAAAACACACCCCAGAACCATCCCGTCATTAAACTGACGGCGTTTACGGCTGGAAGCAAAGCTCGGTTTAAAGTAGAATACACAAACACTGTTTAAAAATAATAATAGTAATAATTTATCTGCGAACCCATTAGTTAACAATACAGTTGGGGTCTGGCCATAGACTTGTGACTGGTTAGAGTTGCCCCAGTGAAGTCAGCGGGAATACGGCACTGCCTCGCTGGGGCAAGACTGGCTGGAAGCAGTGCAGACAGAAGGATTTGGACCTTCTGCAGGATAGGATCTCCACAGGAGTAAGGTCTGGAGGATCAGCCCCGTGATTTGATTTTAGTTACCCAAAAGCTTGTATCTGAAATACCTGGGTTTTGCTCAAAAATAACCAGCTTTACAGCTGGTTTTGCAAATAAAGTGCAGTTCCTTGTAATTCACTGAGGCAAACTCTTCTTGAAAATTGAATATATAACCTGGAGGGCTGGGCCCACAGTGTTTATAGCTCTAGTAACATTTTTAAAAGCAATTTACATCATAAAAGCAGTCTGTTTTTTTTGCTAACAGTATATATGGAGCCAAATTCTGCTGTCACAGGCATCACTACAGTTCTGCAAAAAATAGTTGTTGAATTTACTGTAATGTTCTTGTTTGGTTTTGTTGTTTTTTTAAAGCTTCACTTTTCTTAAAATCCACTTAATATATTGTAAATATTCAATACAAGGATAAAATATTTTAACATTATTTAATATTTTAGCCAAACAAAAAATGCACAAACATTGTGCTGTAATCTCTTTGAAGCCCTACTTCTAATTTAAAAAAGGGTATTTAGAACCTTGAATTCACATGGATTTTTGTGTTTTGATCTCTTATTCTCTTCTAAGTGGCAAAGAAAGTCTGAGCATATACGTGAAGCATAGCAGCAGAACTGTGTTATGCTAGTAACCCTGGGCATGTCCTTACTGTTACATTTTAAAAGCTCCCATTGATTTCTGTGGAAGTTTTAGCTGTGTAAAGACTGCAGGATCTGGCTCCATAAAAACAGTATTTTATACTAGATTCAAATATATTTAAATATTTAAAAGTCTATGAACAGTAGGGGTTCTTTACTACCACATCATATGCTAGAATTACTTACACTGGCACTGTGTAAGGAAAAAAGCACTATTGCTTATACTGAACTACAGGTTGTTTCAGAAACATTTTGTCAATTACAGGTAGAAATATCACATTTCATTGCCGATTTTGAACGGTTTTTTCAATCACAAGGTCAGTCTTAGGTTAGCTTGCTTGTGCAACATATCACAGTTACCCTACAGAGAGTTCTTTGCATGCTGCAAGAAATTCTCAGAGCAGAAGTGTCAAAATGATAAGCATGCTGTATTTGTGATGCCTTTGATATCCAAAGGACTGCAAAATCATTGCAAAATTAAATTTATTTAGTTCCATGAGAATTACTTCTAATTCATAAGCATATCAAAGGTTCTTGGCCAATTATGTATTTACTCTGTTCATGATTCATATGACATATTCCAGGTCTATGAAGCTTGTTTCTAGTATGATGCATGAAGCTATTGTTAGCTGGCACTAATAACATGCTATTTGATCTTTTTAAGATCTAGTCCTTTTGTGCTGAGTGCTAGAACAAAATAGTTTATCAGCTAGAAAGGATGCATTGGAAAGCATGCAGTGCTTTTTATTTCTTGCAGAGTAAAAACCCACCAAAGCAAAGGTCAGGTCACTTTTTTGAAGACAGAGCCACTTTTTCTTCAAGGTTTCACCTACTGCCTGAAAAGAGTCATGATACTCGTATTAGTGCCTGCTGTTAACCTTTCATAAACATAACTCTGCAAAACCCTGGGAGTGGTTGACACCATATATAAAATCTGTCTCATCAGTTTAAAGTGGTGATAGCACAATGTAGAGTAGTAACCTGCTGAATACCTCTGTGCTATTTTTATGAGCAAACTTTGTATATTTGCTATTCAAAGTGGTTTGATACTACTTTTTTTTCTTAGATCTTTCTTTTAGCTTTCCTAAAAGACCATATGTAAGTCAGGTTGACTTAAATATAGAGGCATCTCTCCTGGTGCCTCTGAGAGATAGATAGGAGGCCCTGCTGGAAGACTGCCAGTCTGATAGGGATATAGATGATAGGCAACCTGTTTCTGAGGTCTTACTACAATCAGATAGGCCTTCCAACCTCTTCCACAAGGAAGAAGAGAAGGATTCTAGTTGATGGTAACTTGCTCCTGAATGGAACAGGGGACCCAATATGCAGAGTTGACTCTCATCATCGGGAAGTCTGCAGTCTACCTGGAGCCTGAATCAGGGATGTCACTAGGATGCTCCCCAACCTGGTGCAGTCAACAGGTCAACACTACTGATCTGCCAGATAGGTGGGGAGGAAGCTGCATCCCATAGTCTGAGGGGAATGAAGAAAGACTTCAAGGCCTTGGGATGGTTGGTGAAAGAATCTGGGGTGTGGATGCTGAAAAGCTGCTAGCAGAGGGATTTTCCTAGGTTCTCACAATATTTGGTGAGAATCCTGCCTTTCTCACACGTGTTATGAGAAACAGTAGGATGGTTTTGTAAACTAGACTAAACATGTGGTGTTTTGCTAAGTTCTGTTTATGGTACATTGGAAAAATATTTTGAAATAGGTGCTGTAGGACTTTAGCCAATCACCCTAGGAGATGGGTGATCACTGACCAATCGCCCTATGGGGCTAGGTTATATAAAATGGGGTTGTAAATTAATAAAGTTGCTTCTTTTGCCTGCTCTTGCTGAATTTATCTGTTGCTGCATCTCTCCGCTCCTGGCATAAACAGCGACACTGGGGTGCAGGTTATTTTCTCCTGCCTTCTTCTATTTTTGGGTGGTGACATGGGACCGATACTAGTCAATTTATTCATCAGGGATCTGGATGAGGGAACAGAGTGCACTGTCAAAACTGGGAGGAGTGGCTGACACACAAGCAGGCTGTGCTGCCATCCAGCGAGACCTGGACAGGCTGGAGAGTTGGGCAGGGGGAAATCGAATGAAATACAATAAGAGCAAGTGTAGAGTCTTGCATCTGGGACAGAATAACCCTGTGTACCAGTATAGGCTGGGGATTGACTTGTTAGAGAGTAGCACAGGGGAAAGGGACCTGGGGGTCCTGGTGGGCAGTGGGGTGGTCATGAGCCAGCAACGTGCCCTCGTGGCTAAGAAGGCCAATGGCATCCTGGGCTGTATCAGAAGGGGTGTGGTTAGTAGGTCGAGAGAGGTTCTCCTCCCCCTCTACTCTGCCCTGGTGAGGCTGCATCTGGAATATTGTGTCCAGTTCTGGGCCCCTCAGTTCAAGAAGGAGCAGGAACTGCATGAGAGAGTCCAGAGCAGAGCCACAAAGATGATTAAGGGAGTGGAGCATCTCCCTGATGAGGAGAGGCTGGGGGAGCTGGGTCTCTTGAGCTTGGAGGAGACTGAGGGGTGACCTCATTAATGTTTATAAATACATGAAGGGCGAGTGTCAGGAGGATGGAGCCAGGCTCTTCTCTGTTATGTCCAATGACAGGACAAGGGGCAATGGATGCAAACCAGAGCATAGGAGTTTCCACATAAATATGAGAAAAAACTTATTCGTGGTGAGGGTAAGAACACTGGAACGGGTTGCCCAGAGATGTTGTGGGGTCTCTTCTCTGGAGACATTCAAAACCTGTCTAGACACGTTCCTGTGTGATCTGATCTAGGAGGTCCTGCTCCGGCAGGGGGGTTGGACTAGGTGATCTTTTGAGGTCCCTTCCAATCCCTAACATTTTGTGATTTATGGTATGAAAAATATTATTCAGAAACTAGAAGTTGGTGGGTAATTTCCTGGATACCAGAGAGAAAGGCACTGTAATGCAATAGCTTAAATTCTCAGATTTTGGTGGAGAGATACACTTCATTGGAAAAGTGCTGGGGTTTTTTTTTTGTTTGGTTTTTTTAATATTATTTTAAGCTTTTTTAAAATTTTATTTTGGTGACTAGAAATGGATTTTGTTGTCCAAGGGAAGGCATGCAAGTTTGAAATTTTGGCCTCTGTATTCCCTGTAGTAAAAACAATGTATTCAGTCTTTACCTATAAAGTGATGAGGCAGAGCTGGAGAGGAATAAAACCAGCTTTTCTATGACCAGGACAACCTTGCTACTGTTGTGAACTGCAGCTAGAAATGATATTTTTTAGCACATTTATTACAGTAACCACTGAGGGATGATTTATATATATATTTTTAAAGATTCTATTTACTTGGCCTCCTTCAACATTAAGAATTGTTTCTTAGTGTTTTGGCTGGCTCTGTGTATTTTTCCATTACAGTAGCTTATTGCTCAAACTCTGTAATTCTGTAACAGCTAATTTTACACTTGCCAGGTCTTCAAAATGAACACTTTGTTGACAGTGCAAATGCACAACCTAAGTTATTTTTTCATGTAAACAACAGTTTAATAATTTAGTAAATAAATTTTATCATTCCCTATTTGTCTGCAATATATGAATGGAAACAATTGTGATGCAGAGCATGAAAACCTATGTACAAATCAAGACAAAAAATAGATGAAGGAAAAACATATTGTTTGTTTTCATGGAATGTACTGCTTAAGAAAAACTACTGTTTTTTCATTATTTGCTACACTTAAAATGGATGGTTCCTATAGGCAATGTCTCCAGAGCAAAATAAAGAGTAGAGTTCAGAGTATTCCCGTGATGCTAAGTATTTTTAATAGAATTGGGTTCAAAACTTAATAACAGTTTCTCTGGGTTTATCCTTTGGGATCAGTTAATGGATAGTAATAGACATTTCCAAAGGAGTATGCTGATTTGGCAGGATTTTGTAAGGAAGTACTCAATTTATTTTTTTTTTCTTTTTAATGGATGGTGTTTCTGAAGAGTTCCAAATTAAATTTTGTACAAGTCACACTATTTAGTTGTGGTACTTAGGAGTATTTAATTAAGTTACTGTAAAAGCATATTAATATAAATTTCTAGGACAGCATAAAGTCTTGTGGTTGTGGGTTTTGGTTTTTTTGTTTTTTTTTTTTTACATCAGTGCTATATACAGCTTTGTAACTGTGCTCATGTACTATAGAGCTTTTTTTTCTTTCAATACACGCGGCCAATAGGTCACTTTTAAGTCATGATGGGGAGACTGGTTAGAATGAGTACATGGTCATACTTGAAACATTACTGTTTGGTGAAATATTGTCCAACTCTGTAATTCTTTTCTTCATTACAGTTATTTGCAGATTTGTTTCTGTATCTGAAAGGCCTATGGCCACTGCCTTGTAAATAGTCAACATTTTGACAATAGTATTTAAATTATAATGATTAATTCCGGAAATTCTTTGTCTTCTATGCAATAAAAGGATTTTATCTAATTAGAAGTTTGTTATTGACAAATATTTAAGATCCTTGAGTCCCAAGTTCACTTTTCAGGAATATTTATACCATTTAATCTTGGGAGAAAGTGAACAGAATGAAATTGAGTGATTGGATTCTGTTGTTTTTGTTTTGTTTGTTTTTAATATTTATACATGAAGAAAGAAGTTCTGCCTTTATATAGACCTGTACTTTTCTATTTATTTTCCAAAGATCCTATCAAGCTGTTTCAGCTTTACTTGACACACTAGAATGCATCTCTATTCATTGAGCTCTTGGAAATTATCTCAGCATGGGCATGTTTAAATCTAAGCTTTTGCAAAAGAGAGGGTTTAACACAGCCTCCCTTGTAAAGATATTTGATAGGAAAAAAAGGTGATATGCAGACAGTTCTAGTACATGTACATGATTACTGATTTCATGTGCCATCTATCTAGTTCAGGAGAAACAGAAAAACAGCTTACTGTATTTATGAATATAATGACAAAAAAGTGACCGACTACCCTGAACTGTTCACATTGGGATATTTAATTGAAACGTGTTTAAAAACAGAGCAGCAAAAAACCCCACCAAATGCTTTTCAGTCCAGTATCTCTTGAAGTACTGATCTGCTCTTTTAATAGCTTTAGTAGGTTGTGAAGGGGTTTTATAAAGCAAACTTTGTGAAAGATGCATTAGTGGTAACTTTTGTTATGGTAGCCATAGTCCTTCTATGTTAGGAGAAAGAACTGATAGAGTTACTGTATGTGTCTAACTTGAGATGCTTGGCTGCTGTCCAGATCCCCAGGCAGCTGATATATTAGACTTACAGTACCAATTAAGCAGCCTGTTCAAAATGGGTTTATGCACCACAAATCTTTGTGTTTTGTGCAATTTAAAAATAAAAACGAAGGGACAAACTTGGCTTTACTGCTTAAAATTATGTAATGCTAACATTTTTGCCTCTTAAAACAAGCACACAGAGCTATGCCATGGTACCATGACAGTTCTAGTGTCCACAATATGATTGTGAGCTCTCAATTTCACATAGGATCTGAGTTTATTACTTAGTATTTTTCCCTTCTCAAGCTTTTCTGTTCATGTTTTCTCCATATGTTTCTTTTCATCACCTATGTTTTTCTACTGTTTCCTAGCGGTGTTATATCTTGCATCTTCTGTATCATTAAAAATAATGAGAAACCATATGGTGAGGCAGTTTTATGAACCAATAGAAAATGGATATTTAAATAGAAAAATCTGTTTCATCAAAGTGCTTGGTATTTTTTTTTTTTTGTATGAGCTTGAAGTAAGGTATGCGTTGAATGAAAATGGGAACAAAATTCCTCTAGGGCATGCTCAGCTGACTGTGGTATTCAGACATGTGAACAGGTTATATTTCCTGAACTGGAAGCAGTATTGTCAGGGTGGCTCAGCTTTCAGGACCTGAGCTAGTATTTCCATATTGTACTTCCATCCTTCAGAACCTCCTCTTAAGCTTTCTGTTAGTGATGGTCCCATCTCTCTTGACTCATGACCTTTTAGTAATTTATTCTTATGAGATTATGATGAAATATAGAAAGTGGTAGCTACAGAGAAGGAATCAGATATAGGAAGTCTTGCCTAAGATGTAATTTGCAATAAAGCAGATAAATCCATTAGTGACTGAGTTCAAAGTGCGCTACTCCTTTCCTTCCTTTCTTTTTTTGATTCTGATGTTGACAGAATAACAGATTTCACTATTAACATGGGAAGACTTTACTGCATACAAGAAAATTGGCAAAGATAGTGGCTGATAAAAGGTAATCAGTACAAATGTTCACATTTACCTTAATTGGGTTGTGTCTTATGTCCATTTAAATGTCAATACTGTGGTTAAATTGCATTCCAGTTTAATGGCTTTGTTAGGTTTTCTGTTTATTGACTGTCAGGAACTGTTGCATTACATGTGCTCCCTTTAGGAGCTGTCTCATTCCAATGCCTATAGATTCATTTGGAAAGCCAAGTGGGATGACTTCCAAAGCATCTCCACTGAAAGACTGGCAAGATCCATTTTGCTCTCAAGTTCTTAAGTGAAGTCATTGTACTTAGTGCATCTGAATGAATATTACGAGGGGAAATTAATAAACAATTCTGCCAAATGTAATTCATTCTACTGTAAATTAGTATGATTCCTGCAGGCTAACAGGAGGAAGATGCAGTGAAAGGAAGTTGGGCTTTTATTTTCTCTTAAGTCAAAAAATTTTGTTGGGGATATACATAAAGAGTGCCTCTTTCGAGCAAGGTAACACTTTGAAATGTTGGAACAATAATGTTGACCTAACTGTAAATAGTAATTCCAGACTGGAATATAGAGCAAGGTTGGTATAAAGAGTGAGGTCTGGGACAGAACTAACTACTTAAAGGTTATTTAAGGTTCTAGTCCTTTTAGGAACAAGTTATATAATATAGGTGCTTGTGATGGTAGGCTTGGATGAGACGTTTTGTAGTCCTTTCTTTATATGAAGTGTCATCTTTTAATAAGGCCATTGTGAATATGTAGAAACTATTTTTTTTAGCACTTGATTGATTTGATAATTTTGAACTGTATTATCAAAGGGGTGAGTCTTTTGACTGCACAATTGTATTTGACTTCAAAAATTTCAGGGATTAGCTGTAGAGTTTTTCATCTTTGCTTAGTCTGTTTCAGGGAACATTGCGCAATCACTTGATTGAGCAACTGGCAATTTCATATTTGTTTGGTAGTCTAGAATTAATACTAAAGCATTTTCTGTCTCTCAGTTGGGGTTCATTTTATGTTTACTTCAGTATTATGAGCCCAAATAATAATGTACACATAATAACAGCAGAATTTGTTTACTGCTATGATAATGCATGTACTGAGTAAGGCTTTCCTCTAGTACTAGATCAAGTGAAATTCAGGGGGCTCAGATCAAAAAAAACAACCACTAGTGTCCATCACTTAAATGCATGTTTGCTGCCCACATGGTGTGTAAACTATGTATTTTGCTCACTTGCTTCCTCCGAGAACATACTGTATTGGTCTTTGAAGTGGTTGGGGTTCCCCGCCTCTGAAAGCTGCTACACAATTTTTAATGGTTTTGTTTCATGAAGTGTTCAAAGAACACAAACTAACACTCTATGGCAAATGTAGTCAGACTAAAGGCTATACAGCAAGCCTGACTTGCTACTTTGATACACATAGTACTACTGGTGAAACAAGTCCTGCTGATGTGACTTCCAGTTTTGTGCACTTCACCACATGCCATCGTTAGTGGAGTTTGCCCGGCTGCAGTCCATGTTGAATAGGGGGCTATGACAGTGGCCGATGCCAATGATAATGTCAGGAGCATGGAGAGCTCCTGGAGCAGGTGTCTGCTAGACAGGATCTGCCACTATGCATGTATAATGTTGAGCTTGCTTTCATGGCACCGGAGTGAAGATAATATCATTCCAATGACATTTATTCACCTTTTACAATTAGTTAAATATTCCTAATAAAGAAACAACCCTGCCTGAGTTAAGTGCATATGCTGGAACAGTGCTAGTTTGTCAAAAATTCACATCAGTGAGAAAACAGTGAAATCTGTGCCTTGAAACATTTGGTGCACATGCATACTATTTGCTAATTATTAGTGTTTCAGCATATAAAAAACTAGGCAGGAGATAATTCTGAATATTCTTCCATGTGCTTGTCTTCATATGGGAGATGGGAACATAATCTAGAAATTTTCAGTAATATTCCTTTGATGGTTCACAAGCCCAGATGTTTCAGCTGACACAAGTTGGTCAGTGGACCATAAAATCCAAATAGAAGAGTATTTGATAAACCCATAAGATGTCTTAGCATGCAGAATGATGCCCTTTTCCACATACTTTACTCAATATGCTTTAACAATTAGTTAAAGATGTATGTAGACATGAAGCATTGGCCTGTTGTTTGCATTGCCTGTTCCACATTCCCTGTCTTTAGGTAAGTTTTGTTCATTTTGTGAGTTACTTGAGGGCTAGAAGCTTGATCATCAGTAAGAATTGTTGAGAATTTAATTTGAAATAGACAGTAAAGATTTCAGCGTTTTATTTAAAAAAACCCGTTATATAGGAATTATTTCGTTATTAAGTTTTCTTTTTTAAAATCTGGACTTAGTTATTTCTGGATGTAGAAGTTGAAATTCTATTTCAGTTTTTACACCCTTTCCCCAGATTCAGAGGATATTAATCCAAAATGATGAGTAAAGTAATACATCTGAAATCAATTTGGATTACAAGTAATCTGTGGACATGTAAAACTTTTATATTAGTGCTAATGCTGTTCAAAATATAATACCACAGCTGGACTAAAACACAGAATGAATGGTAAGTTGAGTAAACAGGACAGTTATAAAAATATATAGGTAGCTTGTGCTTTTTTTAGAAAGGAATTGTTTAGGAAAAACAGTAAAAAATAAGAGAGAGAGCAGGAAAACAGAGTAGTCTTTGTAGGAAATTCAGAATATAGAAAGTTTTTCTGAGCTGTTTAATGATTACAAGACGAGTGTTTCTGAGCCTGTCTTCTATAAAATGTTTTATAGGTGTATTGGTAGGGTAACCCTCAGTGCATTTAGTGGGTGTTCTTATTTAACCTTGGACAACAGCTTGAGCTACAAAGTCTGAGACAAGCATTTAACTTTTTGCATGCTTGTCACAAATGTTCATGGATGTTGGGAATCTTGATTTTGACAGTTTTGCTTGGATCTGCTTTTGCATTATCTCTTCCTTTAATTATGTCGCTGTTAGATGTTCCTGTACTCTCAGAAATGGTGTTCTGAGAGTCCACACATTAATTTCTTGGTACTAATATAGCAAAGTCAGTGCTGACCAGAGCAAAGAGTTGAGTAAGTCATGGAATAGCTTAAATGTTCATATTTATTAAAAAAAAAAAACCAAACAAATGCAAAACAAAACTTAAAAAAAAAAAATCCAGTTGTTCCCAGAAACTTGTTCCTTAACTGTTATATCTTGGTATGACTAATATTTTCAGTTTAAAAGTAAACAAACAAATTCACTTGGATATGGCAACATAGAAGTATTTTTGCCTCAGATTTGGTCTTGGACTTCAGCTTTTGCAGAGAAAAGTAGCTGATCTCTGGGGAGAGATGAGTCTGTGGGTTGTTTCTCCCTTTTGTTACTTCCTCACTTGAGATACATGAGCCTCTAAAGTATTGTCCTGTGCTTCTTAGAGTACGCATAAAAGACAACTATAAGTTTAACTGTGTCTGGACTATGATGCAAGTCCTTTTAAAAAGGAAAGTGATGCGGGTTCTGATGTTAAAATGGTACGATCTGTGCTCTCCCTGACTGGAGCACAGAATAAATTTGTATTTTTTCCAGTGTTTGTACTTTCTTCTTCTTGTTCCAGATACCATTATAAAACCATTCACAGCTGTATGCTTGTGTAGCAAAGTCAAAAAGGAATTGGATCCCATTAGCCCAATCTTGGTGTTTGTGGATACTTTCTCTAGATTGGGCAGAGCTTCATCAGATGTTCAGAAGGAGAAAGAGAGGCAAAGAAACAAATGTAATTGAAAAGAAAACAATCTTTTATAGAGCAAAAAGGCAGCTCTGCATACATACTAATGCAGTCATATCCTATGGTTACAATTCTGTGAGAGTCTTAATATCATTTAAGTCCTGAAACTGTGGTTTTCTGCCCAGAAAAAACTGGCATACGTGTAGAGAATAGAAATTTTTATCCAAACTACTGGATGGATTTAGCAGTTGTCTGTTGTTTCCTCTGGTTTTTACATTACCAGATTAAAAGAGTCTATGTTGCTTTCAAACTAAGGTTTTACTCTTGGTTTGAAAACCTTTAAGGAAGGTGATATTATTTGGGAAATGGGGAATTATGGTGAGTAAGGGCAACCTGAACAGTTTTTACTGTTGTTCTGTTACTTCAAAGAAATGAGTTGATATATGTCTCTTGCTAGCTGCCTAGTTTCAGAACCATTTTAAACTTGCATTACTTCTAAAATGATATTTATTTTGTTTGTTCTGTTTTTATTTGTGAAGGAAGATGGACACAAAAGACAAATTGTAATGATCTGTCAGTATTAATTCTTGTTGAAGATTAGGATGAAAATCTCAGGATTTGAGTTATATAAATCCTGGGTAAACATGATGTGATCAAAATCCATGCCTTTAGTTTAATTCTTTCATGATTTTTGTATAATAATTACAGGAAAAGATTTAATTCTGTTCAGGGTTTTTGTTCTTTGGCTCTCTTTTTAAACACCTTTCTCAAATGCTACACAAAAAGAATGGACTTTTTCTCTCAGTGATATTTGTTTAATAACATAACATATGTGATTCTACTACATAAAAGTGTATAAAGAGGATGAGGCAGAAAATTAGGGTGGGCGGGGGTTAGAAAATGAAGAAAGGTAGATGGAGTGTTATGATCTGGTTTTGAAGCAGGTTGTTGTTACTTTTTCATCAGACCCATGATTAGACCTGTAAATATTAAATAGTGAAAACATTGTGCTTGATGACAGGTTTGAAAACAACAGATCAGGATAGCTTAAGATTGAAAAATAATTTTAGGACTTATTTTCTTGACCTATTTGTTCTCTCCAGCCACCATTCTGAATGCTGCCAGGATAGATTTAGCACTTGCTGTAATACAAGCATTTGATTCCCATCCTTATTATAAACATTTGATACCGTTGAATTTATTAAGTAATTTTTATCCTTTCTACAGTCTACATATTCTACATATTTCTACAGCAGAACTGTTTCAGCACTTTGGTAATAAAGGGGCTTTATGCTGTATCTTTGACCCAAAACTCATTCTGTGTTCTTGGTAGCAAAGGTTTCTGAATCTTACTGTACATACTTGCTACAATAAAACTCTATTTTCAACACAGTATAATAGAATGTTTACCCCCTTATTTTTATTCCCTAAAAAAAAGCAAGTTGCCATTTCTCAAATAGCAATAGCAGATGAAGCAGTGGAATAACAGTGTGACTGCAAAATAACTTGGTGTCCCTGACCTGAAAATGGCCTCTGCACTCAGTTTCAGCATCAGAATGATCTCATCAGAAGTACTGAAGTATGTTAATGCTGCAAAAGCAGCATTAACAGCATCGTATAAGCCCATTTAGAGAGGATTATGCTACTGTCCCTTCATTTAGGCCCTTGTTTATCACACAGTTTGGAAACATTCAGGAAGCAAATTCTTACAATTGAGGTGTTATAGGTATGCTCTTAAAGGATGTTCCTAATTCTTTGATGCATATTATTAGTATGGAAAATGGACTTTTCTACTCTAATACTAGTTTTTTGTAATTGTTGTAATTACAAAAATGAAAAAATGTAGGTGCACGAGCAGATAATTACTTCTAGACCTAATCAGAAATTCTGCTGTCTTGGACAATTAAAGTCTCATTATTCTTTCTTCACTGTTTAAGATACATTTTTAGCATAATGGGCTGTATCAGTTACATTTGTATAAATCTGTTCCTTTGTATATATTTGCAGGCATTCTGTACGGGTGTTTTTTTGGCTTCATTAGTTTTAATTTCAATTTACATCAATGACAGTAATTAGCATTTGGACTGCTCTACAAGGAGCTGAAAGCAAGATCTCTTTCTAATAGCCAGCACATCAGTGATAACCAGATATGCTCTGTATTCTTCAGTTTAAACAGACATCACACCCTCTCCTGTATGAATTTACTGTAATGCAATCAAAAGCACTAGTTTTCATTAATTTATTTTTGCCTCCTTTACCTATTTTTGCATACTTTTAAAGTAACAAGCATCTGTTAAAGGAAAAAAGAATATCTAAACATATTTACTGCTTTTACACATGCTTTTAAATCGTGTCCTGTAGCACTGTATAATAATGTTTATAAAGTGCACTATACTTTGCAGTCCACATGTGCTTAGGTTGTCAGGTTTCTCAGAGAATTCAGATCTCTATTCTTTTCCTGTAATTTAACAGTATTGCAAAATCCAGTTATTGTGTATTGTGTTTGGGGATGTCTGCAAGTCTACAGTATAACTAAAAAGGTGTCGAGTCCACAATTTTTATAGCAACTATTTAAACCAGCTTAGTCTGGCTGGTAGGATAGTAATTTTGCTTAATAAAATCTCTGAGCACCTATAACATATCTGTGACCAGGTAGTAAAAAAGAAGCTGTGAATGGTAACTGCCTCTTAGAGAGAGGTTCTTGATCCTCAAAGCATCTTAATAAAGATGTTATATGCAAAGAATTGTTAAATTGTTAATTATGCTTCCTGTGAAGCTTCTTTAGTGCTTACTTTCTTGGCATGTAAATGATACTGCTTGTGTTTCAAAACTGGCTTGTGGTACACAGAAAATCCCTTGGATGTAGTGTCACACTAATTAGTGGATTCTGCCTCTTCAGCTGCCATATCAAATCTAGTGCCAGTCTGTCCTGTGTAGTTAAAGCTAAACTAAATCTTTCCCGTAGTTCAGGGAATAGAAACTTGATGCTGTGGAGGTTAAGTTGCATGACCATAACATGACAGCTATTGTCAGAAACTTTTCTCCTCAGAGGTTCTATTAAAAAACCCAAACTGTATTAATCTCGTAGTCCAGTGCTATATGCTACTTGTGTCCCTTTCCCCAAGAACACATTCATTTAGCACAGATTGTTCTTGGTCATCCAAATAAATCTTGATTAAGTGAAAGAGCAGGGATGAGTTAACCATTTTCTGAATTGCTTGCAAACAGCCTCAATAAATGTGCTTATTCTCAGGGGATTAAGAGGCTGGTGTCTGAGGGAAAGGGGCGCAGCAGCTTGCTCATGTTTGCCATTTGCACTGAGAAATAAATGGGGATGTAGCTGACACCCATACTCCCCTCCACGTGTTTATTTCTGGCACCCCAGCATGGGTGAGAAAGGTGTTAGGCCAGGATGTAGAGGATAAGCAGTAGAGTTTCAAATATATGTTCCTGTAATATCTTGCCTTTGCTTTCTGCTCACTGAGGAGAGCAACAGAGCCACCATAGGAAAAGAAATGCTAGTTTGCTGTTGGCATTGTCCAGCAGTAATTCACTATATTGTCTCCTGGTGGGTTTAGGGAGAGAGCAGAGTGGCCTTAGAGAGCTCTTCTAGTGACAATGCTTTGACTGTCTGAAACAGGTCCCTTAGGCAGCACTTAGCAGTGTATTCACTGAAACACACTGATGCTCCATTTCACTCTGAAAAGTTTGTAAATAAGGAAGTCATGATACAGACTTTCTCATTTAGGCTTCAGAGACTTCATGTTAATGAAACCCCAGTGAAATGTTGTGAAAGATGGCATTGTCAACTCAGATTGATAAAAATGACTTGAATAAATACGTGGGCATATGCTTAAACTGGCAAGGACTGGAAGATTTTTTTTTTCAACCCATATAGCATGCGCATAACTGAGGAAAAAAGAAGCTGTCACAGATGGTGATAGCAGTGAGAGGCCCAGTGACATGTGCTTCAACCCACTGACATGTCCTTCAACCCAAAGTTTGCTACAGGGGAGTTACTGAGGTAGAATAATAGACCAGAGTAACTGCCAAAATCTCAGGCTCTAAGAAACATGCTTATTAATCAATTACACTTGCATATTTGTGAAGAGGGTGAACCAAATAATTCTTTCCTATGGAGAGATGTTCAGCAGTAGAAAAGTGAACTGAGAAATGTTTGTGTTGGACCCAAGGAATCAGTGCCTGAGAGTGTTCAGCAGAGATGAAGGAGTGAGGATTTCCAGGAGCGAGACAGCTTGTGATTTTGACATAGTGAAGCAACTGCATGGTCAGGGTGAAAAAGAATTACAAGATGCCTGGTCAAATAGAAAATGACAGTGCTTTTGTGTATGGGATGGAGGGTGTTACCTGGGCCACATCTGAGCTGCCTTCTTTGAAACCCTGCCAAGCTCAGGTTGGTCTATAAAGGCTGAACTAAGAGTGTACACAGCATGGCCAGGGTTTTCTTTCCCCCTCTCCCTTTACATAAAGTGCCCTTGGATCAGTTAGCAGCCAGTAAAGAAACTAAAGCAACAGATTCATGATCAGTGAAGTGGAAAGAATAGCTTGGAGGTATTTTCACACACTCCTTTCTGAATTATACTGTTCTCTCATCAACTACATTTGAGTTTTTCCACACATTTTGTTTCATTTCATTAATAGAATATGTTTCTTTGCTCAGTAACAGTGTCAATGATTGAAGATAGTTTGGCTAAGGTAGCCTGAGAACTTGTTCTAATTTCCTGGTACATGAAAGACCATCTCCTTTCAAATATTAGTGTGTTAATCCTGAAAGTGTTGAAAAAAATCCTATTTCTTTGATGCCCTTGTGCTCTTACAAGTAGAGGAAGAACTCCTTATGTTCCTACTAAGGCTGTTATTATTTTCTCCAAAGTTTTGGGTTTTTTTTCTTTTTTTTTTTTGGTGTTGGCATTTATGTCAAATGCTGACCTTTTATTTCTTTATTGCCTGTGACAATACAATTTAAATTTTACTCTTCAACTCAGAGTAAACTCAACAATATTATTAACTGTGTATTATGTCTTCAGACGGGCTTTTTTATTTATTTTTGCACTTTGTAAGCATCCTGACAATATCAGAGGCTGTGAGTTATTGGAAGTTCTCTTCAAGATCCGCTTTCAAGTATAAAAATATGCACGTAGAGTCCATACACATAGATAACTGGAAATCAACTGTTAATGAAAACGAGACATTGTCTTCTGGGCAAAAGTGAGCTTTTGGAGAGTAGCCGTAGATCAGAGAGGCATTCAATGAACACAAGCAAGTGCTTGTGTGTTGTGCTGCATTTTGAAACTTCAGTCTGAAGTTTCCATGTTTATTTGTGAATCAAAGGCTGTGTGCACAATTGGTTTCCTGTGCATAAGAGAAGGATTGGGAGCAAAATACGGGCTTTTGTTTGTCTTGTAGCTGCCTAATTTAGAACTCCTATTACTAAGTGTGAGTTGTTTATGACTATGTCAACTTAGCTATGTAAATCTAATGAGAAGTATTAAGAGATCACTAGAACAGCAAATTATAGATGATTTTCATTTGTTACAAATCCCATAGGAGCTAAGAAAAGGAGGACTTTTTTTGCTAGGTTTTACAGTAAGGTGTTCTTGAACCATTAAGAAAGTAGCTTTAAATTTCTGGGCTGTATGAGACCATGTCATGTACTAATTCCTAGCTTTTAAGATTGTAATATTCCATGTACTCGCCGTAGTTGACCTCGTATATAACTGAAATCACAACATTTCTTTGTTTTGTATGTCACTTATATGTCAAAGAAAATATCCTCAAATATATACATATATATTTATAATGAAAAAAGCCAATTAATGGAATTTGTAATATTCTGCTTGTCAAGCTGTCTACCATGTTGACTACCTGAGCTTTCAGTTCTGAGAAAAACAAGCTCAGATTGAGAGACTGACTCCTGCCTCATGAGATGCCTCCACAAAACCCACTCTGCTGTTCCCCTGCTCAGGGCTGTGCCTGCTTCTCCAGTGGGAGTGGATGGGGCACAGCACTCCCATGGGCAGCAGCTTCAGCAGCCTGTTCAACTGGTGTTACTTGATCTCAAGAGGAATGCTTTATTTTGGAAAGCTGCTACTTCTCTTCTCCTGGGTCCACACTTCAGGTTAGGTGTGATATTGTGCAGAGAGGATTTCATGAATTCTCAGTTGTGTTCTGCATCTCCCTTCAGTGGCCTTAGGATTCTCTGCTGACCTTCCCCTCTTTTTTTTTTTTTTTGCTGCTACTTTATAGTGAAGCCCAGAAGGTATCAAAGAGCTGGTATCACAGTAATGTTCCACTGTACATAATGGTTGAATTTCAGATACTCACTTGCTATCTGTTTCAAGTTATGGTTTCTGTTTCAAGTTATTATTTCCTCCTAGGAAATAATACATAAAATAGCAATGAAGGCTTGGTTTTGACCTTTAATTTTGCTTTACAATAAATGTATCAACACTTGAAATTCATCCTCTGCGAATTACACGTTCAGTGAGCAAGAAACACTGTTACAGAACTAAAGAATCAAAAAGTGAAACATAAATAACTAACAGGAGCTTTGTCCTGATGTGTGTTGCCCCCTATTATTTGCTACACTGAGTATCATACCTAGAAACAATAGGAAATGTTCAAAAAGAAGCATGTGAGACATTCTCTAATGAAACGGTTGAGTTAGAATTACACTGTGGACCAATAAAGCACAACTGTGTTTTTTTAGAAACACAAATTATATTGCAGTAGCTATTGTACAATGTTGACATTTCTCCTAACTTGTTTATATATTGATTTAATATCTTATTTAGAAAAAGATAAGTGAATGATCTGGAATACTGAGCACCTTATAAGATGATCTGGATAATGCAATATCCGAACATAGATTTAGCAGGAGAACTTCTGGGATCTCTGCTCAGGAAGCACCAGCAGCAGTGCACATGCTATGGGAATACCCTTGTAAATGTCCTGTTCATATCCAGATTCCATTTGCCTCTTCTGGTTTGTGAGCAGTTGTCTTCAGTGCAATGGCTGACTGGAAAAATCACAGTAAAAAAATTCTTGTTGTTTGAACCACAACTAAGTGAATATCAATGAAATGCAAAATTATGAAAATATTTAACTTTGCAACAAATTGAATGTTTTGCTGAGTCAAAGGCTTCTATATAGTTACTGAAGTGATGGAAAAAAGTATAGGTCAGAAGGAAATCAGAGCCTGAACATATGGGACTGATCTCTTCAAATATTTCTGACTAAGGATTGGCACCAAGAATTGGGGATGTTAAACCTATGGGAGATACAAACCTTGAAGGCATCATTAGTGCAGAGGCTTATCAGAGTAAAAGAACCAAGACATTAGTTCCTTTTAAAAGCAAAGAACTTTTGCTGTCATCAGGGAGTCTATCATTTGGAAATAACCAGTAAGATAGAACACCAGTCAGTCACAGGACTACTGCAAACTAGTAATATTATGCAGCTGTGAACTGATAAGTATTTCAGTTCAAGACAGGAAATGTTTTTATTGCACAAACACTTCTAGGACCTTATCTAAATAACATAGTAGTCTCATTTGAGAATGGCCCTCTTGTGCATCTTTTAGTGTCAATCAGCCAATCGGGCAGAAAAAAAAGCTTCTATTTTTTAACAAAATTAGTATTTTAGAAGTTTATCTCTTTAGCAGAATAAAAGATGCATGATGAGTAGACTTAAGTTGGAAATGTAAAGTTTCTGAAGCTATCTAAAAGAAGTAAAGGGATTAAAATTATTTTTTAAGATGCATCTTTGCATCCAGAAAGGACAGGGGCCTATTATTATTAAGGGACTGAACATTTACACGCATCCATGTCCTTGGGTTTCTAACTTTATTGTTAACATGTGTGCATGTCAGTTTGAACAGAGTGTCATTTCAAGACGAGGATCCAAAATTCTCAAGAAGTTTTCAAACTAAGAAACTTGATTATTTCTTACTGGTAAATATGCCATGCTGACTCGTCTTTTTTTATTTTTAGTGAATGATGTATTGACTAAAAAATTCTGTCCCATCTTTGGTTCGGCATTTTTGTTCTCTCTCAGCAAGATACTTGCATGTCATAAAACCAGGAGGCTTCCTGCGTTAAGGCATCTATAAAAAGATTCTCTTACTGATTCATCTCCTAAATGTTTCCATGACATAATTTTGATGTCAAAACAAATACAGAAATGTGATTTATGGCACATATGAATCATGTGTCAAAACTTTTTTGACAAACTAATACAACAGTTGTCATGGGGTGATTGTATTTGTGTCTCAGTGAAGCTCACAGGGCAGGCAAATGCACACTTATATTTTTATTTGGTAAGCAAATGTTATATTATTCCTCAAGCCCCAGCTTGTGATTCAGTTACGCAAGGTATGAAACTCAGTCTTTTGTGCTGAGGTATAACTGAATTCATAGTGTCATGATGGGAGCCTCTGAAAACAAGATGTCTGGAGACTTGACTCTATCCAAACTTCTACCTTTACTGCACATTCAGTTGATGCATACTGCAGAGATTGGCAGTCAGCCAGTCCATATGTGCTGTATTTTTCCTGAAAAACTTATGTTTACTGAATGTTTATAAAAATTGCATGCAACTTTCAGTCCCTCTCGGTGTAAAGAAATGTGTAAGTTTAAACCCAGCTTATATATATTCAATCACCAGGACTTTATCGTTTCATTTTTGTTGGGTTTTTCTTTTACAGTGCTACTTCAGAGCCTGCTGCATTAGATGTATCTTTTTTTTCTTTGTTGGTCCTGCTATTTCCATGGATGAATTCCAAAGGAAAAAAGCAAAACACATTATCTTCTTTCTCAGTTGTCTATTTTGTAAGAAGTACCCAATGTTAGCAGCAAGTGGGATAAAACCAGCAGGACTAGAGTGATGTAAAGGAATTTCTGAATTTTATGGCAAGACTCAGGGCTTGACAGGAAATCTTTGCAATGTGCTTGTCATCTCTAAAGTACAGTGGAACAAATTCTACGAGTCTGATGGTTTTGTCCCTGGGGTCCTGGTGGGTGGGTGGATGTGAAGAAACACTTCTGTAAAGGAGTATTAACTTCTTAAAAGTTGTTTGGAATTCTGAACCAAGGCTAGAGGCCATATAGCAGCATATACTGGGTAAGAGGATACCAGTGTGAAAGACAAATCAAAAAAGGAGGGGATGTGTCACAAAGGGTAATGAATAAGCACGGCTGTTCCTCACCACTTCAGAGAAAATATTATTCTATAGTCCTGTTTTCTAAACTAGTTTTAGCTGTTAATGTGAAATCAAAGATGAGATTGTACTTGAACTTCTGGCAGTAATAATGTCTGCAGTCTTTTACTTCACTTTTATTCCAATAGTTGTGTATGTGAAGGAAGAGCGACAAAAATCATGCAGGTGCTTTGTCCCATCTAGGTTTCTGGGAATTTATGCTGTAAAATAACATTGAAAAATAATACTGGTTTTGCTCCGAGAAATCCAGAACAGTTGCTAGCTTTTGTACTGTAAAACTAGAAATTATCAAACTATCTGGAAGTCAGTTTAAAATAATTCAATTACTCTTATTATAAGCTGTTAGTTATTTTGTTTTGTTTTTTACTGCTTCTCATCCGTGTTGGTAGTGCTCTATTACGAGCCCATGAGAACATGACTATGGTGTGTTGTCTAAGTATTTCCTAAAGCCAAATTGTTGTAGCTCACAGCAGTCCGAGTAATGCTATTATAAACCCAGAAACTACATCCTGGATTCTAGTTGTAGCTAGATGTGACACTTGGATTAAGATAAAAGATTGTCTAAGATTTAAAAAACCCAAGCTATTTTAACATGTGTAAAGGCTAAATCTCACAAATTTAAATACTAAATATAATGCTGTGTTTGCAGTGAGGGATGTGACACTGGTTAGCATTTATCTGCCCTTAGAGCATCAACTTGGTGGAATTTAGACAGTTGTTATGGTCTGACCCCATAAGATGGTAAATGCTCTCAATCCCATTGCCTTCTCCTGCTATAAGGGGTAGTCAGTAAATCTTGTAAGTAGGAATTATATTTAGCAAAATAAGTCCTCCTTTTCTTGTAATCAGTTTAGTTCCCGAATTAGTGGAAGCATTCAGAAAAATAAACGCTGAAAATCAGCCTAAAGTTTATATTCAATCTACACAAAAACATGTCTGATTTGAAATTTCTAACTTTAGACTAAGCTTGGTTCCAAGTGGCAAATAAAGCTCACAATTTTTTTGTATGAACAATAGGGAAATAATATCATGAAACATCTTGAATATTTGGAAATGGAGAGTCCGTAGGCAGCCCCAGACAGTGTGCACAGTTGCAGGCAAGCCACAGAACTCTTGGATGTTAAATACTCCTTAGTAGTTGTTCTTTTCACAGGTTTAAAATAAATAAAAAGTTGTTGACAAAATTGACAATCCTATTATCAGTTACACCACTTCTCCCTGTTCCCAATACCATCAGGGATTAAGAATACTTATAGAGAAATATGGTTTCAGGAGAATAGAGACAGCTGTTGAGGTGAAAACTGCTGAGGTCAGACAGAAGGAAGGAGAGAACAGATAATGAAAAATGTCAGAAGTAAAGAGAAGGGAAAGAATGATGAGATCATCAGCCCTCATGAAGTATGCCATGGGATGAGCTCAGCCAAGGATTCATAAGAGGCAAAAAGTGTTAGACATGATGAAGTGAGATTATAAGCGTATACCATACAATTTCTTTGCTTATACACTCATGTATCTGTAGCTTTTGGAGCATGTTTGTGATTAAAGGCTCAGAGGGGGGGAAAAAAAACCCCCAGTTCTCCCGTGGACTTTGACAACCTGATCTTTCCAAAGAGTCTACCACAGAACTTGCAGCACTGAGAGCTTGGAATACATGGGAGCAATCAAGATCTACATCAAGGGAAGCTTGGGAGCTGAAGCTGCGTTATAAGTAGTTCATCATGGCAATGCACTTTCGCTATTACTTGCATTTACAGGTAATGAATGTCTGAGGGTTTCAGAAGACTTCCACTCAAGTTAGAGCAGTCTTGCAGGAGCTGTGAAATCCAAACATGAGCACAGCATGTTGCTCTAACTGTGCTGTATAACACTTGGAACTTGTCCTAGGTGCTTATTTTCAGGGAAGGTGAAATAGAGCTGGGCAGGCTTTGGAGATATTATGCGTATAGCTGGCATCACTGCCCCTGTTTCCTTGGTATGATTTGTTTTGTAATACTGTACTTTTAATAATTCTATTAAGGTCGACAGGTAATTGACGTATGCTTGTGCAATTCGTATTTTATCTCCTGGTTTTCGTGTTACCTTTTGTAGTCATACTTTTTCTAACCTTCTAATCAGGGAAGATGATCTTGTATCTTTGACAGTCTTATGAGACAGTTGCAACTCTATGAAGTTGTTCTACATTGGGACAAGTTCCCTAGACCTTTTCACAAGGTGGGAAGGATGATGTCTGTTCAGGACCATAAGAGAATTTTAGTAGTTAAAGGTGTCTTTGCAAGTTCTTTCAGCTCATTTCTCATAGAAGCTTTGCTGTGATTTGCTAAAGCTCACAACCATCTTGAATCCAGTCTTTGGCAGTTTCTGGACTACAAATGAACCTGGACTTCCTGCTGAGGTATAAAGTTCAAATTGGTAGTAAGCAGTAAAAATCAATTGTCTTAAACGCCAGAATTGTTTTGTGCAACTAAGACCTGCAGTAATCCCACAGCCCTGCATCTCCATGCACTGCACATGGTTAGAAAATACTGTCTCCAGTTGCTGCCAGCAAAAGGCATTGTATTCTGAGGCATAACATTTTTCTGCAGAGATACATTAGCTGAATTTGTATGTATATCCTGTTAAGTCATAAACTAGAGAATTAAGCTTTTAAACTTGTGTGATCTACCTTGTATAATGAACTTTTTTACTGCTTAAATTATTGAAAATACTCAGTGAAGCAAGGCATTTAATTTTGCTAGAATGAAATCTTTTTAAAAGACCAGTTAGGAAGGAAGGAGATTCAGCAACAGCAGAAACATAAATGTGTGAGATTTAAAGCTTGTAACTCTTGTGTGGTCTTATTTCAACAGCATGCACTCATTTGCAGTTAACCGCGTTATCCATCACACTTACCTAAATGGACACAGGGATGTAAATAGGTATGAAGATTTCAGTTTAAGTCACATAATTTGCAAAACTTTGCAGAATACATGCTGCCATGTGATTTTACCCATTGCATATGTAAAATACCAACTTGTGACAAGTTGCACAGAGCACCCAGATTTTCTTTTTGAGACTAAAGGTCTATTGCATAATCAAACATAAAAGTGAAACATCCAGTAAAATGGTAATATTCCAGTAAAAACTGGAATTAAATTATTAACCTCTAGAGGACTAAAGCAGCCTTAAAAGTAGCCTGTGGAGTTTTACTCTATACAATCCTCTTACAGTAGATTTCCAGCTCTGTGTGCAGTCTGGCAGTGGTAAGTGTACTATGACTGGGAGCAGCTGTTCCATGTGGGTATCTAGCAGCTGAAAAATCCCTGAAGGAGAATGCCACAAACGTGAAGTTTTAAAATCTACTCTAGAAATCTCCCTCCCTACCTCTTTTCCCTTAGAGGACAATTTACTGATAGATTAATTTCATAGGAAAAAATAAAAAAGGAAATAAATTAAAACTCAGAGTTTTTCTGTTTGTTTCTGATTGTGGGTTGGTGGTTGTGTGGCTCTTCAATCTTACAGATGATATAAACTCAGCACACTCTTTTAAAAAGACTTATGTGTGAAGGCATGTATCCTGGAAGGAGACCTGGAAGGCTGGGTGCCTTGTTCCTTCAAATTCTGCCTTGAGAGTTTTTAATATGCCCTTCTCTTGAGCTAGTAGCTCCCGTGTGTCTGACATACCTTTGCCAGTATCTTTTAAATGAGTTCTAAGTATGTATGATCCTATAGCATCCTTTTGGCAAATGTAGGTGGACTCCCACATTTATGTGGAAGCAGGACTGGGGTCTAATTGTTGATAGAAAGGTTGAAGTCAGAGTTGCTCACAGGCTGTGTGCAACCCCTGTGTCCATGAGTCATGCTGAAAGGCAATTCTGCACTGTCACCAGGCAATTGCGTTGCTCTGCTACCAGCTGCCTGGCATGGATTTTGGGTACCGCTGTACCCTTTTCTTCTGTATAATCTTCCTGGAGGAGATGAGTCAGGAACGCTCCAGGTACTGATACAAGCAAGAGGAGCACAAATAGTGTGTTTCTTTTTACTGTCCTCCTGTCTAAGCCCACTTTATGTAATTATTATCTGCCTGCTACTACTGTGATTCAGGCTTTGTGTTAACTGGAGGAAGTAAAGGGCACCACAGCACGGAGCTGGAGTTGAGGCATTGGTAGTGCTACTTATAAGACACCAGTGGTTTCTCTGACTTCCTCAAGAGTTTTCTTCAAAGGAGTTACTTAATCTGCTTTTCCATAGAGTGCGCTTTGGTCCCTGGATGCATCTAAAGAATTCAATCTTTTTTTAAAATGTTGTACTTGGTGTGTATCTGCAGAAAATGCAGCTGAAGAAGTGGCCCAGACAGCTCTATGAGTGTGCAGCCTTCCTCAGGGCTCCCTCTGAAATTGTTTATAACCAATTTGAGTATTGCTGATGGTGGGATGGCTGTGGTTTGTAGTCACAAATGGCAAAAACTATTTGCAGTTAAGTCAAGTGCTATAATTTGATCCTAATCTCTATTTTGAAACAGGTTTAATTAAATAATTAAAGAGAACTAGAAGGGATAGATGATCTGGACTGTACCTGGCATTTGATCTTTATATTAAGCTTACTGAGTTCATGGCATTTAATGGAAAATGTGGCAGGATATATTATGGCTATAGTAAAGTTATCTCAGTAAATGATGGAATTGAGTTTTTCAAAACCAGCTTGTCCATTGCTTTGTATTTTAACTTTGCTTCTTTTCTGTCATAAAAATAATTTTAAATAGTCATCTTTTTTTTTAGCAGAGTACTAATAAAATCTGCAGGCAGCATCAGAAAGCCTGTTGATCTTCTTGTCAGTGGGTCCCACAATGCTTGCTGATTATAATTTTCTTTTTATGTAAGAGAATGTATTTCAGTGGAAGCACTCCAAACTTAAAGAACTAACTTGAGAGTTTTAATTAAATATCTTTTGCATTTGGCTGCTGCTGTCTGTGTGTGGAAGAGTAGGATGACACAGCTTCTCGGTTACTTTAGCTGTGCTATGGTGTCACTGCATAGAAGCTTCCTCTTTGCCTTTTGAAAGAAGACAGAGTAAAATACCTGTTCTTTTATTACACCTGTTCATTTCTTCTGTTTTGGAAGGCAGATCATGTGTGAGGCAGGAAACCATTTGAATTTGAGAAGACTTGCTAATGCTCATCATGGGAGCCTGAATATGTTTCCCAGTTAAAGCCTATGATTAGGTCAGTCACTGGGTATCAAAAGAACAAAGGTTGTCAATTCTGTTTGCACGTTATATGCCCAATTAATTTCTATGTCCTATGAAGGATATTATTTATAGTATGGGACTCTATATAAGATTATCTTATGCGGGTTTATAGATTCTTTTTGTAGTGTATAAATAGCTCTACTTTGGTGGGACAAAGGATTTTGCATCACATGATCTCCAAAAGCCTATTCCAAACTAAATTATTATGTGACTCTGTTCTCTTATCCTGAATTTAATCCTTATTTCTTTTTAAGAAATAAAAGTTTAAGCAGACCCAAGGTAAGGGAGCACAGAGCCACCCATCGTGCATTTCTGATGGTGAATCATTCAGTACCTAGATAAGGACTGAGAGACAGTGGTTATGAAGTTGTCTGAGGTTCTTGTTCTGTAGATGCCATCTGGCAAATGGCTTCCTTACAAATAGTAGGAGTATTTATCTCCACTATTTCATATAAAGCATATACTGTGTGATAATCCTGAACTGCAGCAAATTGGGCCCTGACTCGGGGAAAAGCAGCATGAAGGAATTTGAATAATCTGGGACTATGAAAACACTCAAATTGATAGTGAGTAGTGAGGTGTCTGAAAGGGAAGAGTATGAAAACCCATCCCTCTTACTGAACTCAAATGCAAAATCTGTGTCTGTTCAGCACAGGGAGATGCAAGCTGCAGCAGACAGTCATGATCTCTCCTCTTCTTGCTCACTCCCCAGCTCCCCTCAGGGGCTTTTTGGTCTGGAGCAGGAGGGAGGACCCCAGTATTGGGCAGTGACCTCAGAGAATGCTCCCTCTAATTGCTGATGGTAACTTTGCTGTTTGATTTGCTCCTCTTTCTGTGTCTGTCACTTTGATTAATTTTGTAGGGATGTTTTCCAGAGTCACGGCTGATGATCTAAGATTACGCTGGATCAAAGAAACAAAAGTGTCTGTCACACTTTGATACATATGAGCCATCCTCTTATGCAGAGAAGACAGTGGCTCATTGTGGCATTTCCGGTGGAAAGGAAATACTACTTTCTGTGCTTTTATACAAGGAAATAATTTTTTAAATGATAAACTATTTGCTTCAGTATTAGGAGAAAATTACTCTGTTTAATAACTGGTTTCCATCAATATTCCCTTTAAAATAGAGTGTATCACTCTCTGTTCTCTAAAGGGTAAGAAATGTTAGATTAATGAGGAATATACTGAATAGACACATGGGACTTTTTTTGCTGGAAAGGTAATAACTGATGAAAATGTAAATGGCTGACCTTTAGACTTCTCTTGGGAGTTTTGAATGTGTATTTTTGTTTTGAAAAGAGAAATTCTTACATCATTTGTGATGCAGTTGATTGACAGTGTGGCTCTAAAGACTAAAGTGTGAAATCTGGCTGTGGAAATAAGAAGGCTTCTGAAGAAGTACATATTGCTATGATGCTATGTCAGGAGACTATAAATGAGAAATAACTGTAAATGGTACTGGTCCCTCTCCAGTAATTTCACTTTACTGGCCTTTCAAAAGCTGTATAAAAGCTGCAGTTAGTATTCACCCTCCAGAAACATCTAAAAACACAGGTAAATGCTGGATTCTTTCTGTAAAACAACTGAACCCTACAGAGTTGCTAAATATGTTCAGAAGGATGATCCTACTGAAGATAATTGTCTCCTAGGAGATAATGATCATTTTTATTTTCATGCTTCTAGAAAACTCTTGGTACCTTATCGGATCATTGAACTAAGAAATTAATTTCTATTACTTGTATGAGAACATAAATGTCTCCAGAATGAGTTTCCAAGCAGCCCTCTGATTGCTGATGTCTACAGTTCCTTGAATTTCCACATGTGAAATTCTGACAAAAATGGCCACATGCTTCCACTTCATTTTCATCTCTTCAAGTTGTAGTTGATTTAGACCATAAATTCCTTGTGTTGTAGTACATCATTCAGTGTAAGTCATCATATGAATACTCTGACAGATCTGCGCTCACTGAATTTTCTTGTTATTATATGAAACTAATTAGTTCCTGAACTACCTGAAGCAGACAGGCTCTGTCTCTTCTCCTGAACATCATGCTCTTTCCAATCATGTTAACTCTGATACAGGCACTGACCTCTATTTGCACCCTTGCTTGAAATCCATGGTTAAGTATAAGCTAAAACTAACTAACAGTTAGTTTTTAGTTAGCCCAACTAACAGTGTTGGGCTGCAAATTTTGGATAATCTTTTTTCTTAGTGGTGTGTCACCCACATAACCATTGAGCTAAAATAAATCTTCGAAGGAGAGAAAACATGCCTAAAAGGTTAACAACTTGGAGTGTAAACCTTTTTCTCCGGTATTTGTTGTAAATTATGAATCATATACTACTTCATAAACGGCACTAGAGATGGGTTGAGTATTCAGTCCTTTCTTATTGTTGAAAAATCACGTGAACGGTCCTTCATTCTCAGTTGCAGGCTTTTTATTCAGAATTATTGAATCGATTCACATGTACACATATTTCAGTCTACTGAAGGATTACAGATGTATTTTCAATACTCAGCTTCTGTCTGATTTATTACTGTCAGGATGTGGTATTGGCTCTCTGTGTCTTGAATGAATGTAGTTGTAGCAAAGACTCAAGAAATATAATCAGAGCTAAAACCATTTTTTAAAAGCTGATAGAAGAACACTGGCTGAGTAAGGGATCTTTACATATTCTACTCTGGATTTATCGAGCTGAGCCTTGCTAGAGGCTTCATTACAAGAGGAAAATATCCTGTATAATATTTAATGTGATGAAACTTAAAGCATATGTATGCGTATGCATTTCTGAATCAGGACTTAAGCCTTGGGCGTTGTGGACATTTCTTCAAGCCCTTCTGTTAAATCTATTAAGCATTAGCTTCTGTAACGCTCTGTTAGTCATCACCAAATTTTGTAAGCTAACTATGATAATACATGGTGGAGGAAAGAGTCTGCCGAGCAAATGAATTTAACTCCATGGTTATAAATCACATATCGAGTCAGAGATGTTGCCATTGGTCTGGTGCTTTCTACACGCAGACATTGTGGGTGTAGTAGTTAGATTATTTGTCTTGGGACAAAATACAGGGAATAGAGAAAAGATAGTTCACAGACAAGATATGGTTGGTGATCCTGCCAAAGGTTGAGAGAAAGAGGTGTGCTAGCATACACTTGATGAAATCTATAATTTACTGCCAGAAAATAGTTCTTGGCTTTGTATACTATTGACCTCTCATTCAATTTATCTACTTAATAAATTTCTGACGTGATTTAATAGAATCATGGAATTGGAAGTCATGTCAATGTCCTTGTGTCAAGTGGCCCAAAACTGAACACAGTATTTGAGGTGCCGCCCCACTAGTGCTGAGTACAGGCTTGATCACCTGGTTGTCCAATACATGGTGTGTGATGGCACTCAAGATGACCTGCTCCATAACCTTCCTCAGCACTAAGGTCAGACTGAGAGACCTGTAGTTCCCCAGACCCTTATCTTGTATTCATACAGACCTTTTATATTTGTCTGGTTTTTTTACTCAGGAAACTATGTTATTCCAAGACGTGTTATCTTACTGAAGGCAGAGTGTATTTTGTGATTTGAAATAGAACTGGAAACTAATAGTGTTACTCAAGATGCAGGGGCCATTTTCTGAGACGTTTATCAGTGATAAGGCATATTGTTTTCAAAGATGAACCTCAGGAAACCTTCACTATGGAAGACCTGTATGACTCCACTTTAGAAATGTAGCCACCAAGCAAAGGAGCAAGTAAAATTGTTACAGAAGGCTCTAGATAAAAGGTACTGACTAAATATGATATATTGCAGGACTATATTTTACAGATTTGAATGCTTTTAAATTTTGTTTGTGTGTTTTATGTAATATCACTCATATTTTTGAGTAAATCAAGATAATCACTGGTGAGATTTTTATTGCTTCTTAAGATGTTTTAGGAGTGAGGTTATTTTTGTCATCACCTTCCTGTTATTTCTGCTTATCATTGCAGTATCTGAATGCTTCACAAATTTTTATCTCTGCATGCCTTCACCAGATCAGTCATGACCCTGACAAAGACAGGATTAACCGTGGTTATTTCAGCATGTGGGTGCTGCTATTGGAAGTCATCCTACCTGGGCGCTGTGAACCGTCCAATTTGCATTTCTTTACCAGCTGCACTATGTAATGCTTTTTCTGGAATCTGGGATGGCTGGTTCAGACATGAGTTTCTGGCTTCACAAGATAGCCAAGAGGCAAAGAAATCTTTTCTAGCAGCCTTGCATGACTCAAAAACAGGTTGCATTTTTGAAGCCTCCGTATTGACCATAGCCTCAGAATACTCAGCATTATTAACAGTGCATTGCAAAATATTTGTAGCTTACGTTTCTTTTTCAGGCTTAATTATTTTTTTAAATGTTGTTTCATTTTTTATTATTGTGCCCTTGGTAGATAAACGTTTCATCGCGGATATCATGGACAAAATTCTTACTTGTTACTAGCTGTTAAGACTCCTCCGGCAACATCTTGCAATTTATAACTGTTTAGACCCCGTATTTCCATACTGGCAGATAAATTCACAAAGCAGAATAAAACTTTTGACACTTTGAGCATCAGCGTTTCTGCTAGAGAAGGAAATATGTAGTATCTCAGAAATGGCCATGGAGTACTGTTTAAAACTCTGGAAATTTTGTCTTTGAACTAATAAATAATTATGGGGGGCATTTTAATGTCATTCTTTAGTATCTAGAAATGGTGAAACAACAAATTCCTGTATAAGTACTTTCTTCCTTGCAAGTGCAAAAGGAATTCTCTTTTATGCTGTGACTGAGAATATCCCAAATAATTTTAAGCTACTCATTGACTTTCTCTTGCTTCCTGTAGGCTCTTTGGTATAATAAAATAGTTTGAGCAGTGGAATGCAGAGTGACTGATTTTTATCCTGTGATTCACCTCATATGTGACAGTTGAGGGATACTTCTGGGTTTTGTTTTTCATATTTTCTTTCCCCCCAAATCTTTCTTTTATTCATAGATGTCTCATGAATGACCATACAGTTGACTGGATGCTGTTCCTAATATTCCTTCTTCCATCATGTGGTAAAGCCAATTAATCTACTGAGAATTACAGGTAGCTTCTTTTATGAATGTTTCTGAAACAATTCGGTCAGCAGCTGTTCCTTCATCTAGTGACACCTGTTGGCAGTAATTCATTTGAAGTGCACATCTTTAATGCTGCTCTTAGAAGGATCTGAGACAAAGCTGTGCATGGCCTCTTTTGCAGGTGGAGACTCAGGAACCAAGTGACTGATTTGCTATGGATTGCATAATTGCATGGGAGAGCAGAGTTTGAATATTTTTTCCAGTTCCTAATCAATGAATTGTGCTTTCTATCCTGAGTGGAAAGTGTGGGTACTCTTTTTTTTCAATCTTTTTCATGTGTAGACTCTTGTGCTTTTCTATCAGAGTTAGGAACCTTCCCAGAGGGGAATTTAGACCTAGCAACTGTGACGTTGCTTTTGTTAATTGCATTTCTTAGTCTCCCTAGATATTACCCATGATTCTTCCTTAATTGTGAATTTTCCCTGTCTGTGGGCCACAAGTGGAAAGCCATTGGTGTGGGCTAAGGTTTACTGGATAAAGCAACAATATGCAGCAGACTGGAAAAAAAAAAAAAGATGGTATTTTTGTCTCTGTTTTGTATTTTACTACTGCTGTCTGGATGGCTCTAGTCACTTGGATATTCTGGATCAGATTTTGGCCCTGGCTTATTTTGTTCCTTTGCAATAAATGGTTACTTAAGCCCTAGCCTTTACTACCCTTACAGGAAAATTGAATCCCTTTATACAGTTTGCTATCTAAATTCGATAATTACTGTGTGGCAAGAAGTGAGATGAGGTCTTCTCCAGTAAATCATCTATCTTTGAGAGTAACTAGATGCCAGCTGATCAGAAACCATACTGCTTCCTGTAACTTCACACTTATTCATCTTTGCAGAATCATCCCACTGAAAACTAGCAGTAGAAATTTGGGTAGTTTTAATTAGTGATAGAAAAATTATCTCGGGATCTATTTAGACTGCATAAGCCAGAGATGTGCAAGTTGCCTACCTTGCACGCTAGAATTTTCAGCAATTCACTTCTTTCAAATCTGTCCTTCAGTTATTTACCCTCTGTACTGTCTCAGATGTCCTGTTTGGTCTGGACTTCCCAAGTGGAACCATATCAGCTCAGCACCAAGCAAATGAAATACAAAGCAAATGTCTCCTGCTTTGCTGCCTACCTTCTTCTGATTGCTCCTTCTGTCAGCCTCCTACTCTGGCTTGTAGTAGACATGTGAACCAGACATAAATGTTGGTATTAGAAACATGAGGCAGAAGGATGGAGTTGGAGAAAATTAGCAGCAAGGAAGAGTCCTAAGGTAAAGTACAAACATTATTTCAATCAAGACCAACTTGTCCTTTATTTGTAATGAGAATGGATATATATGATTCTTCTGCATAACTTTCATATATCCTAAGCCATTCTATCACAACTTAATGCTAAAAGGAAGGATGCTTAAATCAATGTGATTAGGTTCAGCTCCTGGCTCAGCTACAATTTTTTGTGAAACTTTGCCCATATTCTTAACGTTTCGATTTGTTACCTCTAAGAGCACAGTGAAGACTAATTGCCTATTTACAAAGAATAAAAATTTAAAATATGACAACTTGTTTAGGAGCTGGAGTTTCATTTAAAACATGATTCTTGTTCGATATTTTCCAGGGTTGTGGTTGCTGAAAGATGCAGGTAGGGGTCCAGTGGTATTTTCAAAGTATCTACAAAGATTAGGTTGTTGATCCTAAAGGAAATTTTGGCCTTAGTCTGTTTGGTGATTCTGTAAATCCTGCAAAGTGTCATCTTTAGGCACTTGAAATGGGAGTAAATACTGTGTGTCTGCTTGTCTACCCAGGGGTCAATATTGGACTGGTACTGTTCAACACCTCTGTTAATGACCTGGTTGACAGGCCACAGCGTACCCAGCAAGACTGTAGGTACAAAGTTGGAAGGAGTAGCTGGTTCACAAAATGGTTCTACTGGCTTTCACAGGGACCTCAAGAGACTGGAAAAATAGGCTGACATGAATCTCATGAGTTCAACAAAGAGAGTGGCTAAGTCTTGCAACCTGTCAAGGAATAACCCCTGACCCTGTACAGTCTAGGAACTCTACCAGCTAGAAAGCAGCTTGGCAGAAAAGGGCCTGGATGTTTCTGGTGGACACCAAATTGACCATTGGCCATCAATGTTCCCGTGTGGCAAAGCAGTCCAACAGCCTCCTGTGTTACATTAGGAAAATCATCCAGAAGATTGAGGAAGGTGTTTCTTTCCTTCCAGTCATCCCTGATGACACCATATCTGGAGTGCTGTGTCCAGTCCTTGGCTCCCTAGTACGAGAGACATCAATACACTGGAGTGAGTCAGGTGAAAGGCAATGAAGATGATGAAAAGATTGAAACACCTTAAATATGAGGGGTGATCTGAGGTAGCTGGGATTATTTAGCCTTGGATTTTGTCAATGTGTATAAATACCTGATGGTGACAGTAAAGAAGACTGAGCCAGACTCTCTCAGTTGTCTCAGTTGACAAGAGGCAGTAGGCACAAACAAATACAGGAAATCCCATTTAAACATAAGTAAGAATGTTTTTACTAAAAGGGTGATTGAACAGTAGAACAGGTTGCCTAGAGAGGTTGTGGACTCTCCATCCTTGGAGGTATTAAAAATCCCAATGGACATGGCTCTTGGCAACTTGCTTTAACTCTTCTCTGAGCAGAGAAGATCTAGATGATCTCTAGAGGCTCCTGCCAACATCAACAATTATGTAATTCTGTGAAATAGATGAAGAATTGCTGAAGTAACTTGAGTTGTCTTGCATTTGGTGCAGGCTAGGAGACTGAATCATTGTTTGGTGAGTTAACTAACTCATCACAATTTAATGTATCCAAACCCTTAGCATCCTTAATTATATAGATAGTATATATATACTTTGGACAAATATACCTAGTCTTTGCACTTGAGACTGCTTCCCCCCCTACCCTGTATCTGTGCAGAATATGGCTCTGAACTGTGCATTGAAATTTCCCCTCAAGCTCTCGTATCTTATTGTGATTTGCAGGTCAAAATATCTTAACATATTCACATGCTTATTTTGAAAATGTGCATGTTAATGTTCAAAAGTCTAAACTTCTATTTTTTTATGTACAGCGCTGGCATATTTGTATGCAAACAAGTGTAGATGTGCAGAGCTCAATGTGCGTGACCTCTGGAGTCTTCTGCTTTTTCATTTTGCAGAATGCTTCTCTCTGTTGGAATATTTATTCATTTTGCAGACGTAAGTGGATTGAGAGGCTCAGACAGAAGGTAAAACAAAAGTGCAAAGTATTATAGTTGCATGATATTTATGTTCAAGCTAAAGGGTTCTGAACAGAAGAACCCAGGTGATATTTATTTTTTTAAAGACACAAGTAACATTTCATTCTAGGTTTTTTGCTAGTCTTAAACATCTCATATCTGAACATTTTGCAGGCCTTGCTGTTATAATTGCATCTGCAGATGATGAAAAGAAGCAACTTTTCCTGTTGAGTATATCATAAACAGATGCTGAATTCACAGTAGATTACAATGCACTGAGTCTTTGCAGTTTTTTTCAAAGAGGACAAGAAATTGCTGAGACTACATATTATTCTGTTGGAGAAAGAATAGCAGGAATATGTATTTTCTATAGTTGCAGAGTTAATTCTCCTAAGCTAGCTGAAGTCCATGTACTAAAAAATGCCCCTTCTGCTAAAAAGAATTAGTGTAAGTAATACACGAAGCTTTCTAATTTATATGAATTTTCAGCTAAATGGCTCTTACATGAATTTTCTTAATGCATATAGTGCAGACTTTGATCATACCTGGTTGTCTATGACGACTTAAGTTTGTGGAGTTATTCCATTGAAGCGGAGAGAATAGTTTCACCAAAAAAACCCCAAAATGTGCATATTTCCCATCTTAATTAAAGCTATCTATTGACCTCAAATTGGTGTAGAAGAGCTTGACTCATTTGTTTCCCTTTCCATTCATGTTAAGACTGCCTATTGATTTCAGCAAAATAGTAGAGAAGAACAAAAAAGGCAGTCCTGAAAGGAGATGTCTGCTTCATGTATGTTTACATCGGGTGAGGACCTCAAGCATAGAGTCTGGAAGTTTTGGATCTTGGTTCCAGGAACAGGGTCAGGAAAACAGATTGAAGCTGAAAGTCAGTAGGTCATTATGAAAAGACACTTCAAAGCCTGATAAATGTTTAAAAAGAAATATTCAAAAAACATACCATTTGTGCTCAGCCTGTACTGCTAGAAACTGTGTGTGAAGCTATGGAGACAAAGGTGTTCTACGTATTGAACACAAATCTGAACATTCGTGCTTTCCATATTATAAAACATCTGGTACAACTTTCCACAGCATGGTAATTTGTGTTTATTGGCATTTCTGTCCCCTTCAGCAAGGGGTGCTGCACTTTATATACCTATCACAAGAAAGAGATGAGAACTTAATATTCTAGATTAAAGCTCAGTATAAATTAGCATGATCAAAGAAATGAGAAGTCACCTGCTTCTAGCAGCTTTCAGTAAGAAGCAGATCCCTCTTTGGAATGCATATTTGGTAACAGCTAATTAGTTTGTAGCTAAACTTTTACACAGACTTTCAGGTTATGAAGATAAACTAAGCAGGATGAATAGAAAAAAACCCCAAACATCTACAGCACACTAATAATCAGTCCCTAGACATTTCCCAGCTTAATGTATATTGAGACATCTTTCAAAGCCAAATACTCTTGGAGCAGCTGAGAAAAGCTGCAAAATAGCCTAGAATAGTGATTCACATCTGTCTACTTCTGAGTTAAACACAGAAGGACTGCTTACTATAAGATGCTTTTCAGTGTTGGAATTGAGGGTTAGAGGAGATCAGAGGAAACAAATGAACCCATGCAGTTCTAGGGAGGGTAGAAGTAACCTGATTGATCTTTCCTGTGATGTCATGGCAAGAATGAAATAGGGTGCTGGAGCTGTATTCACCTGTGTGGAGGCAATTTGCAGCTGAGTGAGATGTGGATGTGGTAAAACCCATTTGGCAGTGAAAAAGGTCAGAAGAGGTTTTATTTTTTTTTTTTTCAGCTCACCATTACTTAGATTTACGTGGCACCACTCAGGTTTTAATGAAGGTTCTCATCATCAAAATATTTTCTCGCTCTAGCAACTCTGCCTTCAGTCACAAAATTTAAAGATATTTGCACCTTTGGGTTTTTTTTTAATGTTCTTTTTTGTTTTTTGTTTTTTTTCTCAGTGTGTTATCCTTAGTTCCAAGTTCAGTCGAATCAAATCAGCTTAAACATGACTGATTTTTTCCTAATAAAGTTTTTTATATATATACTTTAGCATTCCAGGAGTATGTATATGGATCACTTTGGGCACACAACTATTTTCAAACTGAGGAGTTTTAAACTCTCAAATTCTTGAACTTGTCTTGCTTGCCAGTATATGCCTTTTGAAAATTTCCTCTCTGAAGAGAAAGTTTCATGTTTAGATTCAGTGTTGTCCTCAAGTGGCACTGAAAGTCAAAAATTTCTGAATCCTTTTCAGAAATGAGCTAATCCATTAAATATAATGAGATAGTAAAAATAAAATCGGTGATAATTTTACTGACTTTCTGGCTTGTTAAGTCTTTACATTTTAAAGTTTCTCTGAACAAGCATAAAACCTAGAAACATTTTTCCAAAGTAAAAAGAGCTTTAGATATAATTGTGTGACTCTAGGGCCTAGTTGTTTAAAAAAGAACAGAATGAGACTGAGAAGCAATTTGGTGAAAATGGTTCAATAACAATAAGAAAGAAATGTGTAGCAGAAAGGTGGCTTTTTTTTTTTTTTTTTTTTGTGGTACACGGTTGCTTGGATTGAGGGCAACCGGAATTTACTGTATGTGGTTATTTTGTTTATCAAGTCAGGAGCACGGGTACAGGAAAGGGGCAATTTATGCCAATACATGACCGAGGAAGTGACAGTTGTGTCTAACAACTCACATTCAGTTTATGTTTTAGTCAATGTTGTCAATAGACAGCTTGGTGAATGGTAGAACATCTCTCTATTTTACCATAATTAAATTCTCACTGATTTGCACCTCAGATCTGTTCTCTTGATAATTAACTGTTCTGTGGACATGACATCATCTATTGAAACTGTTTGGAACATTGCACAATTATTAATATATTATCACTAAATTGATAGTGAATGGTTTTCCAAGTCATAAAATGAGACCAGATTATTTTACAAGAGAATGGATGTAAAATAGCTAATAACTTGGACTGAATTGCCTAAGTGATTTTATTCTGCACTTTGTATGTTAAACACTGACAAATGAGGGCAATTAACACTATAGCAAAGTTCAGTGTACAACACACAGCACGTAGTGCCAAGGCAGGTTATTTCCTTCTCCCTTGTTCAGCTGTACTTTACGGTTAGTCTTGGCTTTTAGCGCCCACCTCTTGCCATTTCAGTCTAGACTCCAAGAATATATATGTCACCATGTTTTTATTGTTTCTGTACTTGCCCATATGTATTGCATGTGTCATATGTTGGGTGACATATGCTGTTTGTGCTAGAAAGCTCCAGAATTCTTTTATTGTTAATTGAAGGTAAAAATACTCAGCATCCTTGAGCAGAAGTTAGGAACAGTCCTAGGAGGACTCTGAGCATTTGAGATCATGTTCCCTGTCACTTGGCTTTACAGCAAGATGGTCCCTATCCCTTACCACAGTACAGTCTCCAAATTGGAGTCAATGGATTGCTTATTTTTCAAATTTATTAAATATTAGTTATACATTGTATAGATGTCCTCGTCTTTGCATTGCCTTTCTCTTGCTGTGATGATTTCCTTTAGGTAGGCAGATTTTAGATAGAAAATTTCTAGTCTAGGCACGAGTTCTAAATTTCACTTGCTTAATCAAATGCTGTCTTGCATAAAGAGCTGCCATATGAGTTAAAAGCTCTTTGTGTGTTTTGGAGGGTTTTTGGTGGGGGAAGGAGGTCCTTTTAGTAAAATTAACTGTTTTGCAGTTTTCCAACTACTGAAAGTTTTGCTTCTGAACCTCTCCAAGTTGATAGCCTGAACTGTGTCATACTACACCTGTAAGATTCATGAAATAAGCGTTCTCTTGTCTACTTTGCCCTGCTCAGTTTAATCTGGCAGGCCTTCTCAAAGCTTGTCCAGTCCACACAACCATAGCATCCTGCTCCTGCTCTTTTGCCCAGTAATGCCATGATCACAATAATTATCCTGTGTGCCACTCTTTCTGTTTCCCAAAACTATCTAAGCTTCCTCACCCCAGCAGAGTAGTCACATGGCAAACTGTAAGATATATCCTGGGGTACCTGGAAGCCATTCTTGCTACTTTTTTATTGAAGCAAGTCTCATTTTTTGTGGAAGTATTTTTCAGTAGGCCAGATAAAGCCCATGTTTATCAATCTAGAGAGAGCCTAATGGTGGAGAAAAGTGAGGCGGGAATATTCTGAGTTTCAGACCCTTGCTCTACTGAACATTTCATTGTGTATTTTCAAATGATCAGCAAAAAGCCTAAAACTCAGGTGTTTATTCTTTCCAGCGTGACTACTTCGGCTGCTGGTCTATAGCCAAGTTTGCTTTTATCCCTTTTCTGACTGTTGCTATGAATATTTAATCAATGCCGTGTACAGTGAAGCAAATTCAACAGGAAGGAATGAAAATGCCATTAATACAGCAGATTGTCCTACATCTGTTGGTCTGGGGACACCTTGAGGATGGTAGATGTTTTGGATTCCACAGACATATTTTAGAATGGGCTACCTCTCCTCTGGAGACTGCGCAAGTACTGCACCCTGGAGCACTTGCTGCTGCTCCTCCATTGTCTGTATTTTGGGAGGGGGGACTTAGGCCATCCTAATTTTATAACAGCAAAGTGTTGGGTATCAGATTCCTGGTAAGGAGTCTGAAGTTGTTTCTGTAGCCCAGAGGTAAGCCAAATGAGCCTTTTCTGAGTACTGGATTTCTTAAGCAGCTGCTGGTCCAGCTACTAATGCCTGTAAATGCCAATTTCAGGCACACACTCACCCCAGGTGCCTGGGGCCCAGCTTGAGCTATAGATTTCAGGAGGCAGTGCAATAGTTGAGAGTTAGATGATGCCCTGTTCAGCACCACGGTGTCTATGTGCTTCTGCTGCCCTTACCAGGTGCTTGATGGAAAGATAAGAATCCTAATGAGCAAGTGTTTTGCCAAGATTTAATTTCTTCACTCTGCATTTCAGCTTAAAGCATTTTTTCTAATTCATGAGCAATTTTCAGAATATTCACAACAACAAAAAAAAAAAGTTGTTCAAATGATAAAAATTACTGCCAATAGTACATGGAAAAGACAAGCTGTGTTTTTAATGATGCAATTTGAAAAGCATATGTCAAAACACAAATGAAACAGCCTACTAAAGAAGATCATGCCAGCTAGGTTAGCAAAGCACAGTACTGTAGGATGAAAGGCAATGAATAGAGAGCTATGACTTCTGTCTTCCTTGCTAAGTAGCACTTTACATGACCTTCTCCAGTACTTGAGCTGCAAAGCCACAGTAGCACTGGCAGGTACAGTAAAGGACTATTTTGGTCCTCTTTCACAGATGGGATAATTCAAAGCAAAGAGAAGTAAAAGTACAAAAGCAGAGGAGATCTAGAAATACCCTTTGTTTCTTTTAGCTCACAGGCAAACCTTAATCCCCATACTATTAATCCCAGTACGTGTATGACAACAAGGGCAAAGAAGAGCTGGGAAGTGTGGCCACATTTGTTTCTGATACTGTTTTAATGTAATTCCAAATAGGACCAGACCTAGCTGAGCTGAGTGAACCTTTCTCTCTATTCCATTCTAGAGGCAATGTTGTTCATTTTTCCTTAGCAGTCTCTAGAGGCACTTGAAGTACAGCGCCTCTCATCGGTGCTTTAGGCAGTGTCTTATTACAAGGTGATACATAACTTGCCTGAAGTTTCTGCAGCTCACTAATACTAGAGATAGGAATAAAACCAGCCAGAAATTTTCCCCCTATTCTTTTTCTGCTTAATGAAAAGAATTATTTTCTATTAATGAAAATTGATGGAAGCTGAAGCCTGGACAGGATGGAAAGAAAAACAGACAACAGTGTCATCCTCTGTGCACAGTGATGCTCTCCCCATCCCTCCCATGAAGTCCTACAGATGTCAGATTTCATGCCTCATTGGACTATTTCTTTGCCCAACTTCATAATTTTCTTTTCTACAGCTTTGTGTACTTAGGATGATCTTTCTGAGATAGAGGCTTTGCAACCTAGCTTTTCTCTAAATTCTCCTTTCATGGTCCTGCTCTCAGGAAAGAGTTTTCTAGCAAGAGAGTCAGAAAGACTTAAAAGCTAGTGAAGTCTTGTATCTGATGCAGATGAGAAAAACATTACACTGGCATAATCAGTGCTGCTCTTGACTTGTTTGCTGTAGTTCATCTAATAAATGCCTGATTCTTCAGGACGTTCACATTTAATTAGCTGTAAATTAATTAGGATAATTATGACTGACGCTGATGACTTGTTTTTCTGCTGCTTATAAAAAAGTTGTGTATTTTTGCTTAGTTGTGCAGTTATGTTTTGCTGTGGAAAAATGTAATCGAACGCTATCAGTGGCATTGCCAGGAATCACCACAAAGGCTGGTCTCTGTTTATTAATGGGATTGCTGTCTGGTATTTTTCTCTATTTCTCCTCAATTTATAAATCTTTCTTACACACCTTAGCATTCAGGCAGTCTGCCTTTATTTCTCTCCTGGCCATTTCCATACTGGCCTCAGCAGTTTCTCTCTATTGTTGATTGGCTTCCTTTCCTTCTCCTCATTATTAACACAAATTCTCTGTTCTTGTTAGGTCTTTAGTGAAGCATCATTATGGCCTTTTATTCACTGAGCTTTATTTTACAGTCTGTTGCAGTCTCACTACCAGTCCATACTTGGATATCTCCCACGTTCTTTTTTCATAGTCTTTTTCTAAAAGGAACTGGGAGATGAACAAAACTGTGCAAAAATAGTATTTCACCATTTCTTTTCTGGGTCCAGTAAGCGTGGAACATTGCTGACAATAGTACCTTTACTGTTGTACAGAAATTTTGAAATAACTATTGCTTTTTAAAGTTAGGATTAGCAGTAACATCGAGAGCCAGGTTTCTGAGAAGTGATGAGCATGGGATGGGAAGGAAGAGGAGGTTAGAAGAAATCCTCTGCTTCCCCCACCCCCATAATCTTGACCAAGACATTTCAGTTGGCTCCATGTAGAAGTTTTAAATTTCAAATTAAATAAAGAAACCTTCAACATACTCTTCTTATACAGTTCCACGGTTATTTCATAATAGCATTGTCATCAGTATAATAAGATTAAACTGAAATGGCTTGTATTGAGTTAGATTTTGCTGAAGAAGGCACCCTGTGCCCAAAACCATGTTTGCTTTTTCAAGCTGTATCAGCTAATCTAATAAAAGATACCATTTTTATAAAAGTATTTTCACTTATGCCCATTCTTCATATCCTCCTAAATCAATAAATAAAGTTAAGGCAATCTAAAAATAAACTAGGCTGGTTTTGTGAAAGGTTCCCATGCATGTGATGCAAAACACCTTAAGAATCTGGATATCTGCTCAGCAGTATTTCTCCCAGGAGACAATTACTGGGAAGAAAATTAAGTGAGAGATGAGGACCTGAAATTTTTTTTTAGAAGACAACTTTTCTCCTTTTGCATAAAAGACGTGTGTACAGACATTGATGGTAAAGCCATGCAAAGCAGCATGGTAAATTGTTTATTTTTCAGTGGTTCCTTCCCTAAGAGCGTAACTGCTTAGAACAGCACAATGTCATATACCACCCGATAGTGTGGATCTATTTCCTCCTTATATGCCTGATTTGATGTGGACACTTTGGTTTTGCTGTAACTAAATGAAATATGTGGCAGGTAAAGAGAGTAGAAACACTTTTCTTTAGTATATGCCAGAGGGTTTCAAGCAGCTGTCTCTTAATGATACGTTGACTAAACCATATACCTGCAGTTAGTAAGGCAACATTTCTCTGAATTTGCTAATAGAATGTAATGAAAATATTCATATTTATCTAACCTTTCACTCTTCATCTGAAGATGTAGGACTGTGAGATTCGGTGTGGTTAGAATCTTACAAACACAAGACTCCCTTGCAGCAAAATCCATTACTGCTGCTTCTAGTTGTTTGTATGGAAAAGAAATGATGAGTTAACACTTCTTTTTTTTTTTTCCCCTCCAACTAATCAGCTTCTTAAGTTAAGTGAAACTTTCTATGGGAATGTCAGAAGTGATATCAGTCATTGAAATGTTTTTGGTTTGTTTTTTTTTTCCTCCACTGTTGATACTATTCCATTATTTGAAATTAACTTCTATGGTACCATAGCAAACATGAGACCAGTATGTACTGGGGATGCTATTATTTGGCAGGAACTGTGAAATACTTCATAGAACAGAGACCTGACATTTCTTTGGGGTTGTACATTGCCCTGTGAAGCGAGAGAGATGCCCATCTAAAGACATTGATATTTGGCAATATTTCTGTTGGAATATATTTTTTTAATCTCCTTGTTATATTAGTATTATTATTCTTGTCCTGTTATCCAGAGATTGTGTTGATGGTACTGTCCTTAACATGTAGTGTTCCGGATTCTGACATTCTTACTTTTTCTTTGTTAGTTGATACTGAAGAACTCACATTTATAGGGGTTATGACTTGAGTGTAGGTAGTCAGGATTTAAATGGACAAATAAGGAGTTTTTCTGATTTTCATTTTGTATTGACCATTGAAGTCATCTGATTAGTATGAATTTAAAGATATACTTTCTTTTATCCTTAAAAAAAATATACTGAAACACTGTTTCCGTGAACAATATTCCAACTAAAAGACACAAATCTCTTACAAAATAACTTGCTTAAGGAAAGTGCTTCTGCATTTTTTTTTCTTTGCGTATGTTCTGAGTTAATCAAAGGACTGAGAAGTCAGGTTATCACCTCATCACATGAAGAGTAGTTTTAAGTCTTTAATCTTGCTTGCCTATGTGAAAAGCAGGCAACCTCCAGGGGAAACAACATGCCTTTACTAGTGTCAGAACCAATCATTTACATTAATGCTTGAAGACTGATCTACATTTTCAGACTTTTGTGAAGTACAATGAACTCACTTGGGGAAAAGTTGGGATGGTGTCAGCTGAACCTTTTCTTCTAAATCTATTTAGGTGTACAGTAAGAGCAGAAACGTTTCCCTGAATAAAAAAAAAAAACCATATATAAAAAAAGAGTATTTGTATGGATATTGTAATTAAAATTCTATCACTGTCCCAATTTCTATGGGAGAGACAATTTGGAACCCTCTGGAACAGGTTCTTCTACATATCAAATATTAAACTGATGCAAATCAAGCTAATACCAAGTTATACAATGTGAGCATCTGAAAAGTCCTCAGTGAGAGCTTTCAGTGATACTGCTCTCAGATTGTGTGTAACTTCATTATAAATGCTGGTAAATAAAGTGCTGTCCTGAGTTGCACCCAGTATCTGCAGAGTCTAGGACATGACATAGAAGAAACATTTATAATCTATTCTTGATGTTAATGATAAGATAGATGAATCAATGATCCTGATCATAATCCTGAGTTGTAGAGAATTTTGACTGATTTCAGATGTAAATCATCAGTAGGGCTGAAGTCTGAGGTCACTGTACTTTACCTCTCTGATTTGTGTGAATTCTGCCAGATTAGGAGGCAAAAATCTGTGCTTTCCTCTTCTTCCCTGGCACGTGACCTGGAAACCTGTTGTGTTCTGAAATACATATAGGCACCATGTGTGGAGGGGAAAGCTCCAGCCATCAATTCCTGTACTCAAATAACTCGTTCCTCTGTGTTTCCTATTATTTTCATCCAACAAGTACAAGGCAAGAAAAAGATGGATCATGGGTAGTGACTGTAGGGCAAGTCAGGAGGAAACCTCCTGCTACTAAAGCATTAGTCCTCACTTGTGTTATTAGCAGCAATGATTAAGTGGTCAGATATCAGGGTTCTCATTAATTCACCTTCTGTTCTGCTCATTCCTCTGTCATTAGCACTCGTGAAGCGGCTCACCACCCTTTGCTGCACATTCAAAATATAATGTTCCCATTTAGCCAGCAAGGCATATGGAGTTCTTTGCATAAACACTGTTAGGTGCTTGTACGTACTTACAAGGCAATAATATGACTGCAGTTATTATCGAATTAAACAGAACATGACAGGAATAATAAAATCAATGTAATACTTCCAATGAAGAAAGTGACAGTTAAACATTGTTTACATTCCAAATACTCGTAAAACTTCAAGAGTTAAGGGAGTTTTAATTTTAGGCTTATTTTATTTTTTTAATTCCTTTGGACAGTGAGGTCTAAGTCAGATACCTCTGCTATAGTCTGCAGATACCGATGAAGTCCTGTAATCAAGATTATGCAAAATAAGTTCTGTTCAAAGTGAATTTTCTTTCTTTTATCTTTCTTATTTTCTTTCCCAAAAGTGAGTTTTGATCAAAACTAAATGATCAAATAACAACAATTTTGATACAGCCCTATGGCATGAGCTGATGCTAATTACAGCATTTGTGACATTTATATAAGAGTGGAGCTCGCAGTTGTGTGAGGACAAGGTTGATTAACAATGTGGCATCTGGGTTGTTTTTTTGATTGTTTTTTTTTTTTTTCTGTGCCAAGCAGACCAATTTGGAAGGTTTGTACTGGGTTTCCAGTTTAGAAATCTGCCAGTGAATTCTGCTGGAGAGGAAACTGTAATTAAGAAACAAGTTAAGTGAAAGGACTTCCCTTTGTTTTGTTTTGGTTTTTTTTTGTCCTATGTGAAACAATATGTCTGAACTGGTCTACATGCTCTGGATCAATAGAAAAATCTTGAGCTTATCTTGTAACACCCACTTATTTCAAACACTCTGTATGAGCCCATGCTCCTTGTGCACATACAGTTGCTGCACAGCAGCCCTCTCTGTAATGAACCATCCAAATTCCTTCCTGGTCTGCAAAGATTGCTCTAGTTTTAAGACTACACAAATGCTCATGTCCTGTTATTCATCTGTCACTCCTTGGGACCTCAAATAGATCACTGATTCTGAATCCAGTGATCTGAAACACTATATACCAGATGTAGACAGCAACAAGTATGGTAGGCCCTTGGGTTCCTGCAGGCTTTCAGAAGGTACCACTCGTGGGGCTCTCAAAAGCAGCTGTGTGCTGAAGTTGGTGAAGTTGGTCTTATGACCAAAGTAGATGCAACTGTTTCTGTATGCATTTAGGTCTTTTTTTTAGCTTCTTAGGAGATAAATCGTGTTTGTACAGATCGTCTCTTGTACATGATCCAGTACAATACCATGAGGAGTTTGCATAAATATTAAATGTGCAGTTTGATGATCTGTAGTAAATGACTTTTTAAGGGAAAAAAGTCTCAATTTGATGGATTTTCTGGCTTGCAGTGACAGATCTGATGTCATGCTTCATGCTAGAGCAGTTATATTATTTCACAGTGCTGGCACTGAAAGAACCTGGGCACTTCCATCAGTAGGGAAGGCATTTTGGCAGGGATACCTTTGAGAGTAGCGATGTTCCCTACAATGTTAAATTCAATTGGACTCCTTGGACAGCTGTTTATTTTGTTGTTTGTTTGTTTTAGGAGAGAAGGGGTTGATTGATTAGGATTATTTAGGATTATCTATTCACTGAGACTGAAATTCAGTCTTGCAAGGATGTAATCTCAAAGTGTTTGTGTGTAACAGGACATGGCACAGAAAGGATAATCTCATGCTGACTAGTAAGAATAAGAATTGTCTTTAGTTGACTGGTATAAATTATGCAGAAATTTGGAGACATAATCACTCTTTATAAGCACAGATACAGTTCTTGTAACCATTCATTGTCTTAAATCTCTAAAGTTCACAAAATATCAGTGCTTTCAAGGTGAGAACTATGTAAGGAATAAACACTCATTGTATCCTGGTCTGAAGAAAAAGTGTGTCAAGCAAATTCTTAATTGCAAATCTGCAACAAACATTAGACTGCCTATGATTTTTTTCAGAAAGTATAATTTATTTTTTTGACAAAAGAAACTGCTGAGAATGGCTAAGGCAGCAAAATGTACGTAGCACCCAGAGACATCAGCACAGTCTACCTGCCCTTTGCTGACTGCTCATTTTCAGGTAATTCTACATATTTTTGCATAATGGGCATGCTAAAATTTCTATTAATGCATTTTCAACTTGGAGATTCTAAAGCAAAATACCATATTTCTTACCTATACCAAGCTTCTTCCTAAGTCCTTATTGCCAGGTGGTTAGTGCCAAGTTATGCATTTAGGAAAAACTAATTAGACAAAGCAGGCAACAGTACTGAAAATGCACTGACCACGTGCATTTGAAGTGAGCTGCTGCATACTGTTGAACTGTGACTGCACTGAGGAATGCAGAAGCTTGTCTGTCTCTTATCTTCCTGTCAAGATTGCTTGGCCTTCCAAAAGATGGATTCTGAACACAGTCTTTTGGGCTTGACTGAGGAATCAGTCATGTTCTTTGGTTTGCATTACTGGAGATCAGACTAGATGATCAGAGCTCTCTTTTCACAGTTAAAAACTTTGTGCCATATTGCTGGAACTGGTCCATACAAAACCATCATGTGAAGTCTGCATTTCTGCTGAGAGCAGAAAAACAGTTTGAAGTAGGAGGAGACAGGTGTGAGGATTTGGAGCCAAAAGTGATTCCTCTCATGGAGTATGTGTTGTTTAGACTTTGCAGTGGAAGAAACTGAGGGTTCCATAGTTCCTCTGGTTATACCTGTACTAAAAAGTTAAATATACCTAGGTCCATTCCTCATTGCTGAACCTAACTGGCATTGAACAGCTGACATCCATACAACCAAACTTTGACCCTCCCACAAAGGTACTCTGCAATCAGATGGCCACTTCAAGTCCTCACTGTTCTCTGCCACCTCCTGAACCATGCACAGGAAATTTGGAAGATTGAAAGTTAACATGGGCCAAAAGCATGTCTGGGATCATTATAGCAGTCTAACAATAAGCCAGCAGTCTGCTCAGGTGGCCAAGAAGGCCAATGGCATCCTGGCCTGTATCAGGAATAGTGTGGTCAGCAGGAGTAGGGAGATGATCATTCCTCTGTACTCAGCTTTGGTGAGGTAACACCTCAAATACTGTGTCCAGTTTTGGGCCCCTCTCTGTAAGAAGGAAGGTGAGGTGCTGGAGAAGTTCCAGAGGTGGGCTGCAAAGCCAGTAAAGGGTTTGGGGCATGTCTCCTATGAGAAGACACTGAAAGGTCTGAGGCTGTTTAGCCTTAAGGAAAGAAGGCTGAGGGGAGACCTTATTGCCCTCTACAACTACCTCCAGAGAAGTTGTAGCAAGGCGGGAGTTGGTCTGTTCTCCCTGGTAACAAGTGACAGAACAAATGGCCTGAAGTTGAACGAAGGGAGGTTCAGGCTGGATATTAGGAAGCATTTCTTTCCAGAAAGGGTTGTCAGGCATTGGAACATCCTGCCCAGGGAGGTGATGGAGTCACCATCCCTGGAGGTGTTTAAGAGCTGGTTAGAGGTTGTGCTTAGGGATATGGTTTCGTGGGTTTGATATGGCTGGGAATAAGGTTGGACTTGATGATCTTGAAAGTCCCTTCCAGCCAAAAGTATTCTATTTTAAGGCAGAACTCTTTGACCCCTGTTGCACTTGCACTTCTCTGCCTGCATACAAATTGATGGTACGTGTATTTAGTGCATGTTTTTCTCCTTTTTTTTTTTAATTTTTTTTTTATTTTTTTCCCCCTCCTCTAAGTCACTATGGGGTTACGGGTAAAAATGGAAGAAATAAAGGCACTGAAAAATCATATTTGTAACATACCACAGAACCAACAAGGACTTTCTGCTCATTATCCAAGGGCCTGAGTCCCAAAAACACTTGGAAGACTCCACACGGTAGCATATCCATGTTGTCTGTCTATAAAGCTATCAACTATGGTGACATTTTGCAATTAATTTCTTATTAGTTAATATCTAGATTGAGATTCTTCATGTGTTTTTTAAGTGACACTAAATTGTAGCAACTTAATTTTTCTTGCATCTGTGTGGAAAATAAGCAGGCTTTTGCAGCTCACTGGTGGATGACTGCAAGTCTGGGAGGAATAGAGTCAGATAAAGAGATTCCCTTTGCAGCTCTCTCAAGCTAATGCCTTGTCCCAACTTTCATTTTGTTTTTCTCTCGCAGTATCTGTTTGCTCACTACTGCCTGCCAGCAAAACACGCTGAAGCTCAATAAGATGAAGTAGCTGGGTCATGCTGCAGAAAGTGCTGATGTGAGCTGTTTCTTAACAGGTTGAGCTGTTTTCCCACACAGCCCTGTGGATGTGCCGAAACAATAGAATTGTTTTATTATTATGAATTCTTTTTAGTTTTTCTTTTAGGGTGTATATATATGTTCTTCTTGGACTTAGGCTATAGATGTACAGGATAATTTTTAATGGTGCAGGATTTAGTGTTTCCCATCCTATGCCTCAAAAATAAATAACACTGTATTATAATAGTTAACAATTTCCACTATTTCAAGATCTGGATTATATCAAAAACCTGGTATGATGCAGCCTGAAACTTCAGTGTACATCAAAATGCCATGATATTTAAATGTAATGCTATGTTTAAAATGGGACAATGATGGACAAAATGTGTGATGGCAGGTTGCAGTGGCTTTCTGAGCATGATTCTGTGCTGACCAGGTAATTTAGGGCTTTGACCTGATCTCATTTTCATATGTATGCATTAAGTGGAGTGGTTAAACATGTCATGATGGAAAGACTCCCAAGAAGAAAAAAATATTGTTAGAACAGTGAATGAGGCAGGTAATTTCTGTGTTTTGTGTAGGTTTGGAAGGCAGAGAATGGAGCTGAGAAAGTTGTCAGGTGGAAGGCTTCATGATAGGCCAGAAAAGCATTATATATGATGACATGAAATTGAGGAAAATGGAAAAAGGTGATAGAAATTACATTTGCAGCTATGTGGAGTCTCATTTTAACTACAAACATATGGGGGGGGAATTCCATCTATGTTTTGTATATAAGAAGATAGCCCCTTTTTTTTCCCTGTATGCATTTTGTGAAGCTAGTGTGTTTTCTACCTGAGTTTAGAATGCCTTCTTTGTCAACACTTATTCCAGTACAATTTCCTTGTTCCACTTTTGTTTTTATCTAAGGATCTAGAAGAACTTGTCAGGCATCAGTAAATGATAGATCTCTGTAAGCTGGGTTGGTACTGTCCCTAAAGCATTTCTATAGAGAGAGAAACTGAGGCACAGAGAACCTCTGAAAACAGAGGACTGTATTTATAGGCACTGTGAACCATGTGTCCAGTAATATCTTCCAGAGTGCTGGCAGTTTTCAAGTACCTTGGAATCCTGATAAAAGATATTCGTTATGTGCAGGGCTGACAACATACCAATAAATATCGATGTGAAATGTTTACGGCTTAGTTGCTAATTCTGTGGTCTGTATGGGATGATTTCTAGCATGGCACTAAGGTTCATATTCAAGGCAGAGGAATTAATAAGAAAATACTAAAGTCTGTACTCACAGAGCAAGAATTTTGAAAATTCTTTTGGGGATGATATTCTGGTGTTACTGGCAACTTTGCGTTAGCATAGTATGTCTCCTTTATTTTTTTTTTCTGGTTTTGTATATAAAGCTACGTATACAACCTTGTTTTGCCAAAATGCTTTAATAATTTTAGCCTTAGTGATTAGGCCTAATGAAGACACAGCTACTGGTTTTCTGGGGACAAGGGTACTCTTATTATGTAGAGGTTAAAGTTCTACCAATTTTTACAGTTTAATGAGACATTTCTTTCATGGTAAGTCTGGTAGGAAGTCAGAATGGATTTTTTTTGTAGTCTCTTTCTGTGACCTTTCAAATGATTCTGTCTAATCCTGCATTTCTCTGCCTGAAGTACTACTTATACAAGTTGCCTATTGAGAAAATTTCAATTCCTTATTTCTTGTATATACAAATGATCTAAAACTCATGTGGCGTTGGATTTGGATTTATTTGTATAGTTCATTCTTAAAGTTATCATTTGAGAGTAGTAGTCATATAGTTAAAAAACAGCTTTTTCAAGTAAGTATGGCTATAAAGCTGCATTTGTTCAAAAGTATACAGTTTGGAAAAGGTCCCTCATAATCTTACACAAATAGCATTATTTCCCACAAGGCTCCTGTTACCTCTGCAGTAATCGGGCCATAAATGCTAGTTCTATAGGAAAACTTTATCTAAAATATGAAATGTATTTAAAAAGGAAGTGTGAAATTGTTTAAGACACTTGAACTTCAGAATGTTGTACTGATAAAATATAGAGCTTTATGTGAGGAAGTTAGAGAAGGGTACAGCCTCTGCAGTGTAAGCTGCAGCAGTTGTGGCCTTGGACTCAGATGTACAGATTGAAGCCAACTACCCAGAAGTTTCCCCAACTGTGTTAGCAAAAACAGTTTACTGTTAAGTGTTTACATGTTTTTAAAAGCAGTTGTTTTACGTTTGTCATCTCCCCATTGTATTTTTCTTACTTTTTTTTTTTTTTTTTATGCTTAGAGCATAAAATATACAGGATCCACAATTTCAAGTAAAAACATAACAGATTCTGTTTCATGGTAGGATGCCCAAGCTATTTTTGTGGACCCACTGGAATTTTGTTGTGTCTTTCCACTGTATCGTCACCGTTTAATGTATTGTTAAGTCTTAGGCACTGAATTAACTTCAGCTCGTAGTGACTCTCCATGCAGAAAGCACTTCAAATGGGTTTTTTATTTCTGTGGGAGGTGATGGAGTGAAAGGGGAGTACAAGTAGTTAAAAGAACATGTACCATTACTTAGTAAAGTGCTCTTCTCTCTTTTAAAAAGTATGACTGCAGCTTGTTAACTCATATGCACCCTTATGAAGTTGGCTTTGAGTTATATCGGGGTAGTGTGGCAGAATTCCACAAGTCTGACATACGGAGAAGTTGCGAGTACCTCAAATGCCGTCTGTGCTATTAATGTATCACACTCAGTGTCTGTGAAAACTCTTTGGTATAACTTGGTACGTTGGACTGTCAAAATGTTATTTACATAACACTGATGGTGTTCAGGAGATAGGCCTCAGTTTAAGCAAGACTCTTAGCATGCTGTAGTTAGTGAAAAATCTTTGTATTGTTTTATCCTTTAGTAATTCCATTTCCTATAGTTGCAACTGTAATTTAACCCCTAACTGTGATAAAGTAAGCTATAAAAAAAGAAGCACGTGTCTCTCTCTGGGAATTTCCAGCTAACAGCTGTCACTGTTCCCTACTTGGCACTGCTGCCAGGGAACCGCTCACTGTGACCTACGGTTACATCCCCAGCTGTAAACTACTACAGGGCAGGACAGAGACCGACACCTGCACTGTTTGTTCATGAGAATGTCAGACCAGGAAGAGCTGTGCTGCCAAAACACACAGTTGAGCATCCGTTTGCACACGCTGGGTCTAACTGGCCAGGCCCTGGTAGCGCAGAGGTGGCTGCTGTGCAAGGATGCCAGGGGCTGCCCTGTGCCAGTCACAGCCAGTTCCAGCTGGATCCCCAGTGGTCCTGCCAACATCTGAACCAGTCAGGATTCAGTATCTGGCACATCTGAACTAATCAGAGGAGTCTGTGGTGCCTGTGTGGAATTGCCTTTAAGGAGGGCAGGGCTGTCAGGAGCAACTGTTAGCTCCAAAGAGGGACTGTACCTGCACAGGAGAAACAATACATCTTTGTCCCAGGTGACTTTTAAATCAGCTGAATGTGACAATGACGCCCCATCTTGATGAACCCAGTTTGCCCAGACAGTTAATTACTCTGCTAGTCTGGGGCTTCACTGCTGGAGTTCCCAGATGAAGGGATCCAAGGAGATTTGCACCCACGGGGGGTGGTAGAATGAATGATGTGTCTTGATTAAGGTGTATTTGAATAGCTTTCTTTTGAGTAAATACAGCTGCAAGGGAAAGGTGTAGACACATAAACTTGTCAGTGAATTATTAAGTATCAACTTTGGCTGCTGGATAAATAGTTGGGAGAGAAAATTATTGGTCAAAATGTAAAAAAATTCACTTTAGCTAAGTAAGGCTGATAGAATCCACGTAGAGATTCATGGCACTGAGGTCTGCTGAGACTGTTCTAAATTAAACAAGTAGGCTTTGGTTGATATACAAGTTGATTCAACTACTGAGTCCCTACAGAGGGATTTTTTTTTGCCTTTGTGTTGTCTTGAGGGAACAGTGAAAACATCTCTTCAGTCAGTCCAGCATTGAAAAATAGGTGGTAGATGTATTTTGGTTTGATTTAATGATATTGAATAATGTCTACAAAAGAAATTAAATATGATTCTAAAATGTATCAGCTTCTATAATTTAATCTTTCAAACTGGCTAGTTCAGGTAAATGCTCAAACATTTATATGTATTTTGCAGGCAAGGTCACTCCATTTCTGTTCTTGTACACAGCACATTTAAAATTAGTGTGCTTCCTGTTGGTATTAGCTGCACAGAAATGACTGCTATTTATGTTAATAGACGGAGAGAAGGGAATTAATACAAGAAATTAATGTCTTCATGGAGTTAATGGAATAGAAGTGAATCCAGTGGGTGTAATTGGAAAGCATGAAATAGTGTTTTAAGTGCTGGTAGTATTGGCTTGGTTATACAAATAGTGTGGGTGGGTGGTATTGCATGTAATATTTCCCCTTTCCACTGACTAGGGAAGTAAGATGGGAGTAGAAGAGTAAACGTATTTGCTATCCTTCTCTGTGTTTGTTGTTACCTTGATTTACAAGCACAACGCAGTTTTCCCTTTCAGCTTTCCTCTGGTCTCTTGATGAGAGGACAGACTCCAACTATAGTCTGCTTAGTGTCTTTATTGATTACTCCTCTTCCCAAATCAGCACATATACTAACCTATTTCTTTTACTGCCAAGTTCAAACTCCTGTCTGTTTTGCTTCCATTCTGATTGTGGGTAAAAATGGGTCTTCCATTTTTTGCATCTGGTTGAATAACCTTGTTCCCTTTCCACACATAAGGAAGGGAGAGATTCTTTATGTGTAGCCTTGTCCAGATTATTGTTAGTGGGCATTGTTTTCAGTTGTAGAGACTGTCACTCCCTATTCTGTTTTTGGACTGTAAAAACTCTCATTGCCAGGAACTTTCTGAGAAAATTCTAAAATAGATGTATGATTAAACTACCTCAGAGTAGGCAAACTACGTTTTTCTTACTATAATATACAGGAATATGCACTCTTGACATACACATGCAAATAGATTTTAAGTTCATTTTACAAAGCAGCCTTCCTGTTTCTTGACCCAGTCATTTTCTAAAAATTGATCACAATTCCCTCCCACAAAACCCGAGGTGAAATCCTGGTTCTCCAAAGGCAATGGAAACTTTTACACTGTGCCATATATAGCAGGAGGCTGCTGCTGCCTTGAGGGTTATTCCTCCAACTCCTCCAACTGCCACTTTTGTCTACTGTAAGTGAACTGAAATGCTGCGTTGGGAACAAGAAGATAGACTTTTAACTGATTCTTTCATGTCCTTATTTAGACAGCTCCAGAGTTAGGTGCCTATAAATATAATTTCAAACCTCACTATAATTCAGCTTACCTGAGAATTCTAAAAACATCATCTGCTTTATTGTATGCTTCTAAGATAGTTTCTCATGTGTTCTGGGTGTGTGTGAAAGAAAAGTTATAATATGTTGCTAATACCCACTAAGAATACTTGGAAAAATCTGGAGAGAGAATCACTACTGGAATATCTGGAGCAAGTGATAGACTTCCCATTACAGTTTGTATAAGATAACACTGAATGGATTCTTCTAGCCTCAAAGTCTGTCAATGTACCAGAACGCATTTGGATCACGCTTGAAGTAACAAAAAAAGCGTCAAAAACTCTTGCTAGTTTTACTATTAGTTGTACGCCTCAGCATATTATTTAGAATGTATATCTCAATTGTAATTCTTGAATCTTGCCACTGGTACAATGTCATCGTTCATTGGGAGCTTCTGCCTGGTGTTGTCTGTAGTTGCTCACAGAACATTTGTATATAGGTGAAAACTTAGGTTGAAATTTCTGCATGATCAGTTTCAGTTTTCATATTACTATGAGAGAGGTTCTAGAGTAACTAATTTCCTCATTTCCCTTGCAGCTGTTGTTAAGTTGGATTAGAACTTAATTTGGATGTCTTTTGTGTTGGTTTTATTTTGTTGTTGGTTTTTTGGTTTTGGTTTTTTCCTCTCTCCTTTGGATTCAACCATGTGCAAATTCATCAAATAAAATAGCTTGCTTGCAGCAGTGCAATAACTTTCAATAAAAAGGAAAATATTGAAGTAACTTTACTAAGTGACTAAAATTGTTCAAATGAATTACAAATGATATCTAAATGAAATTTTAGGAGAGACTGTCTAGACCTAGCAAAAAAAAGAAGATATTAAATGAAGCTCACTGCTCTGCTAATCAGAGAACAGTAATTCCTTCACTCTTCTACATGTAAAATGATTCACTTAAGAAGAAATGCTTTCCATGAGGATGAATGGTGAGAAAAATAAAATATTAAGCAATTGTATATTTTTTTCTAACAAGCAGAAGTTTCAAGCGAGAGAAACATGATTGCTCTAGAGAATAAACCACAAGAAGTAAACAGGAAGTGGTGACTGAGGGCTGGTTTTACAGCACTCTTACTCCAAGAAAAATCTTACTCCATTAGCAGCACCATTAAATCCATCAGTGTTACTCTTACAAAAAGCTCATATTATATTCTTATAAGTTGTCACAATCTGACACTATAGGAATATAGTTTGTAAGACAGCAAGGAAAAATTTCCCTGTGGCTGCTCATCTGAACATTCATAATTCATCTGAAATACTTTTTTTTTTTTAGATCTGTGTCTATTCTTGGATATGAGGTTTTCATACAGAACTTACACAACATCACAACATCCTCTATCCTTGATGTTTTGCACAGTTTTGTTTCTACCACTCCCCAGCTATTACTGTCTGTGTGTATGATTTCTTTACCATAGATCCAAACACCGATGTGGTCAAGAGGTTAATATGTTGCAGGGAAGGAGGAAAGGGTTCCCAAAAGGCTATGAGCCTCCCGAAGGACTTCACAGCAGCCATGGTAGCTATATTCCTTTTAGACGGTAATATTTGGCAATAGACTTGCGTGCATAAATGACTAGATATGCAATTTACATTCCCCTAGTTTGCTCTGAAAGCCTTGCTGTTCTGATGCAATCTATTGCTCTGTGATAGAAGATCCAGATTTCACTGCTCAGCCTCTGAATGTCTGGAAATGACCCTCTTTTCTCAAAGGTGGGAAATTATCCTGATTTCTGTACCTTTTAGTCTCTTCTGCAACCTGGCTGTTACTCACTCCCTTTTGTATTTAGTCTACCAAAAAATACAAAATTGTCTTAACATTTTTCCCCCCAAACTTACCTTGCAATATTTTGGTAGCATGATATTAGCTTGCACTGGACTTTCTTCCCTTGAGCCTGGCATCAGAGTCCAAATGAGGTCATTAATCTAAGAAAAATGTAGTGGTCTCATCCAAGTCTTTGTTATGGATGTCTGCAAATTCACATCGCAGAAACAATACCTTGCTTAGTCCAGTTCCAGTGTGCTCTGCAGACTCCGCTTGAGAGAGAGGCTCAGGGCTTCAGTAGCGGTATTACTAATGGTCAGGACTGTACAGCTTGAGCAGTGCTGTGTCAGTATCAGGAAGCTTTTACTGTGCCTGGGTTCCTGTCAGTGCTACTAATTCAATCACTTACATATGCAATAAATTCACATGAAAAATTAAAAAATACCTAGCCAGCAGCGGTGCCCTCTATTCCATATTTTTTTTTTGTTTGTTTTTCCTGAAAAAAAACTATGTAGGTTTCTTTTGAAATGCTGGGGTTTGATGGTTTCTGGATGTTTTCAGCATGTTCTGTTATTTCAGCATTTGGTAACATAGAAATTTTTCTTCTATTGCTAAACAGCTTCTCAATAGTAATTCATGACATTGTTACTTAGCTGTTATTTCAAAAAGCTTGCATCAGGTTCTCTTCTAATTACATCGGTATCATCCCTTAAACTAAAAGGGTCTCTGCAGATGTCAGAGAGAGATATGGCTCAGCAGCTTGTAGGTTCTGCTCCATTCAACTCAAGATGTATCTAATTTTATTCTATTTTATAAGAGTCACTACAGATAATTTTCGTTGTGATCATTTACAGCTATAGCTTGAAAGGCAGCACTGTGCACAGAGGGAAATAGAATTCAGGACTCCCTCCTCCTCCCAAATGAATCCCTAGGGAATTCAGATCCAAGTATCTCAGGTTGGTGATCCTCTCTGGAGAGCTAGTCTGGGATTCTCTAAGCAATAGCCTCCAGCTCATGAAGTCTAATGACAAAGAACTGTATTCAAAATTGACAACTATTTAAAGCAAAAAGCTATGGCCCTTAACAGCAGGTTTTGTTGCAACTGTTTTTATTGGCATAGCTTAAGAAATGAAGGTGGAGGTGAATGTATATAGCCTGCTCTACCAATGGCATAGACTGAGCTTTTTACCAGCTATGAAGTTGCAGTGTCTTTTTGTAGAGATGGAACATTAAAGCAGCTGGTGACCGCAGTGATGCTTAAGACAGCTTTGGCATGTTCCTTCTCCAGCAGAAGTGCTCTGCTGGCCAGGGCTGTGTGTCTCATCACTGTCTGAACTGGCTGGCACACTCTCACAGCTGCTTTTTGACACACTAACAATCAAATCGTATGGCCAAGGCTGTGCTTCAGGTAATATAAAAGTGTTAATCTGATGTAGCTCAACACCAGTCTCTTCCTTGTCCTCTTATAATTAAATGTTAATAGCCTTAGAAAACCACCCTGAAACCAAATCATCTTGTTTCAGAAAAATACTACATTGTATTTATATTTCAGAAAAATAACTACATTGTTATTTTTCTGCATTATATGTGAAAAATGGAGAAACCAGAAAAATATTTCACTGTAAACAAGACTTTCTAACTCAAGTAAGCAATGTTGGCTTGTTCCTGAAGACCATATCCTTTGCTAGCGTGCCCCAGTGCAGCAAAAGGATTTGTGGAAATCAAGACTGGGCTCCCAGTGTTGTTCCATTTATTGTATTTCTTTGATTACCGTTTATTATGGGTGTTGAGCATACAACAGTTATGAAGTAGTGCACTGAATGAATTGTGTTACAATTGATTAGCCAGACATAGCTGGGATTACACTGGGGCACTGTGGTGCAAAATTGTTCTAGTTTCATAGGACCAATGGATAAAATCACAGGGAGGTCCTGTGCTACTGCTAAAACACATGTTCAGATAATTTCACTCTTAAAACTCTGTCTTCTTGCTCAGGAGCTGAGCTGTTCAGAAGGAGGTTTTCCTCCTCCTCACCTGCCACTGGGAAGGATGGTCCTGACTGGACTTTGTTTCAAAGTTCCTTTGTTATTTTTAATTTTCCTTATCCATTTATGCTTCTCTGTTATCATAGTACTAATCTGCTTCTCTTCTCTTACATGAATCATTGTTCTATCCATGTCTTATCAGCAATATTCCAGAGATGGTAGTTAAATTTACTTGGCCAAGTTTCCATGTTTTAAAGGCAGCTCTCTTGTACAAACAATGCAACCCCAAATACATATTTCCAAATCCCATATCAGCTGAGTTACATGAAGGGCACTGAACCCTGGAGCATCCTGATACACTGCATTTCTGTGTGAAATCTAGCAAAAAGCTTGAATTCAAATCTAAAGGTTATTTCTAAGATGAATGTTCATTTATATAAAAATAAAAAATAGCCTTAGTAATTAAAAATAAGTGGTCTCCATAACTGCACAGACATGTGCTTCTATATGTTTTAATACATCTGAAGAACACCCTGTGAGGATGGAAGTGCTTTTATTACTGATAGAGAACAGAGGCACATAAACAGTAAGTGCCTTGTCCAAGTTCATATATAAAATCTGTGGCAATGGCAAAGCAGGAACGTATTTCCAGATGCCTCCATGGTGCTGCCATAACTCATTGGAGGTTCCTTCATTATGCACGTGGATCCAGAAAGTTATTGGATAGAACTTGCATTTAAATAAAAATACAATCCATTTGGGGTTGGTCCCAGTGTAGATGATTTGTAAGTAGCGGATAAGATCCTGTGTGGTTCCAGTGAATGCACACCTGAGAGAATTTAATCTTTTCTGGGGAAATGGACTTCAGTTGCTGTAACTGTCCTACCAGGACCTTTTCCACATACTGAACTGTCAGGTGAGGATGGCCCTTTGTTCCCACACACAGCTGATTTTACTAGGTCTTTGAACTTCCCTCTTTATTCCCAGTTCTGAGCCAAGTGTTGCCCCTTTCAAATCCAGTCAGGAAACAGCAGTTTCACAAAAATGGCATAGCAGATTGAATGCTTTTCTTATCTAACCTATTGGAAGAAATGATCTAACAATAATGGAACCTGCCTTTCTTAAGGACAGAGTAGGTCATGTTTAAAACCCTTCAAATTATACAATAGGTATTGCACTTCTTCCAACTGTTTCTGCAGAAAGCAGATAATGTATCACATACAAATGGAGTGTAAACAGGTACAAATCCCCAAAGTAGAATTTAGCCTACTTCTATACTTCTTATTTCTCTGTTTTCACAGAATGAAGCTATCCCTTTTAAGACTATTTTGAGGCAGTGAACGATGCTTCCTACTGTGAAAGATTCTAAACAAAATCCTGATTGCACTGAAATAAAAGATATCTTTGTCACTGATTTTACTGGAACCAGGATTTCGCTGGATGAGGAGAAGAACATAGAGTAGCATCTTTTTAAACAAATCTTGCAGTACATGAGTACATGGTGCCACAATCCTCTGCCAGTAATGAGTATTAATAAGAATTTGACAAAGGACAGAAATCTGTAATGGATTTCCTGTTTTGAAACTATTTTTCTCATATTTCAGAAATTTCAGGAATGGTTTTACTGCCCATAAACACAAATTCTGATGGACTGCCCGAAACTAAAACTGGAGGGAAACAAATGGTACTCAGATACACTAAATAACATTCTCTCCTGTTATTTAACCTGAACCTGTTAATATAAGTCAGAGAAGAATTTACTTGTAATATATTTATTTTGTCCTTTATGAAAAACAAATGACAAATGTAGCTGAACTCTTAAGCAGTGATTCTATTACTTTTCAAGAAGTGCCAGTTATAAAGAATAAAAATACCTCATGAGAAAATACAGATCCATAATTGTCTCTGACTAATAAACTGTAAAGTATTAGCTGGTCTTTGATTTGTATGTAATTGTCAGTTGAAGTCAGGATGATAGTTCAGCCATCATCTCAATGGTTTCAAAATAAAACATAAACCAAAATGTGTAATATAAATGTCACAGCAAAAACCCCAGGAGTGGTAAGCTTCCACTTGTTGATGAGTGTAAATGTGGGGGTTTTGCACTATTTGCTGACCACTGTCCAAAGGATTGTGCGGCAGAAGCAACCACTTTCTTATCTGCTGAAACACTAGGTAGTTTTAATTTTCAGAACTGATGAATTAGCAAGAAAGACTAGAAATCAAAGAAAGCCTCTTGGCAGTGATATATGGAAAGCATCATGGAGGCACTCCAGTGCATCATAGTTGAAAGAAAAAAGAGTTGATTGTTTATTGTGTATTAGTGTAAGCCAAGCATTCTATTTCCTTGTGCAAAGAGCTGCACAAAAATCAGTAAAATCCTTGCTATTCCCATGTTTAATTTGCAGTTCTTCAGCCAGTTGCAATTGTCCAGTGGGCACACTACGTACATACTACGTACATATATACTACATACTTTTATCCATTTGACAAACTGTCTTGATCTATGTAGTCTTTCTAGTCTCTATCATATCTGGTTGGCTACTTCAGTAACAGAATTCTTCTGCTCCTTAATTCTGCAAATGGCACATATACAGGATGAAACTTGAGCAAATTTATTTGCAAGAAGGAATGGTAAATACTCTTATTTGTAAATTCACATAAAATGACTTTGTGCTTAGCAAACACACAGAATCTATATGCAACAACCTGAATATACAGTTTTTTTTTCTGTGGTGATTAATGATTTGGAGTTAATTATGTGGAATTTGAGTTGAAATTTTATTTCTGATATTTGTCAATGACAACTCAAGAAGAAGGCAGTGAATTTTTTTACTCTTTGACAGATATAAAACTCTTTGGAAATAAGTGCTCATTTTTTTTTTGGGTACTGGCAGGAAAAAGTACTTATCAAATGACTGTCCTATATCCTTGCTCAGTAAATTTAGCAATATGCTTTTGCATGTCTTTGACTAGCCATTATCCAGTGATCTCACCTATTTGGAAACTCTTTGCTGGCATGACTCCTGAAACTCTGAAATATGAGTAGCAGAGTAATGTGCAGTAAACTGGCTCACAGCAACTGCTAGCAACCAAGAGCTACATGGCTGTAGTGATGTTACATAGTCACGATGGAAGGTTCGTGGACATCCGTTTGCCTGATACATTGAGGGATGCAAATAATAGCCTTCGTGATCTGAGATGGGACAGGAACCCCGTAGTTCTATGAGCTTTAATTAACCCATAAATAATTTTCTGACTCAGTCTACTAGAAAGGATATAGGACTGACTGTAAGACATGGTTTTATGTTCCCTTCAAAAAGAACAGTGCAAAGTGGGTTCTGTAGTTTTTCCTGACTAGGGCTGTGAGACAGACCGCTGAGTTCTTTTATTTAAGCGTATATGCTTTAAATAGTGAGAGGTGCATTTATTTTTGTACTTCAGGAGAGAAAAGTGAGCTGGTGGTAGTATGGATAAAAAACTGTATCATGGCTCTGCTGAGGTCAGGGAAAATACCCGTACTGGTTCTGATGGATTATAGTTTAGATCTTCATGCACATGAACTTCGGTTGCTATTAAAATAAATCTAGGCTTACTGTTACACAATGTTAACACAGCTGGTAGCTTCAAACCCTCAGTGCCTGCTTGCAGGAACATAAATACAAGACGGGGAGAAGCTTCAGCTTTTCTAGCATGAGCCATTGAGTTTAGCTGTATGGGGGAAATACATTTCCTCTGATTATTAAGGTTTTATATGTAGCCAAACTATCAGTTCAGCTGAGCATGAGACTTGATAAGGAAGCTGGCAGAGAGTATTCAAATTATAGAGCTCAGCTCTCTGAGTAGTCAAAATGCTGTTTTGACTTTTGACTTATGAAGTCGGGGATTTCGGTCTTACTGAACCAGAGTCAGAGTTTTTTTCTGCTGAAGTTGGAGAAATTGCTGAAGACAAGGATCATGCCACTGCTGAGTTATTGAGGTTCAGTCTTCTGCTCTCACTGGCAGCATGTTATACAAAGTCTTCCATAAATTGTGTTTCATCTTTTAAAGTAATTAAGTTTTTTTGCCTCCACTATTCTAGTTGGAAGGCTATAGGAAATCTTGATTGCTCTAATGATCAGAAACCTTCTCCTAATTTCCAGCCTAAATTTATTCACAGCCGGTTAATATCCATTTGTTCCCATGCCAGTTTTGTCCTTAGCTAATTTAGGTTTTTCCGTATCTGGTGTTTATCTCACTGATGCATTTACATGCTGTGATTATGCTCCTGCTGAGCCGTCATTTTGTGCAACGAAATAACCCAAAATCTTTTAGTGTCTTCTCATTAAGATAGACCTTTTTCCTTGATCATCCTTCTTTGGACCAGTTTCCATGACTCTCTTCTTAACCAGATCTGTACAAGATTCTTAATTGAAAATTTGCTAGTGCTATTGTGAACTAGCATTGATATTTTCCTGACTATTCTGGAAAAAACTCTTCTAAAACTAGAACTGTACCTGTCTTTTTATGGATATATCATATTGATGGCTTATAGTCATCTTGTATGTGCAAGCCTTTCTTAATCCTTTCTAAATTTTAGTTTACAATTTAGATATTTTTTTCTTATTGATGCTCAACAGCCTGTTGTCCTGTCAGTTTTAATTGTATTTATATCATTGAAGTTCACACAGTTCTCTCTGCATAGTGACCTGAAACTCATCAGTACTGGTGACGTTTCCCAATACTGATATTGTTTCCCAGCAGTGAGCAATCAACAAATGTGGTCAATATCCTCCCTTTTCTAATATATTTATGGATGAAACATCAGACACCAGTTCCAACAGTCATCCACAAAGACCTTCACTATTAAACTTTCCTCAGTCTGACAGTTCTTCCTTTAATGCTCTATTTCCCCATGAATGAGTTTCTTACCCTTTCTACAGATTTTCTGCTTTTCCTTACTTTCTCCAGCTTCACTAATAACACATTTTGTGGCACTGTAACAAATGCTTACCAAAGCATCAAGACAGTTACATCTCCCTTGCCTAAAAACGCAGTTCTGATAATAGAAAATGCTGTCAAGTTAGCCTGACATTATCTTCTTTTGATAAATTCAAATAGACTTTTTACCATTTTTATGTTTGTTTTTCCTTAAAGCCTGTCCCCTACAACTTTGCAGATTATGGATAGCCACATGAGTATCTGGGCTGTTAGTTGTCTTTCCATTTTTCTCACCTTATCTTAAATATTTTCTGTCGTCCTTTCATATGATACCATGTCTGGATTAATAACTAGACTATTACATATTTGCTACCAAGCTTTCATTTTCATATAGCAGTTCCACTAGCAGTTTGGGATAGAAATTATATAGGGTACTTCTGAATGAGCTTTTGCTTTACACATTTGTAATAACTGAAGGATTGATACCCTTGTAACCATTTTGGGTTTGCACCATGAATTAGGTTATCCATAATATGAATGCCACTTTGAGTATGTTTTGCCCCCCTCCCTTAATCATGTAACTGAAAAAGTGTCAACAGTAATTGCAACGTACTTTAAAAACTAAAGAAACTTTACTTGAGGCAACTTGGACTTTTTCTTTCTGCCTTTGAGGAGCACTTTATCTTGTGTTTTTGCTTTAGTCTGAACATTTTAACAATTGAAAATATTAGCTCTGAAGCGTCTTAGAAAATTTTTCCCTGCTTTCTTGGGATCCAGGTTCCTAATGTGTCCCACACCTTTTGGCTTTCTGTTTTTCCCGAAAAGCACATAATCTCTTACTGTGAGTGTTCCAGGGATAAGTGTTCTTTCATGGTTTCCATGTAGCATCCAGCTACTTTCTAATGATTTTAATTGCTTTGTTTTGTGGCAGAGGTTCAAGCAAGCCTATGCATCCCTTCCAGTCTTATGTACCTTGTTGCATTGTATATGTCACCTGGATTAAGTACAGTGTTAATATTAGCAATATTTTCTACAGTTCAGAACAATAATAGCACTTCCTTCCTCCCTAGTTTCCATTCTTTTCCCCTATTTTCCTGTTGTGCATCATTTTCCTCTCTTCTCTAACATTCCTCCTTGCATTCCTTTTACAAAGCCATCTTAAAATTGTCCTTGATTCTTGGAAGGAGTGTTAAATAACAAATAGCGAAAGATGAAAGATTTTGTCTACATCTGAAACCTGTAACTGGAAAATTATCTTCCTTGTTAAACTTCAGTGAATTACAGAAGAAATAATTTGTCACTGATGAGACACATGTCAAGCTACAATTGTTATTATTTCATTATCAATTCTATGACATTTGTCATTACTTCTACAACAATAGTGTCCAAGGTCTTAGTGAAGACTAAGGCTGTCCTTCTACTTTACATAAGTAATACTAATCTGTTGTTCTGGGTAAAAATACCAGATACTGATCTTTTTCTTCATATCTTCCTGTTAGGGGATACTCCTTTGGCTTTTTAAAAGCTGTCAGATTACTATTGCATCAAAATATGATGTTTTCTCTTGGTTCTACATAATCCTCAAAAAGCTTTAATTTATTACAGTCTTCACTATTCCTACATTAATATTTAGTAACTCTGACCTTAGTAAATTCTGTGAACTTAAACTCTAGTATTCAGTGTTACTTATTGAGAAAGAGATTTCTATATTCCAGGATAGGCTTAAAACAGGCAAGTACTATCGCAATTGACTTTTAATGAACAGTGAGTAAGAGATCCTGAACCTTCTTGATATGTTTAGAAAATGTTGAATTAGGAAATGCAACTTGTAAAAGTTTTTCTGCCCCTATTCAGGACCTGCTGTATTCCCTATTTTACACTATAACTATGGAACTCGACTTTAATCCCTGTCTTCCTAATATCACCTAATAGTTATGTCAAGGTTTAGGAAGGTTTGGAAGCTAATTATTCTCTTATTTACATCAGTATAATTTCCAGTTAGACTAATTCATGTAAATATAGTTACAGCTGGCTGTAATGTTGGCAAGGCAAATTTTAAAGTTTGTTTCTTCAGATTTTGAAAACTAGTCTGTAAAGTCAAATAATTGATCTAAGGAAAAAAAATACCCACAAAAGAAACCAAACAAAAAAAATCCCACAAAACAAACCAAAAAATCTCAACAACAACAAAAAAATCCAAAACAAACAAAGAAAAAAATTCACTGGTCCCAAAAGAAATGCTTATCTAAATCATTTTCAAGTTGTCATTTCTAACAGTCAGTGGATAAAGTATTTGAATTTCTTTTATGCAATTCAGAAAACAAAGTCCTAATGTAATCAAGAAAGATTGTTTGTCTGAATTCATTGCACAGTACTTTCCTTATCACATGCGCTTTTGTTATTATACTGACAGATTCTAAATGCATAGCTGTTATTTTGGTTGTTAATTGAAATACGCTGTCTAAAGACGTTTGTATTCATGGAACTTATATCATATTCAGCATCTGTATTAGGACATGAGGTGTTTTAAGGAATTGATATGAAATTAAGAGTGGTGAGTTACCAGGAGATAGTAGACTGCTCTAAGACAAGTGAACATGATGCAGTAGAATGTTTCCATGCTTTACAGACAACATCACAAAGACTATAGTGTGGTTATTTTTCCTCTAGAGATTGTCAAAATCAGTAAACATGAGAAAAGAGTTCATGGATACTCATCTACTCTATGAACACGTTGTAGTGGCTGTAGGCTCTTTTAAATCCAGCTACTTTCCTTTTCTTGGTGGTCTTCTATTGTCTCCTAATCTAGATTCAGATTGTGAGCAGTGAGCTCTGCTGGTAGTAAAGCCATCAGTTTGCTTCTTTCTGCTCACAGCAGTGAACTTCACTGTAGAACATTTGCCTTGTGACCAAGTGCTGCTGAGAGATGACCCAGAGCCTGTTGTGGCATGCAGTGATGACATGGGTGAGCTTGGCTCCCCTCCTGCAGGCAGCATAAATGAAACTGCAGTGAAAATGTGGTATGAGGCCAAACATTTCAAGAAAGCCTTTGAACCTGAATAAGGAGGAGGAAATGAATAAATAGGACAGAGAGAGAGAAGAAACACTGGAAAATCTGAGTGTCTTGATAGGGCATAGAGAAGTGGAGGAAGGAAACTCGGGTCTTAAATGTATTGTGCCTCATGGAAGCTTAATCAAAAATGTTTAGCAGTAATGCTAAGATATGTGACTAATCGTGCAAACTTTGGAAACACTACATTCAGAGGCTGATGTTAAACTTTGGGTTATCGTGGGGATAGGTAATCTGACGAGACGTGGGCTTTTTTCATTCAGTATAGCAAGTTTCAATTACTTGATATTTTAGAATTTACTGAATTAATTTATATGCAAATAAAGCATTGGAAGTGAAATTCATGGACCAATGACTCAATCTCAAAATCCTGAGAAGAAGCAGTGAAATATCGCACTGTTGATAATAGTAACCTGGTAGGAAAATTTGCTGAATATGTTCTTTATGGTCCTTAGGCATTTTGCTACTAATGTTATTGGACAATGATGAAAATGCATAACTACAGAAAGTCACCTCCTAGTTTACATGTCATGACACCTGATTTGGCAGACAACTACTCCCATTTCTGCAATATCAGCTGTTTGTGAAATAGACTGTGTAAACTTGCATTCTGTGATACAAACAACTAGTAGGTAGTTCCTGTGCTAGAAACGCAAGAAAAATAAAGCTGGTCAAATTTATTTTAATTACTACTCCAATACTTTTACCATTTTCACTTCTAATTATTGCAAAAATAGTAGGAAATTAAACTAGATAGATGGCTTTAAACAGATCTGGTTTAGACATCAATGCCACCCCATTTTTTAAGTTTCTGGAGAATCAGCTTGCTTAAGATTATTATAAATTAGGAATAATCTCCCAGGAATGAATGGTTACAAGGCAGCATTTCTTAAAGAGAAAACTAAATTTCTGTAAGGAGTTATCATATCTTTCTCATCCTTTCATGCACCTTGTCCTACTTGAGTAGTTCACACTCATCTAGCTTGTTGACTTTTGTCATTGTTGGACTTTTGGTCACCTTCTTTGTGTAGCAGTTTCATCTACATTACTCCATTCTGAGACTGCTGGCTTGCCTTTTTTACTTTCCAGTATATGAAGAATGGGTCTCATTAGTTTGTTTTCAAACATGCATAAGCCGAAACTTTCACACCAGTATAAGCTAAGTAATCAAAATAGACTCTCTCTGCAGGTCTTCACACATCTGAGTATTTTGCTATTTTGGTTTTAGTAGTTGTGCAGGTGCATTTTAGGATATTTGAAAACAGGATTAAAAAACAGTAGCTGCTATTCAAGCTTAGTGTACATGCTGGGTAATCGGAATAGACAACATAGGTGGGGCGAAATGGATGCGTGGATAAGCGACTAGGCTTCCTGAAGCTGTATGATGAAGCTAGAGGTAAAATCCATTCCTAGATCTGTAGTTTCAAGAATGACTGCATCATGCTGTCATAAATTGTTACCATAGTGGTAGATTTTGAAAAAAGACGGCACGATTTCTTGAGTAAACAGTGCCTCTTTTGTGAAAGCTATATACTGGCATTAGATTAACATATCTATATAAATAAACAATGGTGCTAGGGACTGTTGTTTTTCTATATTTTAAATGAATTTAATTCCAGAATAGAGGGATGGATCCTTTCTTAGTTAGTAGAGTTACTCTTAATTTGCATCTAGCAAAAATACACTGTGTGCCAAGAGTTTCTGAGCCTTTGCAAGATTTTCTTCTTGGTTAGTGTAAAACTGCCTAACAGCTTCAAGCAACGCTTCTCTACACTGGCATTGCAAGTACTCACCATTTGTACAGTTTCAGTTTGCATCTTAGCCAAAAGCAGTATATCACCTACTTTCTTTGAATGAACTTCTTTCAATGAAAGCAAGCTCATTATATTTAGCTTTGTTTCATTTATAAGCAGTTCATAATCTGATGTTTAAAACATGAAAAGCTGCTAGTGAAAAACTGAAAAATATCAAGGCAAAATGGAAAATGAGCTACCATAAACACTGCCCTGGTATTGTGAGTACTCTTAGAAAAGCAATAACGAAAAATTATTACTTTATTATAACAGAATCTCAGCTAGGATGGGAATTGGGATTCACCAACACCGCTAGGAGTCAGTTAGCATTCCAGCTATGTGCCCACATTTTTTGGATTGTGTAGCTTAAAGTTAATATATTGAATCTTAACAGCTGAACAAAGATTAAATTTAGCACTGCATTCAATTTTATGTTGTTCATAGTCTTTGTAGGCTGTTTTATTCATGTACAAAACACAACTGAGAGATTACTCTTTTATTCATAACTGATTAATAGTTTGAGTTTTGTTTTAGGTGGCAAGGTAACCAACACTATTATTTTTATCAGGTTACCAAATAAGCAAAGATGGGACTTGCATCTGCAGCTAATCTTGAGACAGTTCTGCTTCACTTCCCCCTTTGAGTTAGATAGCTGTTTCTTAAGTGGTGGGAAATCAGTGCAAATATGTTTTTTTGTAACTTCTAAAATATTTAGCATCACTTTTCTGGCCCAGTAAAACATGTGAAGCCCTTGCGGTTTCATCTTGCAAGAATTTTCATGTGTACAGTTATTTTTCCATAGACCCACTACAATCACATAGGTATGTCTTCCACAACGGAAATCTTACTGAAATGTGAATGATTAATATGGATCGTTTCATGTAAATATGAAATGTCAGTGGTAAAATGTTAAATGTCTTTAATAATACAGAACACAACACAACAATTAAGGGCATGAAGTTGATTGCCTATGCAATTAAAAGTTTAGGAGACTATCTGATCTGGAACTTGGCCAAGGCATCGTGACTAACAAGCCTGTTCTTGAGGAAAAAGTGCCAGAGGAACTCTGATAGCCGCGTGTGGTCAAGATTTCTGCTTTGTCTAAATTAAGCCATCTCAAAACATAACACTGCCATACATAAAATCTCATGCCAACATTTGGCAAGGCACTTCTTCTGTTCAAGCATTTGTTCAAGCTGGAGAAAGCTAACTATATACAGCATCGAGGTAAACAGTTTTGAAAGCATGTATATTGAATTTTCTAGGAAGCCAAAAGCTGCTGAAAATCCCAGTCTATGATTGTAATTTACTTTCCATGCATTTATAGAACTCCCATGAATGTCATGGAGGGACAGGTACCAGGTGTATAATAATCTGTAAAAACTTTAAAACATCTTACTGTTGGTTGCTAAAATGATAGACATTTTAGAACAGTGACTGTGGGATGAACTCAGCTGCTGCTCTGCTTCCATCTGGCCTGCTACTGTTTTCCTTGAAGAAGGAAAACAGCACACATTGGGTTGCACATGTCCTAAGAAAGAAATTCTATCTTGTATGATAGAATTACTCTTGTATGGTTGAGCATTTAGACTTGGGTTTTTTTCCATATCTGTGCAATCCCAGGGTATGCTCCTGTAATCATCAGGTTTATCCTCCCGAGGCCTAAATGTACAGAATTAAACAGGACTTCTTACATAATTGAAGTTCTCTGTTTGCAGGCAAATAGTCTGTGCATCTCACCTGAAGTTCTTTCTCTCATGCAAAAACACGGTAAAGGCTCAGGCTTCAGGAGGTAGCTACATGCCTTACAGCCCATGCCAGTCTCTGTTAAGTTTTGGACAGTTAGTGTGTAAATGGAACAGGTTGGTAAATATGGCTAAATCAAATGTTTGTGCTGCTTACGATAGAGAAGTAGCTTTGAAAGAGGTCGCGTGGCACTGTACTTCTCTGCATCCTCTTTCTGTTTGTGGTGCTGGCTCTGTGGAAGGCAACTTCGCCTTTCTTCTAGTGTTTTATGTGAAAGTGTGTGCCATGAGAGTAACACAGAAGGTAGAGCTACAATGGTGTGTGGTTTTTTTTTTGGTTTTTTTTTTTTAAATCTACCTTTGGAATTGTAGCTTAGAACCTCTCTAGTATTTCTGTGTTGTGACGATTGATTTGTAAAACAGTAAGAGGGAAATACAAACCTATGTCTTTGGAATAAACTAAGCAATTTTTCTGTGATTCAGGAAAAAAACCCCAAAACCCACCTATACTATAAACTAAAAATTGAAAGTAGGTACACATGCTATGGCCTGATGTAGTAAAAGTGCTTTAGGTTCTTGCTGGACTTAGGGTTAGATACAGGGGTTAGATACAAAGCATATTTCATCTACACTTGCAGACTTTACGGAGCTTAGTCAGAATTTCCCCACCAAAGCTGCTAATGCCAAGTGCCTATTGAAGACAGGTAAACCCTCAATCTCTGTAATTACATTTATTATGTTGTTATGGTTGTTAATGTTCTCACTTTTCAGAAGTCTTCCAAGAAATAGCTCAGTTACAGCAGGATATTAGTAAAACATTGGCTCTCTAAACATCTTTTAAAGTAATTGGACTAAGGAATTATTTCTGCATATTTCACATCTGAGAATGAAGCACTAGGAAAAAGGGAAATTATGACTGTCATTCTAAATCTGATCCTACATTTGATCACAATAACTTCAGAAGAGCTTTTGCCATAAAGAATGTCGCATCAGGCATTATATATTGACACATCATTTTGCATTTGGAAATATAAAGTTAGATGCCGAAGTACCTGGATAGGGTAAACACTCCAGTTTCACTTGAAGAAGTGTAAGCTCTGAGAGTGCTCAGTGTCTTTGCAAACAGGACTGTTTTTGTTTAGGAGTCCAGGTGCGGACTTCAGTGCCTGACTTAATCCACCCCAGTTTGGATCATTTTATGGTTCTCCTCATTTCAGTTTGGCAGGTAATTGCGAATAGTTTTCCTTAAGTTAGTAGAAGTCTTACCAGAAATCTTGGAGATATTAAGAAAGGACCCATAATGCTTAGGAACTGCCTACATTTTAGTTAGCGTGTGGTTTGCTACTGTACTGGTGTGGTAACGTTGATAGTTTGTGTTCCAACATGGTTTAATAAGCATTACAGTAGACTGTTTCATTGCAAAGAAATTAGCTCTTTGTTGTTTTTGACTCACTTAAAGGCTCTAACTATGGATACAGCAAAAATGAAAATGTCTCCTACTGCTTTAGGCTTTTTTGGGTGTTATCTGGAGTTTTTATTTTTAATAATGACTGGTGTACTCAAAATGAATAGTATTTTTAATTCAGCAAACTTTTTAAAAGAATTTAGTTAGAATTTTATTAGATTTTGGATAGAAAAAATATTTTGAAAGAAAAAAATGTAAAGGACATCAGTCATAATATACTTGTATGTTTTGACTTGAGTTTTATATTGCAAATTTGATTCTGACCTATTAATGACTCAGAAAATTTACCATGCTGCCAAACATCTCAATATTCCAGTACATTTCCTTTTAAAAAGTGTTGAAACCTTGCGATGTATTACTCATAGCAAAGAACTTCTGCTTTTTTAAGGGTATAAATATCTATTTGCCAATGTCCAATTCAGTATCGTTAGTTATAGAATTATGTTGTTTAATGGAAACGCAGAACCACTTTACCCTTATTACCAGAAATAAACAGTAATATGTACACTCCTTCCATTGATCACATTTCTTTTTAAAACCTGTTTGCTCTTGAATCAGAAGCAACACTACGATGTGTTATTTATCATTGTTAAGACCTGATAACACAAACATGAAAGTGTAACTACTGTCATTCAGTTCTGGAAAGCACAGAGTGCTGAATCAGAGTCCTCACTTAACTCTCATATATTGTACACAAGCCAGTGTTTGACATTGACTTAAATTTAATGTCCCCAATGACCATTTAGCAGATTTTTAAATGCCGGGCAGAATTACACCAACCAGAAGTGGTGAGCTTACACTTACTGAAACTGCAGTTTCTCTGTGAACAGGCTTAGTACTAACACTACTCCGTGCATAGCTGGTGCCACTGTACGTGATAAAAGCATTTGATCATTCCTGGCAATGAACACAAAGCCAGATTGGGTCCAAAAGCAAAGAAATGAATTTGGGAGATTAGTGCAAATCTTTACTTTGGCATTTCCCCCTCCTTCAAAACAGACTTGGCTGTCCAAGGAAGAGCCATGTGAAGGAGAGCGGGAGTCAAGGTTAAAGTCATAATGTCCAAGGCACTAGTATGTTTTGATCGGAGAGAGGTGTTTTCTGCTACAGCGATTGGGATCAATAGGATCATGAGACAAGATTTCCACCTAAAATATTGAAGTCATTTAGGTATGTGTTTGAATTCATTCTACAAAGTCATTCCAGGGCTTAGCAAAATCAATCCTCATCCCATGTTGGGAGAGAAGAATAGAAATCCATCACCTTTAAACACAACGCACTGTGCAAATCGATGGCTTTACTCTGGCATGAAATCTTTGCAGATTTTGCAAAGCAAGTGCTCTCTCTTTTTCCCTTGTTTGCCCTTCACTTGACATACAGGAAGAGATGCATCAAGAGGATGGCAGGAGACATGTGTCACTTAAAGCATACTGTACAATGCTTGCCCTGGAATGCTCCCTTGAATCTGTTTGAACAAGCAGGCACAAGAAATGAATAAATATACACAAAACTTCCCCTAGTTATGAAGTCGATAGAACCCCTTTTTCCCTCCCTCTTCAGCAGAGCTAGACCCAGGCACCCTTCAGCCCCAAGCTGGAGTACCATGCTCACATTGCACCAGTTCACTTGTTGCACGGTGCCAAGGTGGCATCTCCCCTCTCCTCAACCCACAGAAACTTCACAGAAACACGTTTCAGCAGAGCCCCTTCAAAGGTTTTCTTGTCTCCAGTCTCCTTGCAGCCTCTTACCTGCATGTGTCCCTGGTACATTCTGCTTTGTCTGCTTCAGGTGCCCCTCAGGCCGACAGGTTGGGTGTGCGGTGGGGTAGGGGCACGTCTTCTGTGCACTCCA
>JANVCC010000030.1:11104179-11238565 GCA_025345505.1 Todiramphus chloris collaris
CCCGGCCTGCCCGCCCGGCGGCCCCGGCGGCCCTCCCCCGCCTCCCGGAGGCAGCCCCAGCCTGCCTCCCTCCCCCTCCCTCCTCCCTCTTCCCTCCTCCTCCTTTCGCTTCTCCCTCCCTCTTCTCTCCCTCCCTCCGTCCGCAGAGGGAGCGCGCGGCATCCGGGGAACGCGCGGAGCCCCGCGGAGCGCCGCGGCCACCGGGCGGAGCCCGCCGGGGTCCCGGGGGAGCGGCGGATCCCGGGCCACGCCGGGGCTGGCGGCTTCCGCTGCAGCAGTTAAGAAAAAAGCAGAAACAAAAAATACCCCAACAAAACAAACAAAAAAAAAAAAAAAAAAAAAAAAGAAAAAAAAAAAAAAAAAGCCATGTGGGAAAAAAAAAAAAAAAAAGTGAGCATAACAACAACAAAACAACTGGAGCGTCCCGGAGCCAGAACACGGCAAAACAGGGATCCGGTACCCGGAGCCCCCGGGTCGCCCCGCGGGTTCTCCCTGCTCGGGTGGAAGGGGAGGGGGCGCGGGGAAAGGGGCCCGAGTGCGGGCGCATCCCGGGGAATGGTGCCTCCAACGCCGGGCCGGCTGCGCTCCGCACACGGCCCTTCCCTACCGCCGCTGCAGCTGCTCGCTGCTGCCTGCAGCACTGGGAAAGTTTGGCATTGCAGGACGAGAAGGACGGACAGGCTGCGGTCGTAATTAAATGGAATTTGAGTAATATGCTCGTGCCAGGCCCTAATCTCTTCTCTGTGTCTGAAAAGCAAACGTGATCTGTCGTGATTCACAAAAAGCAGGAGACTTGTTATTGCTCGGTCGCATTGCTTGGTAATGCTTTTCAACACTTACCGAAGATACTGTCATATATGAAAAAAAATCTGTCGATAGCCTGTATGTGCAAAATTTTGACCTTGTAAACTGGTGCAAGAGGCCTAGCTAAATGCTTCAAGTGACACTTGCATCATCTTGGATCCAGTTTTTTTCTTTCCTCCACCTCAAGCCTTAAACTTCTAATCTGCTAAAAAGAGCAGCTGTTTCAATATCACTGCAAATTTCTGTCCCACCCAGTGTATCTATATTCAGTAGCACAGAAAACATCCAGTGCCTGGAATTTGCTAGATCGTATAATTTCTTGGCTCTGATCTTTCAAGTCTTTCTATTAAACTGAACAAAACTTTATGATGCTTTTGATTGACCAGAGCAATCCAACCTTAAGTGTTTTCCAGTGCTAGAGCAATGTAAAATAGATTTCTTATTCCTGAAACCAGCACATTTGTATCATCACAGCTCTCATTTCAGCTAACTAAATATGCCTTTTTGAAGTGTTCCTGTTCAGCTAAAAAAATGGGGGTTTTGCAGAACATGAGTTCGTAAAGTCGGCAGTGATGGCACAAGCAAAATCTAGCCAATTATTTTTGTCACTTAAGCCTGAGAGTTTTATCTTTTAGATATATAGCAAAAGTGACAGTTCTCTTACATCCAATGAATATGTATCCAGCTTGATGAGATTTTCAGAACAGTCTAGGATTTTAGCCATGTATTGGTGATAAAAGGAAATAAGAAATGAATGTTTTTTGTCTAAATCCCTTAAGCTGCTTTGAAAACCTCAATTAAGGGCTGATGAGCTTAAAATACTTTGGGATTGTCCATGCATGTTAGACATCTCTTACTGTAAAGCTTCACTGTGCAATACAAAAGGTGGCTGCACTTATATAGGTGGAAATACTACATTTCATTTATTGTGGTTTCACTTAAAATATAAAATACGGAGTACAGATTTTTCACATATAAATATCTGTCTGACTTTGTGCTCAATTTAGAGGAAAGTTTAGGTCTAGATGAAAACAAGCAAGTCCTAGTTAAACTTGGAGACTTAGTGTGTCTGCTGTTTGTTCAACAAAGATGTATTAAGTATTTAAGCTTTTAGTAATCTTGAAGGTGCAGTTTTTCACTCTGGCTACAGTAGATCCAAATTATCCTTGCCTGGGTTAGCATGCAAGTTTTCTGAAGTAGCTGAATGTTTTTAACCCATGTGTAAATCCCTTTATTTGTTGTTTAAGTACAGGACTCTTATTTCTTTTGGTAGAAAACTGGGGTAAATTTGTCAGCACCAGTACATAGCAATATCTATTTTTTTCAAACTATATGCATCATATATATTTTTTTTTTTCTACAAGGTAGGAAAAAGTAACGCTTATAGTGAAACAATTGTTAATTCGGGAATGATTATTCATGCCATGCTATTTGTGGGTGCAGGACAAACATCAGCAGAATTTAGCAAGATCCAAATGCTAGATGCGAGATGTTATAGTATAGTGTGTGTTGGAACAGGCATTTTTCTTAGTGCATCAGAAGCAGGTGCATTCGTTTCACGATTTCTTGGTGCAGTGACATACCGATGACACATTTTGGCGGGATCTGGCACATCCAGTAAAGCAGGTAGATCCAGCTTTTATCTTTTGCCTTAGCAGGGGGCTAAGTTGCTTGGCACCGGTCTGGCAAAGCAGTGCAGTGGAGAGAAGAGAGATGTATGCATAGATAAATGGATGGCAGTGGTTTCTTCTTAAGGAGCTGTTCTTTAAATAGTTTCCAGTGCAAACCACACTCACACACACACAGTGCTGTGCTTTTACACTCGCTTCAGCAAGGTTGTTTCTCTTTCTGCCTGGTTCTAATCTGGAATCAATGCTTGATATTTATTGCTCAGTTATAATACAATTTCAAAAATGGTGTGTGGGACAAAAAGCGTTAATGTGCAGTTCTGTAATGTAAATATAAATATAAAGGCAAGTTCTTTACAGCTTAGAAAAAAGTGAGTGCCAGGACCCATGCTGTTTGTGACTCTGCTCTATTTTTGAATGTGAAGGTCTGTTTTGTTACAGAGCGTGTTTAATTGCACAAGGTTCACTTGCCTAAAAAGCTTTAAAAATGTTTTTCTGTTGTAGCTCCTTTTGGTCTGCCGGTGTGGCTGCATTACTTTATGAACCAGTGATGTCTGTGTGTTATGAGCTCTCTATGCTTTGTTGTTTGTTATGGCAAAAATAGGAAAAATCATGGTAGAAAATATGAAAGTCATAATGTTTGTTAAGAAAAAGAAAAGTCACCATATGGCTCAACAGATTTTAATTAATATTAAATTGCCAAGGGAAATTTTGAAAAAAAGTCAAATAAAAAGCCTTTAATTTACAAATAAATGCTCAGAATTTGTTTTCAAATACATTTCTGGGGCAACTAGGGCTTTTAGGAAGCCCAGAGGTAGTGATGGGAGCGTGGGGGCATTTTCAGAAATACAAAGTGCACAAGTTATTTTTGGAGAATTTGGCAGCTACCTAATTACTGTCCAAAACCTGACATTTAACTCTCACTGGGAGGTGGTAGATATTTCATTCCTTTAGGCCTTGCTGATATTTATTTCGCCCTGCAAGTGTCACAAATAATTTTACATCACTGACTCTGAAACTGCACAAGACAGGACATACAGACTCCAAGTTAACAGCAGTTATCAGCAGTTATCATAGTACTCTTCATTAACAGAGTGATTGGAATGGCAAAGTCTGGTTTCCATGCCAAGAAACCACGTGGCAAGGGCAAGTCATGATTTTTCTTAGGGAAATCATGTAATGCTCAACAGACTGGCACATTCTAAATCAGAGAAATGAACGTATACTCAATGTAAAACACATAGCTGGGTGCATCCCCTTAATAGGGGTGCTTTTCTGAAGGTGGGCAGTAGGTAACTTTAAGGAAAATTAATTTCCATTGCTCTGTTGTGAGCAACAAATTGTTGAGTGGAAGAGTTTTAAATGCAAATTGAAGGTGATGATTAGTGGCATCGGAGGCAGCTGTTGCCTGGTACGTGCTGTAGTCCTGCAGCTCCAGAAGCAACACTCGAAGAGAGCGCTTTGCGGAACTCAGAGCCCTGTGCGTGCGGCAGGTTGTTGTGTCCATCGCTCTACTGTGCTGCTCAGATTTCTCCAAATCTCTTGGTGTTTCTCGTGTATGACAACAGATTGTGTTGCCAGCATCCAACAGTAGCATATATTTGGGCATAAAGACACAGATTTGCTGCTTTGTTCAATAGTTAATTAATGTTCTGGTGCATATACCTTAGATAAAACATTAGTCTATTAGTTCAGGTAACCATGGAGATAATAAGTAATTTGCATACATGGAAACTCTGGGTTCATTTAGGCCTAATGCCTGCATTTTATTAATAACTAGATCTTTACAAACATTAATACTAATAAATATTTTCATTAATAATATTTTCTGCTAACTGAAAATAATTGGCCTAATTTGTGAAAACATGGAGCTGATTAAAAATTAACTACTGAAAATAACTTATCCTTAGACTCAAGTGAGGTGCAAAAATTGTGAAAATTAAATTTAGTTGCTAGTGTATTAATAGTCTTGAATCTTATTAATAATATGGAATTAAGGACTTATAATATTGTTAGTTCTGACAGATTCTAATTATGGTTTATACTTTGTTTTCTAGTTGCAGTTGTAAGGTATGAATGGTACAACTACACATTAATGAAAGCGCTAATTATATTATAGGTACGTGCACGTTGCTTTTATATGCTAATGTGATTTATATGTGTTTAGGGAATGCATATAAAGGAGGTGTTTGCAGCACTTTGCATACTTTAATGAATAATAAATATGAGCAACAGACAATCTTAAATTAATTTTTAAAAGCTAAAAGTTTTGTTAATGATGCATGTAAAACATTTCATTAACAAGACTCAGTGTAGAGCCCACCAGTCACAGTAACAAATAGCAATTATATTGTAAATAGCCTGAGTAGAATAGTTACAGGGTAATTCTTTGTTATGTGGGAGTTGCACCAGTTTTATTCACCTGTAACTCTGCATCTGTCAGTAAATATCAGCCTAGAAAAACAACACATTATTGCAGATTATATGTGTAATGACAAACTCCACAGTCCTGTTTCAATTGAAGCTTCTGTTGTTGTTACACAGTTTATGTACAGCATGCTGGTTGTTGTTACCCCAGTTTTAGGTACAGGGTAAGTGCTGCGAGTGCACAAACAGGGCATTTGTCTAGCTGCATCCCTGTTAGCACCATCTTACATGTTGTATAGGTGCTGGCACATGATGGGGCAAGATTACTGATGCCACGTAGCCTCTGCCACTTATGCCTGTGGAGATATTGCGAGATATTGCAGCTTCCAAGGGAAAGGTGGGCTCTGAGTAGGCTTTTCCCATACACTTGTAATGAGTTCAGCAGCAGCTAGTGCTGTAAAATGTGGCCTCTTTGAGGGAGGATACAAGCCATGGTTATCCATTAATATATTACCCACATCAAACCATAAGAATAAGAAATATCCTGTGTGGTTGTATTTGTTAGCACCATAGTTACTGTTGTTTGTCCAGTTGTATATTCAGTTTCCTGGTAGAAGAGATTTCCCTTTTTGCAGAGGTTGTTTTTGATGTGTAGTAACACTGTTCTCCAGACAGAAATGCCTTACACAAAAAGGATCTTCTGTTTAGACAAAGAAAGAAGGAGGAAGTCTGTCTCTCCACTTTCCCCATGCACCTGATCACAGATTCTAAGAAAACTACATTTCAATGGTCAAATGGCCAATGCTCTTAAGTTTTCCTGAATTTGCATCTAACATTCTTCTGCTGAAGCAAACACAAACTTTCTGATGACTCTACTGAAACAGAGTGCATGGCTAAAGGCCTCATCTATGTGGACATGTGTGGTGGGTTGACCCCGGCACGGCACCAGGTGCCCACCAAGCCCTTCTATCACTCCCCCCGACCCCCTTCAGCATGGCACACAGGGAGAGAATAAGACGCAAAGCACAGGGCCGTGGGTTATGATAGGTAAGATGTTATTTTCTACTTCCCGTTCACAGGCGATGTCGGGCCAAGTCCAGGAAGCAGGGCTCCAGGAACACGCAGCAGCCGCTTGGAGGACAAAGCAGAATGCCCCCCCATCCTCCTCCTGCCCTCTCCCTTTATAGTTGAGCTGACGTCATATGGTATGGAATAGCCCACTGGTCAGCTCAGGCTGGCTGTATCTTCTCCCCCCTCCTGCCCCCCATCCTCTGGTGCCGTGTGAGCACTGGCAGTCATAACACGGGTGTGTTATCAACACCCTCCAGCTCCCAGTGCTACAGCATGAGGGCTGGATGGGGAAAAGCAGCCCAGCCAGACCCACTACAACATGGCAGACTTGTTAACCAACTGTTCCTTATTTATCACGTAGAAAAAAGTTTTATGGAAGACTTAGAATGACCAGTTGTATACCTGTACTGCAGCTACTGTGATTGCAGTGTAGCATAAATGTATTTAGGTTGATTTTGCAGCCTCTTACTGAAAGTCTCAAAATGTGGAAAGCCCACAACCCCCAGGATAATCAGCTCCAGAGCTTAACTATCCTACTATTTGAAAGTTTTTACTGTTGACCTTACTTAAGCATTCCTTGCTGAAGTTATTGCATTTTTTTCCTTTTGCTTTAGCCAAAACTGATGTTGAGAAGAAGGTATTGCCTTTTCTTTTATAGCTGCTTTGTACCCATTAAAAAAAAAAATTTCTTTCATCTCCCTCCATTTTTTCTTTTCTAGAGTAAGCAATCCCCGTTCCTGAAACCTTGTCACATAGCTTGGGTTTTCTAGATCTTTATCATCTTTCTTACTACTTTCCTTAGAGCAGTTTACTTCAGTAATATCTGAAACTGGACAAGTCTGTTCCTGTTGCACCAGAAAAAAATTCTTCATGTATATTACATGCAGCATTTCTGTTTATACATCCCCCCATATGGTGTTCCAACACTATGATGATGTTGAGCCATGTTCACCTTCTGATCTACTGTTACCTTTGGTGATATTTCTGATTCATTTACTTACCCATTGGCCCACTGTTTGGGTTTTTTTTTGTGCTTGATTAGTCCTACCTAACTGTAGAATTTTACCATTGTACTTACTGACCTGTATTTTACTTATTCAAAAATATTTTTCTACTGTATCTAGATGTCTTAAATTCTGCTCACATCCTTGTCTTGTTCTCACTAGCTTCTCCATTTTTCTGTTGCTTGCAATTTTAGAAAAATACGCTTTCTATTCCTTTAGCCAAATCATTAATTAAAATACTGAATTATATGCTGTTCTGTGGAATGCCATTTGGGAAACCCTTCTAGTTTGACATCAGTAATTTTTTTCTGAGTTAAGCAGCCATCTAACAGTGACTTTTCTAGACTATGTTTCCCCCAGCTGTTTATGACAATCTCATAAAGTTCTTCTTAAAAATGTCTAGTCTTTTTTGCCTGTCTGTAATGCCTGTTACCATATTGTACAGAGAAAACAGTCTGTATTGCTGGTTACTCATCCCCTTGACATCTTCTAGAAACTGAAATTGTTTAATTGTTATAGTGTTTCTGCTATAATTAGAAGTAAGCTTTCTGTCCTTTCCTCCCCCTATTTTTATTGCTAAGCATTATGTTTGTACCTGTTTACAAGTTCTAGTTGATGCTTCTGACTTTGCTTCAGTCTGTGCTCAGAGTACCTGAGGGTGAATTTGATCAGGTGCAGTTATTCTGAAAACAACTGACTTGCCTAAATACTTTCAAGTTTGTGTTTTCCTGTGACTGGTGTTAGGTCTGTTAAACTTGTCATCACAGCTGACCATCTTAGGTAAATTAATTTTCCTTTTCTATTTTTCACATACCAGCAATATTTTAACAGAATGTATCTCACTGGGGATTCCAAAAACATGTTTTAGAAACTGCATAAATATGCAGGCATTTACCTGCTGCAAGCTCCTGACATCTGTGGCCAGATGGCTGCCAGTATCCAAGCTGGCTTTGGTTTAAAGCTAACTTTGGTACGTTTGCTCTACTTTGCTATTATATCAGCAAGTGCAATGTAAATGCATCAATTTACTGTGAAGTTAGGAAAAATTACTTACATAGAAGACTTGTTTATAGAGTCAATGAAAGTCTGGTTTACATGGTTTAATATTGTTAAAAATGTTTACACAGTACTGGTACCTAAAACATGGTAGACCTCAAATGAAGGGACGATTTACAGAGGTTTTCTTCTCATCATTTTTTCTTGACTAGAAAAACAATTTACTGATATCTAAGTGAAAATTTTTTGCTCTTTAATTAGATTTTATCCACTTGTAATTACTGATAATATGGATAACACATATTCCTCTTACCATATTAACTCCTTTGCTATCTGTTGTAATTGACAAACCTTGAGAAATTATTGGATTAAGTGAAGCATCCATTTTGAATTACTCCACACAGTTACATAAGAGATTTCCTGGCAGCGAAAGGTTTAATGTTGCCATATGAATCCTGTTGTAGCCAGCATGAAAAAGAGACAAGAATACTTTGTACTTCAGATCCTATTTGGTACAAAAGACAGAAGGATTTTTGTTGAAGTATGAATGTTCTTAATCACCGGAGAGGTACTGCAATACAGAGGAGTTAAAGACCTCAAATCCCTAGCTCTTATGAATTGTTTTTAAACTACTAATCTCAAAGCATTTGGGGAATAAGTGCTTGTTATCTGCATTTTGTACAGGTAGCGATAGGGATTGGGAAATTTTATTTCATCACTAACTGTGGAGGTTGTTAAAAGCTACTGTTCAAGTTAAGACTTTTTATGATCAGCAGCTCCAATAAAGTTCATCAGGGAGTATTCAAGGAACCGCTTAAAAATGTCTCTGGACTGTTAATGATGTTTCTTATTAATTGATATAGCACTGGGAAGGCAAATACTGTGCCAGAATTTTAAATGGGATGGTTTAGTAATTACAGGCCTTTCAGCTGGTGCCAGTCCCTGGCAAAATAATGGCAGAGTGAGACGGGACATTATTAGTAAAGTAATAATCAAGAATAATGTAATTTATGGCAGTTGTCACTGGTTTATGGACAATATATCTTGTCAGGCTAACTCAATAGCTTGCTTATGATGTATGAGGTTTGGTTGATGAATGTTGTAGTGCTGATGTAATGGACTTTTTTAGGGCATTTGTCATGGTACCACATGACCTTTGATTAAGAAATAAGAATAATGCAAATTCAAGTGGGCAACACATCAATAGGACCAAAACCTGTTTATCTGATAGTCTTCATATTCAAAGTGGGAATCATTATCCAGTAGGATCCCTTAGGAACTGTTGAGCCATGCTCTGTTTCCCATTTCTTTTAATGACCAGAAAAATATTGTGACTTTGGAAATAAAGTTAACTTATGGAACTGATCCATAAATTATATATGCTTCAGTAAAAATGAAGGTAAACCCATATACATGTATATTTGGTTTATATATTTATGTTTTTTCTGATATATATGAACAAATAATTTCCCTTGTATTTGCAGGATAAATGACTCTGTCTAATGATCGATAATTGTTTGGGAGGTCATGATAGATAATTGGTTACATGTAAGATTTCACTGTCAGACAGCAGCCAAAGGCCTAAAGATGGCCTGAAGAGAAACTTCAAACAGGAATCATGGAATTATGTTACTTCTGTAGTGATGTGATAACTTCATTAATGAGTGCATGTGAAGATTCAGATTCATGTTGCACAAACAAATAAAGAGTTGTTGAAGACTTAGGGAATGATTAATGGATTGGATATTCTGTGCACCAAGATACTCAAGGGCTTGCACCCCTTTAGTTTAAGCAAAGGTAATTTTTCCCAGCCTGTATCTATATAAGGCACAGAATATTACACTGGAAAAGTTTTTAAAATAGCAGTTATAAAGAAATAAAATGGTGGAAAGTTGGAAAAGACCCTTGGGATCATTGAGTCCAACCATTAACTCTATGAAGTTCACCCCTAAACCATTTCCCCTCAAAACCACATCTAAATGACCCTTAAACACATCCAGTGATGGTGACTCAACCACCTCTCTGGGCAGCCTATTCCAGTGTCTGACTACTCTTTCTGTGATTTTTTTTTCCCTAATGTCCGGTCTAAACCCACCCTTTTGCAGCTTGAATCTGTTCTCTCTTGTTCTATCGCTAATTACCTGTGAGAAGAGACCAACACCAACCTCTCCACAGTGTCCCTTCAGGTAGTTGTAGAGAGTGATGAGGTCTCCCCTTAGTCTCTTCTTCCTCAAACTAAACAGTCTCAGCTCCTTTAATCACTCTTCATAAGACTTATTCTCCAGGCTCTTTACTAGCCTCATTGCCCTCCTCTGCACTCACTCCAGCACCTTGATACCTCTCTTGTATTGAGGTGCCCAAAACTGGACACAGTACTCAAGGCGTGGCCTCACCAGTGCTGGGTAGAGGGGGACAATCACCTCTCTACTTCTGCTGCTCACACTGTTTCTAATATAAGCCAGGATGCCATTGGCTTTCTTGGCCACCTGGGCACACTGCTGGCTCATATTCAGCTGCTTGTCAATTAGAACCCCCAGGTCCTTTTCTACCAGACAGCTTTCCAGCCACACTTCCCCAAGCCTGTAGCATTGCATGGGGTTGCGGCCCAAGCGCAGGACCTGGCACTTGGCCTTGTTGAAGCTCATACCGTTAACGCTGGCCCATTGATCCAATCTATCCAAGTCTCTCTGTAGACCCTCCTTATCCTCATTCAGATCAACACTCCCACCTAACTTGGTGTCATCTGTGAACTTACTGATGATACACTCTATGTCCTTATCAAGATCATCAGTAAAGATGTTAAACAGAAATGATCCCAACACTGAGCCCTGAGGAACACTGCTTGTGACCTGCCACCAGCTGGATTTAACTCCACTGACCATCACTCTTTGGGCCCAGCCAGCCAGCCAGTGCTTGATCCAGCAGCTCGTATGCTCCTCCAGGCCATGAGCAGCCAGTTTTTCCATGAGAATTCTATAGGAAACAGTGTCAAATGCTTTTTTAAAGTCTAGGTAGACAATATCCACAACCTTTACCTCATCCAATAGTCGGGACATCTTGATACAGTAGACTCTAGGTGCACATTTTTACAATAAAGGTAATAAAGCATTGAAATGTTTTTTAAAGAATCATTATGGATTCTCTGTCTGGAGTTTTTAAAATCAAGAATCCTCGTTTGTTTTCTTTTTTTTTTTTCTGAAAAATATATTCTGCTTCAAATAGGAATTAATTTAGAGTGGATGTATAGCTGTATTATAGGAACAAACAATTGACCATTTTAATTACTGGTTTCGTAATCTCTTAACTGATTTACTCAAGACTGCATAGTAGGACATGGGCACAGTTAGGATAGTACTAGCTCTTACTGAATCCCAAGCTACAGTGTTCTCCTTTATACCATGTAACTTCCTACTAAATAATAGAAAGGCTGGGATTTCTTAAATACATGTTTCTTTATGCATGTGTGTGTGTGAATCCTGTTTTCATTCTCAGTGTGTGAAGTTAAAGGAAGCTTTTTTCCCATCTGTTCACGTTGCCCAGAAACAGTTATAGAGCTGGACTTTCTGGTGTGTGAGGGCAGCAGCATTGAAACCCTCCCCGTGACCAACCTGAACCTCAGTTCCTTTCCTCTAGACAGTTGATGTCACTCTGAGAGGGCTCTTCTGAAAGCCAGAGCTAATCTCCCATGTACACCCCATATCAGATGGAGAATGTGCTTTCCTCAGTGCCCTTGGAGCCATCAAACCTCTTTTCATTACAGCTTTTGGCCTTCTATGCTGCACTGGCTCCCAAAGTCATTACTTTTTTTTTTTTTCTGCTGAGCAGGAAGTTCTTGTTTCAGATGTTGGTTTTTCATAATATGTGCTCAGTTTAAACCTGTAAGAGTATTTTTTATGAATGATGATTCTTTATTATTATTATCTGAAACATCTGTGTTGGTTAAAAAATGCCTGTCACACAGATCAGGAACTGGTTGCAGATACACAGAAAATCTGTGTCACTGAAAAGGGAGAACATAAGGAAAGACTGTTCTGAGACCTGACTTTGTGGGATCCTGAACATGTCCCACCAGCTTAGTAGGCCAAATCCTTATGTCCTTGCTCAGATGCCTGAACATCAGAAGTGCTCATGAATTTTTCAGTCCAACTGGGCCAGTCCCTGAGTGATTTAGTGTCACTGCTTAAGTCATTTGGTATTCTTTATGCTTGATGTAGTGTCATGTTGAGAGCTAGCACAACAATTGCTGTATTTTACAGCTTTACACAGCAAGAAAGGCAACCATGCAGAGAAGTATGTACATCACCTAGTTGATAACAGAACGGATCCCTCATTGATTCTAGCAGAGGCTGGTGGGTGGAGCTGTAATGGGCACCTGCCAAGGAAAAGCTGCAGAGTAAAAAGTTATGTGAATATACCAGCTTCAGTTCATCTTTTCTTCAGCTCTCATAGCTGGACATAGTGAATAGTGAGGAAGTAACTTTCACCTGATGAGACTTTTTATATGTGAGATTCGACATGTAAGATTAGTCTGCCACAAATTCGTTCACAGACACCCTGTGTTTGAGGGTCATGATTTAATGGTTCTAAGCATATTCTTAATAGAGGAATTCATTTCGACATTTTCTTCAGTTAGTAACAAAATAGCTATATGAAGATTTTGGGATGTGTTGATAGTAAAGACACAAAAGTGACTGAGGTCCTTTGCCACAGACAGAATGAAAAGTTAACTGTAGATTTTAAAGTTCTTTAAAGACTGCACATCCTCTGATCTACAATATCAGCAGAAGTCATTGGTTTAACAGGATGGTTTAATAGGACAAGAAGAGTCAATTATGTCTTATGCCTTTGTGAGAAATGTTTCTGTTTTCACACCTGTAAAACAAGTGATTAAAGTGCTTGGCTGGGCTCTGAAATCCATCTTTTGATAAACTGATTCTTTAAATTTGGCTTCTAGTTTGTCAGTGTCAGGTAAACCAAGTTTATTTTAGAGTTTCTTTCATCTCAGTATGATAAGGCTCTAGTGGGGAGGTGAGGGGGACAAGTTTTTTACTTTGGGCCAGTTTGACTAATGCTGTCCTTATTATCAAAATCAGAATAAAACCCCCACTGAATTCAGAAGAGCTGATTTTCAAAGGAAACGTGAATGATAGAATAAAACAAGTCTCACAAAAAGACGTGGGACTTGCACTCAGTGATGTCTTGGTGCTTTTGCAAATCTCATCCCCCATAATAAGCCTACTTATGAAAAGTAACAATATAAATGTGAACAAATTAATTAAAGAATAAAAATAATGCTCTAAAGGAGAGCACAAAAGAGTTGTATTCCTTACCGTTGCTACAATTTTTCATTCTCATTTTGTTCACTTTTAAGGTGAGTTCTTGATTCTCTGTAATAATGTCTTTACATCATTTTCAAAAAGAAACACTTCCTCACTTTGTCAGGTCATGTAAACACAGGACTTAGTCCAGGATTTATTTCATCTAATCTTGTCCTAGCACTGTTTGTGTTAGTGACAATTTTAAAGAGAGTCTCCTTACTTCTGTTTTCTCAGTTGTAAACTGGGGCAGAGGTGTGTGCATGTCATTAGCTGCACATGTCTCAGGGCCAGCAGAGACTGATAAAGGCTGTTACTGATGATTCATCTTAATGGGGGATTTCAGATTCAGAAAGTAGCAAGAGCAGATGTGATTAGAAAAAGAAAAAAGCCATGAGTAACAGTCAGCTATGAAAACACAGTTATAAATACAAATAAATAATCATGTTACAGTTGCTTTCATCATGATAGATGATCTTTCACAACTACAGTACATACACAGTAATAAAAGCTGCAAAATCCTGGAGCAGATCCTCAGCAAGGATAAATTGTCATAGCTCCATGACAACAATTTCTACCTGACAAAGGCCTGCTCTTTACTGAACAACTCTACCTCTTTTAAGGTGCAATTGTTTCTGCAGATGGGTATTTACTTCCTCTGTTGTAGCATTAATAAGTAAATCCTATGTGAAGGGCTGGGAAGGCAAATAGGTCTTATGCTGCTTTGCTGCATCCGAGTATTTCACCTGCTGTGTTGTGGCAATGTGAAGATGAACGATTTGGCCTCCAAAGAATTCCTAATAGGAAAGGTTTTGCTGACTAATGTGAAAGTCAGCTGGTGTCCCTTGAGATGCTATAATTAAGATACAGCAGATGCTGAAACTTTTCTCCAGAAAGTACCAATGATTAAGATATCCTGTGTAGTAGACACATGCATTTGCTTAGCTACAAGGGAGAATATAGGGAGTATGTGAGGTCCCTGTTCCATGAGACAAGGAGGAAGATGCAGTGTGTGCTGGGAGATTTGGTTAGAGAAGTTTATAGCAAAATAATTAACTTGGAAAGTGTCTGGCTGACAAAGAACAAAAACGTTGCTGATGTTTCAAAGCTGGAGGGCACATAGAGAATTTGTACTTTGGCAAAAAAACCTACTTGATAGATCCAAGGAGGAGGCAACAGTTTAATTTTTTAATGCATTCTCCTTTACTCACTTTGTTTGGATTACTGCGTATCATCCTGCTTTGCTCTGTAACCAAACACGTAGGTGGAGACACTTTGGAGAAAGGTTTTGGTCCTGCTCTCTCTCTGCCTTGGAAGCTCTCAAAACTCTTGCCCTTCTCTGAAGTATGCAGTGATTTTCAACTGAATCTTCATTCTTGCCTGTCTGCTGTTTCTGTTTGCAAGAGAAAACTCATGTAGTGTGTATCTGCTCCTTGTGACACACAGGGTGTGTAAATCCTTCCAACAGCTGATTCTGGGATGCTGATGTTCCAGTCTGGGTGCCTCTTCCATAAATCAAAGCAAGAAAATTGCTAGTTAAGCACTGCTTATGCAAACTTTGTTTCAAAAACTGAGTGGTATTTCCATTAAGGATTTCAGAATATTGAAGCCTTTGCCCCAGTGATTGATAAAGAGAATTTAATATGTTCAATTAAAACTTCACTATTCTTTTCATGGTAACAGATTGTGCTATCACCTTACAAGAACTGTGAAGTGAGTTGATAGTGATCAAAGTATCTTCTGTATCTGCATCTCAGTTTTCTTACATTACTGGCATGTTAGCTGTGCTGTCTTGTCTAACTTCCAATTTAAATCATTACATTCTGCCCACCTTAATTCTAGCTCCTTCCCATGTACACAGCACTCCCGTTGGCTCCCCTACTTAGCCTTTGTTTCTACTCTAATCTGTTGAGCAGTTAGTGTGAGCTGTCAAGCTTTGAAACTCTAGTCATGATTCCTATGTATAATCTACATGTTAATTTTCACAGCACTTTCTTAGAACAAAAGGCAGCATATGAGTTACTCTTTCCCAGTACAGCTATATAATTTCAGATGTAAATGCAAAGAACTAAGGCCAGCTAAGCCAATGTTTTCGGGAGCATTGCTGGCACTGTACATTCAGTATGGTTTTGTATGTGTTTCAGTTGCAGTAAATAAAATGTGTCCGGAGTAAAAATACTTAAAGTTTAAAAACACCTGTAATCCCTCTGAACTGTGAACAAAGGTCTCACTTTTCAGCTAATTAGTACAGCAAAAATGCTTTCAATTTCTCTAACTTTTTTCTCCTAAGCACTGCAAAACATTGTATAAGTTTTAATGCATTTAGATGTGAAATATCATGATGATCTGGGTCATCATCATCTTCGCTTGACAGAGGAATGTACTGAATCTCAGAGGAAAGTTAAATGACTTGGAGAGGAAACTTTTAAGTCCTGCCAATTCCAACTTTGAAGTTGTCTTCTCCCTGAAATGTAAAATCATTTGTCATTTAAGTAAAACAGCATTCTCAAAATACTATTTGTGACTTCCAAAGGGAGATTCTCAGAAGAGTGTTTATATTAGCCCAGAAATATCTAAAAATCCTAGGTGTGGCTGAAACCCAGTTTCTTAAGTCTAGGGAAGTTAGTAATCAGTAATTTCTACCAATTCTCACTTGGCCACTCTGTAGGAACTGAGCTGCTGTTAGAAATAGAAGGTGATGAGCTGTTTCCTGATTACTCATAAACACATGAGCAGAGATAGGTTGAATCTGGATTGTTACCTCTGGAGGCCTTTTTTTTTTGTACTTTGGGGTTTTTTGTACTTAGATGAGCTTAATGGGTTTCTGATCTATAACTAAGTCTCCTAAACTAGAGGGAAATGTTCCTGGTTCTGTCATGCCCATAAATGCAAAACCTAAGGACTGTCAGAAGAAGGACACCCTGCCTCAAACCAGAGCTACTTTTCTTGGTTAGTCAGGAACATAACAGAGGATTAATAGAGCTGAGTGTAGCTTCAAGTTCAAGAAGTTACATTTATTCCTCCACCAGCCTGTATTTCCCTCACCATTTAAAATTTTAGCTGCAAATGGAAGAATTGAGTTGAGAAGAGGAGATTATATCATGTACTTTATATCCAAAACAAGACTTTTCTTCCAACCTTGCTATGCAGCCTTGGACTTCTTCTGTAACCAAAACACTGTCACCAAGTTAATTTCTTCTCATAGCTGAGCCACTCTTTTTTTGGTCCCTATTTTAGCTTTATCCACTGTAGTAGAATGCTGCAAAAAATTCATATCTTCAAGTGATTCTTCTACAAAGTGCCACAATGTACTGCTGCAGTCACAAAGCAAAGCTGACACTGCGATACACACGGTCTTTGTTAAAGAATAATAAGGCAAATACAACAATGTGGTTACGTAAGTCAGTGATGTGGCCTCATGCAGTACTGTGCAACTTAATACCTGATATGAAGAGATCATGAGTATCAAGGCTGGTTGTTTTAGAAAGAACGTTAATTCTTTATTTAGAAAGAAAGAGGGGCACAATTGCATGATATCTAGAAATACATGGTTTATAAAGGTAGATTGGGAACTTTCCCTCATGCTAATAACACTTGCATGTTTTGTAAACCAGAAGCTCCCTCTCTCAGAAGGCCTTCTATGTGCAAAAGTAACTTGTTTGGAACTTGTATTTAGCTTTAAAGTTAACTATTTCAGACCTGAAGAATGGTTCATATACCTGAAAGCCCTTCTAGTTTTCACAGCTATTCTAGTTGGTGTGATAAAAAACCCAGATGATCATGGCTGTAACAGTGCTTAACCAGAATCACTTGCTTGTCTGTTTTAATGCTGAGAACTTCAAGCACATTGTGTTTTCTCAGCAGTGTAACGTCTCTGAGAAGTTACAAAATTCAAACTGATTGAAAACCTGAAATGCTTACACAAAGGACAAAACAGTTTTAGAAACCTGTTAATAGTTTTAACTTCTGTTGTCACAGGATGAACTGTTCATCAAACGATGTGAAAAGATGAAAAATCAAAGTTCATTTTCTGCATCTTAGTGACTTACTGAGGCATTTCATTGGCATATAAGAATATAACAAAAGAGGGCACTGACTGGAGTTTAATGAGATGTCTCTGACACTCATACATGGATTGAATGAACGATTTGCACTTATAGATCTATAAATTATATTTATAGACCTATAGTTCCTTTAAACTGGATATCCAATGTGTGCTCGTGAATTTCCCCTTAAAAGAGCAAAAGAAATTAGAGGTCATGCTCTGCAATACAACTTTGTGTCATAGTCACTTCTCAAGGTCTTTATTTATTCAGATTTCACTGAACAGCTGTAAGGACAGATCAGCGTCTAAACGCACGTTATAAATGTGTACCAAATTGTGATGTAAACATCAGCTCCACTGTGCTGAAATAATGGAATCGAAGTCATGGAAAGGAAACAGATTAGGGCTTTACAGTAACAAATGTGGCCTCTGTGTTTCCTTGGGCTTATTTGGACTGGGATGCTCTGTTAGCATTTCTACTCGTTGTTCTGTGATATAGCATTCAAGGAAGTTTCAAAACAGAAAAGTCCACATCCTTTTGATCATAAATCATAAACTTTTCTGGGCAGGGACCTGGAACCTTTACTCTTTTGTGAAGAATGAGGAACACATGGCACTTTGTAAATAATAAATGATAAAGCATGAGGAACTATGCTGTAAAAAGAGAGCAAGAAATGTATTGATAAATATCAACTGTAGAGACAGGATAAGCTATTGAGCTGTAATTCACTATTCATTCTTTAATTTACAGAATTTTAACTCCTCAAGGAAGGTCTGCTACAAAATAGTTTCAATATAAAAGTAAAAAATACAGTACAAATACTTATGTAAGATTTATCAAAAACTACAAACAAATAGAAGAGAATGAGAAAAATACAAAAACTGACAAAGTACAGTTTGAAGAAAAGAGCAAAGTTTCAGTTCTGTCTTCATACAGTCTATCAGTAAAATTAATGAATTTTTGTGGGATGTGAAAGCACATATGCTCTGTGATGATCTTCTGCATAGAACTGATTGTCACTACCATAAAACTTTTTTCTTTTTACTGTTGCCTTGATGGAATACATTTATCTGATTCAATGCATTTAGTAAACATATTTCCACAGAGTAAAATGTTGGTTTGAGCTGTTGTTAATGAAGATTCCCATCAGGATTTTAGAGCTTTTTGATCCAAGGGATGGGATGAGAAGGAGAATTTAATATATTTAGTTCAAATGTTTTTAAAAATCTTATTTGTAATTTTGTTTTTATTTTTCAGACTAAGAAATTAACTTTAAAAAATATTATCTGACACGTTAGTCTTATGCAACAGCAAAGTCATGAGAAATCTGCAGATGTTAAAGAGGTATTCAAAATGAAGCCATACAATTCAGGAAATTTAATTAAAAAAATTATATATATAAAAAAAAAAAAAAAAGAAAAAGCCATTCTTGCATTCTGAGGATTTTTTTTCTATTTTCTTCACAAAGACCAAAATTCCTTGTGGAACTGGCATCTTCTACTGCAACTTCAAAATGAAATTCAGTGATTTCATATAACCTAAGGACAGGCCTGATTCTGACCATGTATGCCAAATACATTACTTTTTTCTTCGAGTAGTCACATGAACCACTTTGTTCTTCCTATGCTACTGTATAATACTGTAGGCAACAAATACTTTCAGAATCATAGTATAACACTGCCATGAGAAAAATATTGATTGTTTAGATATTCTCTACACTATAGTAAATCCAGCTTGTTCTTTCAAGTCCTGCTCTGAGTTCCAGCCTATGAGTGGTCCCAGGAGGCACAGAGCTGCAGAGACACCACTGTGATAGGCTTTCATGTGTCACTCCTGTGTCACCACTGTTTATTTCTCTGCATTTTAGAAAAACAACACACCAGTTTTTAACAGTATGAATTTGTCTGCCTACTCTGTCAGTAACGTCTAATCTATCTGTCTTGGTTATCTGAAGTGATCTCCACATGCATCCTCTTATTTATCTTTTTCTGCACCAGAAAGAAACTTCTAGCAGTGCACATTTAATTATTCTGCTACATCCAGCTGGCACTTCATATATTTATCTTCAAAAGCTGGTGACACATGTATTCCATGTATAGCAGGATGTCATCTCTGGGTATATAACTATATATATGTACATAGAAAGAGAGAGAAAGGCTAAAGGCAAGAAGAGAGAGAGTGTGATTGGCACTGTATATAATTCTATATTTTGTGCGTTATTTATAGGCAAATCTACCCTATTAAATCTTGACAGGGGGATATGTCAACAGCATCTCCCATAATTGTTTGTTACTCACAAAGTGATCCATACTGCAGATACCCTGTAGCATCTGATGATTTTGAAGGCATGTAACGGTGGAGTGTTTCCTATAGAAGTTCCCTATGCAAGTTTTAGAACAATAGCTTTAAGAATATTGGCAGCAAATTCACTGTATTTCTTTCCTCATACAAGACCATACTAAGGATAGAGAGCTGCTTTGTTCCATGAAAAGTACTTCCAGGTGCTTTAGTCATAGAGACAGGCAATTGCAATGATCCAGAATGCAATGATCCAAAATGCAATGATCCAGAAATAATTTTCAGCACTGTACAATTTTTTTGCAAGAGTGTGCAGAACTCTTCACTGAGGGTTAAAATCAAAAAAAGCAGAGCTGAGCAATGTCTAAGAAGTAATAAAGAGGTCATCTACCTATAGAGAACTAGAAAATGATGTTCCACATTCTTTTAGCAGAGCAGCATTTTACAGAGGAGTCAGGTATTTTTCCATCTGGTTGTCTAATATTTCAGAACAAAAGTCTTTCTTCTGTTCTTTGCAATATTTGATTATGGGAATCATTTAGAGATTTCTGTTTCCCACCTGAAATTGAGAACATGCAGCTCCTTGAATGTTCAAGACCCTCAGCAGCTGCTGCCATCTGACAGGAGGGTCCTTGAGTACAGTTTTCTTGAGCGTACAACAGCTACTGGTAGAGATGAGCAGTGTCATACAGTGAAACAGGCCTGTGAAGTGATGTGATTGATTTGCAGATCAGTCCTCACCTACAACTGTTTTTCCTGGTTTATCTTAGCCATATAATTCAGAGCCAGGGTACTGCTTTTCTCACTATTGGAAAAGCTGTCAGGATAAACCCTAAAAGCTTAAATCATCTTGGACTATGGGAAAGTTGCAGGGAGCTATCTGGGTGTACTGGTTAATCGTAGAAGGCTTAGTTAGCAAGAAGCACTGTGACAGTTATTTCAGTCATAGGCAAGCCTGCTCTTCATACCTTGCAGACCCAGAGCTGATACTTACAATAGCTATTTGCATGTTCCAGTCAGAAAGCACATTTGAGGTTGGTGATGAGGTGAGGGGCTGTCTCGTTTGTCTGTTTGTCTGAGTTTGTGCCGCAGAGGAGTGAGTGCTGGTAGGCACATGACTTTAGCTCAGTGGCCCAGCCCCCAGCTTGGCATAGTAGGGTGATAATTGGCTTGCTAAAGAAATGGGTAATAAAAAATGGGGGAGGGAAGCGTATTAAATCAAAATGGTAAGTGACTGTGGTACAGTTCTAGCCAAAAGACCAAAAATTAATTATGTGGGAGATTACTGGGGTTCTTATATTACTCTCTTTCTTACAGTGCAGGGGCACAGGAATCAGATATGAAGTTGATGTTAAATTAATGAAAATAAAAGCCAGTAATTTTAGTTGACTTAATTTTCCATTAGTACAACAAATCTTTCTTGTGGGGGTTTCTTTTGAAGGCAAGTAGGGGAAGTGGAATGAGATGTCCCCAAGGTTTCCAAAATGTGAAACCTTGAAGAGTTTGTATACATTCCTCTAAGCTGTACAATGGTATAGAGGTGCTTTCTAAAAGCAAACACTAGAAGGTGTTTGTGAATATAAAGTAAAAAGGGTTTTGTTAAGTAAGTGAATTTAGAAAATTGATCAAACCAAAACAAAGTCTAAAATTGTAGAGGAGTGAATGTAATTACTGGGAAGATCTGGCTCTGTGATAAGTACAAACACATATGTAAGTGCTAGACCTGTTATTTCAAGCAAATACGACAATGAGAGAGAAGAGTTCAACCATGAAAGTCAGGAAAAAGAATTAGAGATGAACCGGAGTGAAAAACACATAAGGAAACACAAGAGAGCACAGCTGAAAAGCGATCATAAATAAGAATAGCTAATAGTTTAATGGATTTGCACTGAACAAAATCTGGAAAGAGACCGTCTGGATTACATCAGTATGAAAATTCCAGTAGATTTCATAGTACTTTGCTCTGAGAAGGATGTGACTAACACAATAACAAAGATGTACTTTAAATGATTAAGTTCCTAAGTGCAAGTCTGTTTTCTCATCTGCCTCAGTGTTTACTTGTTTCTGCAGGAACACAAATTCAAACCATCCTCTGTCATGAGCATAGCCCTCAAGCTTAAGTGCAAATGTTATTGTTATCAATATTTATCCAGTACCGTGACTCTGAAAATGCTATACTAGATGCTTTAGCAAAGGAGCCAAGGAACATTGCAGGGGCTAATTATGAAATAACTTGGTGGAGGCAAGTCTACTCCTAATCAATTCTGTTAGAGTTTGACTAATGCCCTGTACTATATGGGTTTATAGAATTAGCTTTTCAAGGCTGGAGGCGTGAGAAATCCGACATCCTTTTTAACACTAACTGGAGGACCTCATTTAATAATTCCTACATGAAGCCTACAACTATTTAAATATAAACATTTATGATTAAATCCAGACAGTTATTATTTGAAAGTGACAGAAGGAGGAGGAAGCCAACTGTAATTTTTTACTTACAGGATTGGTGTGAGCCATCAGGCTGATGCTGTCATGAAACAAAGTAAAAAACAACCTGAGATGTATATCAGACAAGAAATTTCCAGTGGAACTGTGAAAGAAATTTTCAATGTCATTTTATAAGGCATTAGATTTAGTTTGGAAAATTGTGGATTATTTTCATCACTCGGGTTAAAAAAAAAGGTGACTTCAAGAAAATAGACATCTTTGTTTTTAAGAGGAAGCCAAAAGAACAGAACTTGCAAAATTAAGGTAAAATTACCTGTTGCTGCGGTTATAAGTGGAGCTGCTCTGGACTGCTGTTCGTCTTGGTGTTGCAGTAGTAATGCTCCGTGAAATTGCTGCCCTCTACTAAAGTCAGTGGCATTGCCAGCCAGGCCATAAACCAGCACATACGGAGATGTGAGCTACACGTACAAATAACATTTTGCCAGTATTTTGTCAAGTTATTAATGGATATGTATGTCACTAGTTATGCTTACTGTTGCCTTCTAAATTTATGACTTACCTTCAACCTTTTATTTGATGTAACGAGTCCTTAAATAAGTGCAGTTTCCTTCATTATATTTTTACAGGCAAGTGAATATCCACAAACCAGGTTCACATGCAGTCCAGAACATGCAATAGCTCTGCACTGGGAGACTCGGCACTGGCAGGACTTTGAAACTGCCTGATATTCAGTAGCTCCTTTATGTGACAGAAAGACCATGATATGTGTGTGAGGACTTCCAAAAAGCCTAAATTTTTCTGAATGCAAAGTTGAAAACCTGTAGCAAGTCTCTGAAACTTTCCAATTCTTAGTTTCCTTGTCAGTTAAACGGAGTTAATATTTATGGCGTATTTTCTTGCTCCAGTGGGTCTTCTCTTAGAATTACACAGGTTCTGAAAAATATCCAATGATTAATGTTACAGGAGAAGAAATATTTTCCAAGCATTATTAATTTATTTTCTTTCCAGTACTTATAGATGTTATTTTTCATAATTCTGAATCAGAATCTCTCTTCACATAGAAAAGCTATGCAGGAGATGGAAGTAATGACATACTGCATACAAATATACTATCTTTATGCAAATTATTGTGTTTTTAGCTGTTACAGCAACTGAAATCTTACAAAAACTTGTAAATTAAAAGGAAAGAAAATGACTTCAAAACTTTCTTGTCCATTGAGCATTTATCTTTCTATGAGACAAGAAAATAAAGTAAAAAGAAAGTCAGAGAAGCCTGAGACATCAGCAGAACTTCTTATCAAATGATCCAACTACTTATGATGCTAGTTCTGAAAATCAATTAATAGTGTCAATATCTTTGAGGAAGATTGCAACACTTAATATTAAATTTTCCTGTTTTCCTAAGGACCAAAACCTGTCTCTTAGTAAAATCACTGAGCATTTTGTTAATGTCTCAAACCATGATCAAACCCCCAGAGCCTAATTTGAAAACATATTAGCTTTCTGAGCCTTAGCAAGAAGAAATTCAAATCAGCTGCATCACAATATGGAATAAAAATCTGTGTGTGTTTTCAATAGTGCAGAAGGTAACACATTGTAAATAGCAAGGGGAACTGGTTAGGCAATCAGTTAAGCTCTCTTTTGGCATCCCATAGCCATGTCATTTTTAGCAGGGAAATGTGCCACAGTGCAGTTTACTGTTTCTTTTACACAAAGTTACCATTTTAGAAGCCATGCTTTTGCTGTGATAGATCTCAAGTTTTTTTGGAGGAGGATGTGTGTCTGGATTCTGCTCTTGTGGCTTCTCTATTTATGCTTGGATAAAAAAAATCTGAAATGCTACCAAATTCAAAGAAATAACTTCTTATAGCTGTATATAAATGTGACAGTAAACTAATAGCTTTGTATTCAGAGGGCTCTTTGAATTCCTCTTTGATGGGAAACCTCACCTGGCTTGGACACAGGCTCGACAGACTGAGAACTTGATTGCATGGGCACTGGTGCATGGCTGTTCTTTCTCAGTGGAGTAGTTTGCCTGTTTAATTCCTGTGATCCTACAAGGACATTACAAGCCAGAGCTATACAGTGCTCAGAATCAAGACAATAATTGCTTTTCTTCCAGCAAATTGTGAGGAGCTTGTCAAGAAGGCAGTTGCCAGTGATGTCTAAATATTTAGTCTTGACATCATGTCTATTAGCAACATATTCTAGGTTTAGATAGTGTTTCCTGCTGTCAGCCTTTCAGCATGTAACAGTCGATCACCACTGCGGTCGGATGAATAGTAATACAGTCTTAGCGCTGTACTTTTCCCATTGACCTTGGAATTTCAAGCCACATGGATTCTGTCTTTTTCACTCTTATCTGAAACTGCATTTTCTTAGTATACAGTACTATAATTCTACTTGGTTTTTTCTTTATAGTTACCTGAGTTTACAGTATTCCACTAATTTGCTTCTACAAGTTTCTCCTGTGTCTTTTATATCTTTTCTCCTGTGCCTTTTATAGACTATTTTCATTTAAAGTTAGGCATTCTTGTCTTTGTAGTTTTCTTTTACCAAATGTTTTTATCCCATATTTGAAAGATGCAGTGTTCCCATGACTTCATCCTAGAAGATGGAACAACCCAAACCATAAGTTATTTTGCTCTAGCTTTCTATAATAACCTAGTTTTAAAAAGTTCTCTGTCACCAGAGCCTGGTTCCCATCTTGTTTAGGTGATACCACATTCATCCTGTATAAACTCCCTTGTTGAATCTGAGATGCCTTTCTTCACACCATTTTCTCATCTCTACACAGAGGTTTTGCTTCCATGTTTGTCCCCACATGAGATACTGAGAGCATTTCAGGGACTGCTACGATAGAGATTCCTTATGTTCAGTTTCCTGCGTAACACCCTAAATTTCACCACTACAGCCTGTCTATTAGTTTTCCTTATAAAACTGGCACCCATAGGGACTGTGAGCCTCATAGCCTCTCCAGCATTTCCTAGGATCCAGTCCTGATGCCTGCTAAGGCATTGCACCCCACTTGAGGCCTCCACCTTGCCAGGGTTTCCAGTGAGCACTCACTATACCTAGTCCAGTCACATAAGCCTAATGAATGTATGCAATTGTTTACATGCAGTATGCATTTTTTAGATTGCAAAATGAAAGAACCAGTTTGAGCTGGTTAGGATGAGTTCTTGAGTTACGATGTTCTTAAGAAATGAGCTATTTGCTGACAGTATTCTAGGCTGACAGTACTCTAAGGTATGTGATGACTCCTTTGGAGCAGTGCATTATGCAGTTTTATTAAGATTAAATATACTGAACTTTGAGAATGAATTGGGACTAAAACCCTTTTTTGTGAAGACGGTGTTGCTTGCAGCCATGGAGGAACCATAGAGATATTTCTTTGTGTGAACTGCTGTAGAGTCAAGACTGCAATTTCATGTTCACTTCACATGTGCTTGGTATTATATAAGCAAGATCTATTTTAAAAAGCCTCAACGTTTTAATATGCAGCACAACACAGAAGAAATACAGATTGATTAAAGAGGGATCGCTGTTTTGTAAACAAGTTGTGAGTATCATTACAGCCTTTGCAGCAGTTAAAAGGTAATAATGCTCTGCAGACTTGTAGGAAGGATACTGTTATGTAAGGAGGAAGGGCTTACTGCTTTCGTTCTGTTTGTCAATCTGTGTATTTCCTCCGCTACTGTACAGAACTGATTGGAATATGAACTGATTTTTCATGCTTTCACTCTGGTTTATAGCTATTACAGGATCTCTGTGGATGAGTGCACACTGCAGTTCAGGGGTCTAGGCAAAATGATTGCTCCTGCTGTCTTGGCTTAAGGACCATGAAATGGGCATAGATGTATGTGATTGGTTAGTTTGCATGCGTAAAGCTGCAAGTCAAAAGCTACTCTGTGTTGTGAATCTTACTTTGTCCTCAGAGAGGCTTTTGGTCATTTGTAATGTCCTCTTGAGGAATATCCCACCTGCATTTCCTTACCCCTAACCATGTACCCGAGAGCAAAGAGAGGTGTCCAAGAATGGATGAAATCTTAAGAAATATTGAATAGCTCTAAGCTTTCCAGGAACTTCTCTATATGGGGAAACCCTGCAGATTTTTAAGATTGATTTCTTTCATGAGAGCAGCATCCACATCCTATTGTCCATTTCCAAAGCTGTATATCAGAATATCTAAATAAGGCTGAACTGCTGCAGCCAGTAGCTGTGTGTGTAGAGGAACACAGTGTGCATTATCACTACCGGCAGGTTGCATTACAATCTGGCTAGTGACCCAGATGTCTCCGATAACTGTTTACCCCTGTACAATATGCTTGTTTCTAGTAGCTTGGTAACCAATGGAAATCAGAGATCAGAAACTGTCACTTTGAAAGAGCAGAGAGAATTTAAATGCACCTGAGGCTGGTTCACAGGGACTATGTGCTTCCGCTCCTTAAGCAGCGTGATACCCAGTACACTGGGCTGAAATGCCACGTTACTGTTCATGTCAGTGGGGATTATGTACGCAGTAATGAGGAGTCAGCATTACAAACATGACTTTTCAGTTTGGGCTTTTTAGTTTGGTTGGGGTTGTTTGTTTGTTTATTTTCTTTATTTTGTATCCACAGACAAAGTTAAAATTTGTTCTGCATGAACAAATGCAGGGAGGTAATATCCAGCACCAAGGGCATCATGCCAAGAGTCTGGAAATTGGAATTCCATTCCCAGCTCTGCCACTGATTTGCTGCTTTGTGATCTTGGAGAAGATGTTCAGCATGAGATTCAAGTGAGTGCATTCACCTGGAACAGTGATCTTAACTCCCAGTAAAGACTGAACTACTGAAGGCATTGGAGTTTAGAGCATAATGTCACCCTGAAGCAGATATTTGAATCTTACTTATTTCTCACAGTATAGTTCAGCATTAGTATAGAGCTGTTTAAAGCTGTGTGAGAGAGTCCTATTTCTCAGCTCACACAAATACATGACATTCACAGAACGTGTGTGGTCAGTGTCGGGTGATGATCTGCTTAGGTAAATATTTCACACATTTTGAATCTGATGTATATGTAGCTCTGTCTGCATTCAAAGACATTAATATGTGTGGCAAAATTGCTGCAAATTATTAAACAGTATTCATGAATATCTGATAAATGTTGTTAGGAAACAAACTCTGATCTCAGCACTTCAGTTAATGATAAGTAGCAGAAATGTGGGGATGGGTGGGCTGCATCGGGGAGGAAAAATCATCATTGACTGTCTCAGGGCAAGAATATTTTATGCTGCTGTTGCTGCCAAAGACATTATGTCATCCAACCCAGATTCTTAGCCTTAGACTGGTCTTAGATTTCTCTGTCATGTTTAAATGGAGATGATTTTACTTTCTTATATCAGTGACTAACTGGAGTGATGAGTAAACACTGTAAGGTGTTCTCTGAGGGCAAGTGATTACCATACTTAACACACATATTCATGTCTACAGTTCACTTCAGCAGCTGAGTGTGTCTTTGATCACCATTTCTCATGCTTTTACTCCAACAGAATCTGAATAGCCTTAGGGATGAAGGGTATTTTCATTATGACATAATTAATCCCCCCCCCCCCCCCCCCCCAAGAGTGACCAGGAACTTCTAAAGCAAATAAGCATCTATATGAATAAGATTCTGATGTTCCGCAATTGCTGGCAAGTTAGAGAGACAACACAGGGAGGAATATGTGTAGAAGCACAGCAGGAGTGGTTGTTTTGACTTAGTGAGGTTGTGCTGCTGCCCAAAGAAAACGCACAGCCTAACAGCCAGTTCTGAAAAAACACTTATTCATTTCAAGGACATTCAGTGAAAAATGAAGCTTTGAAAAATTGCTTCATTAAAAGAAAATATATTTTATGGGGTTTAGATTTTTGGAAACTCTAAACACTTCTATTAACGTTCATAGAAATTGGGTGCTTTGACTTTTAAGGCAGCTTTTATTGTTTCAACCATAAACCTAATCCATACACTTGTCCACTTTAAGTTGCTCTCCTGTTGCTTTGCATAGTGAAACCCATTGTGGGGAACAGCCTTCTGAAAAGAACTCTTTGCAACAACCATCAGTTAACATCATATTTATTCTTCATGTCCTTCAATCTTACCCAAATCGTTTATAAAGGGGTGCCTGCTATCACCTGTTTAGCTCAGTAGAACCTGATGCTCTCCTGGCACTGTGTGCCAGGAGGCACTGGACTGTCAAGGCTAATGTGTTCTTCATTACACATCATGAGAAATCAAGAAGTAATAATATTGCAGTGGGGAAATTGAAGTACAGAGATTAAGTGCAGGCAGAGTCTGGGCACTCTTCATACCATTCATTACTATTTAAGTATTAATAGCAGAGTTTTTGTCATTTCTGGATGCTCCAGACAAGAACAGGACATACTTGGATGAGATGTTGTAAGTCAGTCCATATATTAATTGTTCAAGATAGATGGACAGCAGATGGGGAAAGGAAGTGTTGACTCCATTTTAGAGGGGAAGTGAGGAACAAAATTTAAAGTATATGCCCAAGATCATAAAAGAACTTTGTGGGAGAGCCAGAAGTGGAGTTCACATGTGCTTAGGCTCCAAGCCATACTTGAACGTGTTCTTTTTCTATATGGCGTATGTCGAGCCTTATCACTGTACCACATGGACACCACATCTTCGCTCAGGTATTTTTTTCCCTGAGGCTCTTCTGCCCCTCTTGTCCACTGACACCTGGGAGAACAGGATTTCTAAAGAATCTACAGAGCAAACGGGGCCCTTTAAATGCTGCATCCATTTTGATGTTCATTCTTTTAGCTGTGTCAAAGCTGTTTTGGGGTCAACTCATATCCGGAAAAAGAACAGAAAAGCAGGATATAACAGTATGTTGGATGCATTCTGAATGCTTATGTCCAGATCATAGTAGTATGTATCAGGCAAATTAAAAGCTGCCAATCAGCTTTTGGTGATTATATAGAAAGGCTATGGAAAAGCCAAGGAAAGAGACGAAAGACATTTTTTCTAGACTTAGACATCAAAATTGAGGGCATAAGTGTATATACAGCATCTATCCAGAACATGTTTGTGACAAGAACACTAATTGGTTAAATAAAATGAATTTTTGAAAGGAAAAAGACCACTACAGTCTTCATTTCCCACTGCCTGCTGTAACATACTTCATCTGTGAACATTTTTGCTGATGTTACAGAAATAGTTATTTTGTTTTATTGAGATACAATCACTGAACACTTGTATTCTTCCTCATCAAGGGCATTAAGTAGTCAATTGTATTAATGTACAATAGAAGGAACCCGCACCAAATTGAATAGTTATGCTTTGCACTCATTTTGTCTAGTTACAAATGGCTGAAGACCACCTATGGCAACAGAGAATCACAGGTCAGATGTTTATGTTACTGAATACGGACACATTGTGAAAACAATATCCAAACTGAGTAGCAAATGAGTGCAATATGATTGGTAAGCTTTTGTGAGTGTCTGTGATTTCAGAATACAGTTCTCAGATTGTTGTTATCCCCAGTTGTTCTAGGGAAAAATGCTTCAAAGAATAGGACCTCTGATTCAAGGCTCAAGTCTTCCAGAGATTCATCTGTTCTGATTGCCTGTCTTCTATCATTGAAATCCACTGTGGCACAGCTTGTCCCATAAGGCCTGTATAGTGAAAATAAGGAAAGTTTCCACAATCCCATAATTTCCTAAATTTATAGGGACTTTACCAGTTGTGTGGCATATGAATATTCAGGTCTCTTCCCCAGTGTGTCAGAATATGCTATGAATAATTTATAGCTTTAGATTGAAGTCTTGTCCTTTCAGCTCTGGAAGTGTATGCATCAACACTCATTTCTCTGTTTCCTCATTTTGAAACTGTAGCCTAAATATTCTTTGCTCTGCATTGCCTGAGGAGGCCCAGGACACTAATGCATACATGTACTTGGTGATGCTATAACAGTCAATTTTAAAGGAAATTTAATACCATGTGTAAATTGTTATCTGAAAAAAACAGAGCCCTTCCTGTACTTGGTCTCTGCAGCAATGAATAGCAAAGCTGTAGTTTATCCAACACACTGAAACCTGGCTCTAAACCACACTAAGCTACAAGTGAAATACTGTTGCTTTCTAGATGAAGTTCTAACATTCGTCTCTCCCCCATCAGATATAACTGGATTTTTTTAATTACAGCTTTCTAGAAATGCGTTTCTGTTTCATACATTTAAATTCCTGTCTCAGTACAGACTTTTAAGAAGGCTATTAAAGTGTGAGGCATTTGTACACTTGTATGTGTGAAAATAGATTGGTGGCATACTTTACAATTGAGCTTTAATTATAATAGGCAGCTGGAAGACTAAGATTCTAGTAAGATGCTGCTCATATTAGTCTTGGACTTTGTTGTTGCTCATAGAAAATATGTGGGTTGTACCATATTTTACTCTTCATATAATTTTCAGTTAATGATTTCAGAAGAATTTGTGAGACTTGTTTGCAAGGAAAACTAGTTTTTAGGGGAGAACTATAAGAATGGCCCGGGACTTTTTTTTTTTTTTTCCTTTAGTAACTGTAAAGTAGGCACTGTTACAATAATTCCCAGTATACATAAATTACCTGAGCATCTGTGAGCCTCTTTTCTTATGTGGTTAGACCACCTGCAATTTCTGTTGCAATATTGTATTTAACAGCACAGTGCTTTATCTTCTTTTCATAGAGAAACCTGCGAGGCACTGCTGGGGTTGCAGTTTTATTCTGATATTAGAAAACAACAAAATTGTCTTGACATCCTAGTGAATGTTTGTTTAGTTGAAGCCCTGTATACAGATGTCAGGTTGTTAAATGACAGTCCATTTTAATTTAAAAAAGAAATTAGCTGAAATAGGCTCAATCCTTGATGGTATCATTCAAAACACTGAGAGTGTGAACACAGTCTAACCTGAAGGCTGAGAACCCACAAGTTAATTGATTAAAATTACAACCATAATTTTTTATCTTGAAGTTGTGGGGATGTGGCTCAGTTTATGTGTTTAAGGATTTCTGATCTGTTGCAGCATTCAGTGGCTCTGCAGCGTACAGAGATGCTACACAGGAACTGACTCTACGTGGGTCAGTAATTGGAAGGAAGAGGCAGCATAGTGATAGTCAAGCCAACAAATCTGGAGTTCACACGTGGAAATCAATGCTTCACATGGGGAGTGCATTTAGTCCCAGATCAGAGTGCATGAAGAAGCTGAACACAGTGAGGATATGCTAGGCTTTTGCAGACAGGTTGTTCTTCTGGGCACGTTATTAAAACTGGGCAAGCTCATGATGCAACTGCTGGAGACTTTGGGAAGGATTTCTGTTGATGTTGCTTGACTTTATCCCTTTGAGCATTGGGGCAGTGGTGGAAAGCTGTCCCAAAGTAACTGGCTGTGGTTCTTGGAGGAGGTGCAGCTCTAGCTGCCAGATGCTGCTGTGAAAACTAAGGGTTGAACATGATCAGGTTCTCTGGCTTCCTTGTCCTTCTCCTCTATTCCACTGAGAAGCTTATTTGGATGGAGAAGCCAGGAAGGGCAGGGTAGATGTGCCTCAGCCACACATCTTTGCTTGGTCAGAAGAACAGAGGAAGTTGCAGTAGGAGTGAGATCCATAATCTTTGAGATTTTGGAACAATTTTACCAGAACTGAGAAAGGAGCACAAGGCTTGTGTGGGAAAGCTCTGACACATATCCAAATAGAGATGTTTGGAGGATCTCAGCAGTTTCTTTTGGATTTACCCACGGAATCTGAAGATTGGCTTTCTGTTTTCTGCTATGTGCATGTTCTATTTTTATCTTTCTGCTCTGGAACTTTTTTCTGCTATATACACCTCTCTCTCCTTGATTCTCCTCAGGTTTGCAGTTTATCTGTTTCAAAGTGCTAATTTAGGACAAAAACAGTGCAGTATAATTTATATTTATGAAACTGCTGCAGTATGAGGGGCTTGTTGGTCTGCACAAGAATAAATAACAAAGCGTTTGGTGAAAAGGATGAAACCAGTGTTTGATCTCTGGCATGAGAAAACTATTGCCATTTGACTTGCGTATTATGCAGCCTGAAGCCCTACAAAAATATAAAGGAAGCATAATATAAATAAGAATTTTGTACTCAATGGATTTGTTCATTATTGTTTCCAAATTGATTTTTGGCTCTCCAGTTGAGACTTGAGAACACCTGCGCAGATAAGTTTTCTCTATATTGTTGCACAAAAATATCTTGCTCCGCTACCTAGAAGGTTGTTCTGAGGTGGGTGTTACCTGTCTGTCTACCTGAGTAAGGGGAGAAAAATGAAACACATTGCATGCCTAAATATTCACTTTCATTTCACGCACTGAATGAGGTAATTTATGTTAAAAACTCCCTGTGAATGGCAGGGCACATCCAATGCAAAAAGATTTCCCTGTGTGAGATTTTGTGGAGGCTGAAGATCAGTTTGCCAGTTCTCAGCTGCGTGTTTTTGAGAAGGATGAGAACTGCCATCTTTTGCAACCCATAACATTTACAGTGACTGCACTTGTCTGCTTCATGGCTGTGGGAGGTTCGCTCTTGGCAGTGGTAACCGACAGCAGGGGCTGAAAGCATCTGCAGGAGGGTAGGCAAAACTGGCATGCAGCGCTCTGCTGCGAGCCAACGCGTCCCACCAGGGAAAGGCTGTTCTGTGTCAGATCCAGACCATGGGAGGCAGCGCCTTCCCTTAGGACCCTTCCTTCCTAACCTACTTAGATGATGTTCAAATAACACAACTTCTGCCCTCAGACTACTTCTCTTTCCAGAAGGGTGTGTGCTTCGTAGATATTTTATTAACTAGGACCTAATCTCATGTTCTAGTCTCTGTAGTTAGCAAATCAAACACATCTGGGGACAAAGTTGTTTGCTTAAATCTTTATAACATTGACTGTGTAAGAATAAAAATGACATTTCAAAATAAGTTATTTATCTGCACAATTTTAGTTTCAAATTCCAGTATCTTAGAGATATTGGCATTTGCTGAAACATATTTATGCTTTTAATAGAGACGAGGTGATCTGTGTGCCCTGAACCTCAGCCAAGACCCAGCAGACTTTGTTATGAAGAACAATTTTTATTGCTTCACTTGAGTCAGGACATCTAATACTTTCTGATGCAGTGGAGCACAATAGCAGAACAGTTTCTCTTTTTGCTTCATCTGCTGCAAGGCACGTGTAAGAGAGAGAAGGCAGGGCAAGAAGAGAACATATAAGGTGAATTAACACAATTAGTTCAGAAAGCAGATTTGAAACTTCAGGCTAAAAACTGTTGAATGAAATATATGAGTGGGTAGATCTGCAACTGGAGTAAATTGTCATGGGTCAATTTTCATTTCATTAGGCCTGTGAAAATTATCCCAATTTGGGATAATAGCCCTAGAAAATTCACTTCCCTAAAATTTCCAGCAGATTTCTCTGCATTGGTCCAATATGATCTGGAACCAGGCAGAACTCATTTGATACTCTTATATAATATAAAAAAAAATTATAAATATTTATTTCCCTTATGTATCCCACAGACATGTATCTCACTAAAACCCTCTAGATTTGTCTGCATCTGATGAATAAAATTTTTTCTTGTTTTGTTTTCTGAATAGAGTCATTCCATGTTGTGCTGGTGTAGCTGAAAGCAGAATGCATCCATCTGACTTGTTGGTCCCCTACAGGTCTCCTCATACTAGCAAGAAATAAGATCAGAAATGTGAAGTGAAGGCAAATAAGCTTGCCAAGTTAATGATATATGCCATACTTGAGAACAAAACTTAAGCTCTCATTCTTTTTGCTGCTGATATCTTTAATTATGGTAGTTAGACAGATGGAAAGATTATTGTGCAGGTTTTACTTAAGAGGTTCATGCCATGGTAGCTTTTCTGCCAAGGGTAATCAGTTGCATTAAGGAATTTGCCAGAAAGAACAAATCTGTCTTATTTACAGTTAGCTAAGTTCTAATTATTTCTCCTAAATGGGCAGTCAGATAATAATGTGTAAACATAAGGCAAGCATAGAAGTGCAATTACTACACAGTGGATAGCTTCCCCCAAGCTGTATAATTTTTTCAAGCTTTACCATGTCACAGAATAAAAACTCTCAAATTGGGCAAACCACAGACCTGTCTAAATTTTTAATCATTCCATCTCTCCCTGTCATGTGAAGAAATGGTGGGTTACTTTTCCACACTAATAATTACCTCAAGCACCTTGTGACATGGGAAATGGATCACCAGTGCACAGGTCTGGTACTAATAAATGTGGAAACAAGCCTTAAATCGTTATCTTCAGCTCTTGCTAGGGTTAATATACCAAAGCAAGAACAAATAACTAATAGCAGAAATGGTATTTCTGGTTAAAGAAAGCTGCCTACAATACCTCATATGCTCAGTGTGCCCAGCTCTTCGTGTAGTTTTGTAAAAAATATTGCATGGGAAGATTAATGAACATGTGAAAAACTGATCTCAGTCATAACTGATTCCTACAAAACTTGGAGCTGGTCTCAGTGATTCTAACTGTGACAGTTCTGCTGCCATCAGTAGATGACTGTGTGCATTGCCCATGCACTCTCCCTGTTGCTGGAAATGGGCAAAACTGTCTGTCTTTCCTGGATTTCACATGAATGGAATGAAAAGTATGTCACTCATCTTTTGCAGTAGATTTTTTGTGGTAGAAGATTAAATGAAGAGTTAAAAACATGGTTATTGGCCTGTGCATGAATACAGTAGAGGTACCTTTACATGGGCCTTCTGCCTCAGCAGCTCTTTCTCTTCCAGTGAGTAAAGAAGCAGGGAAGGTGGTGCGACTGGAGCAGATCTAGGGATGCGTAGTGGTCAGACAAATGCAGGAAGAGGATCTCAGGCTGCAAACTGTGGGATGTGTGTGAGAGCCACCGACTGTTCCTTCAGCAGGTGGTTACAGCCCACTCCTTCCAGGGCCTCAGGTAGAAATACACCCAAAGGTGGAGCTGAGAAGCCTTTTTATTATTCACCAGCTTTCAGGTAGTTCAATGCCATCCTCACCAAATGCAGACTCACAAAACACTTTCTTTCATGCCTTTCCAGTGCAGTGAAATTTCCATTATGAAGGTTCTTAAAAGTAACCTTCTTTTAGTTTTTGGAACTGAGAAACAGTGACAGTTGCATGCATCTAAATTCATGTCATGAGAGGTGGAAAGGATGCAAATGGTAAAACCTTATTAATATCAATATAATCATTTATACTGTAATAATCACATAAATAAGCCTCTTCAAAGGATTTAGGGCAGATATCTGGAAAAACATTCTGTCATCTTCCTTTGATGAGAGCTTCAAGGCAAATAATAAATGAGCAAATGAAACTTTCTGCAGAAAGTTGTGTTTTCAGAAATGTCCAAATAACACCTTCAGTTCCTGATAGCAGTGTGCTAAAAGCAAAAGCAGATCATTAAAAATAGAGAAGGTACTTCCAGATTAATAGGTCTGGCAGAGAAAATCCTGAAGTTTCTCTTGAGAATTGCCAATGAATAAATTAAACTTGCTTCATTTACAGTGAATTAATATCAAACTAATTTCCAAAATAGTGAAAACTAAAAATAAAAACCAGAAGAATATAATTCCTTGTACTCTAACTTTGTTTCTTGCAAATTTTGTCTCCAAAGGTTTTGCAAATTAAATGATTGACAACATAGAGGCATAAAAAGAGCTAGAATATATAAGTGAAGAAAAATAAACACACTGAATTTGATGAAGTCATGACTGTGCACAAAATATCTAAGTATGATTTGAAAGAAATCCTATAGGTATAAAGAAAAGATGTCATATCTCTTGAGTTGCAGAGAGGAGAAACCACTCTCTTGTCAATAATAGCCAGATTCTGTGATGATATGAAACAGGATATCAGTGCTAGGTAATAGAGTGTTGCAGTCATTCAAGCTCCTCTGTAAAAAATATTTACTGTAGCTTTAGGCGAACTGTTAGACATGTCCAAATAATAATAGCCAGAGGACAGCCCACGAATAGCCTTAAAACTATTCTAATTTCCTCCCTGTTGAGCTCTGAGAGGCTGCACATGGTTTCAATTTCTGAAATTTGAAAAAGGATTCAGGAAAGACCAGACCAGGGGATTTTTCCAGCAGGAGTTATTTTAGTCATAGCTGAGGCCTCTAACATAATACTTGTCAGAGGCATTTATTAAAAAACTAGTTATGAATGTGAAGGTAGTATTTACAAGAGATGAAGGGATGTCATAGTTTGAGCCATTGCTGCTTTAAAAATATATCAGATTCAGACTGAAGCAGCCCACGAACTAATTACATTGGTAATGATGATGTACAAATGACCAGGAAGTTAATTATGGAGACAGTTAAATTCAAAAGGGTTGGAATAGGAAAAAGACCACATGAAAATGCAAATCCATTTAGGTTGAAAAATCAACGAAGACAAATCATTCTTGAGCCTACACCGTATTTTAAGTACATGAGGAATTTTAGTGCAAAGGAATTGTCTTTGTAGGTAAAAACAGGTAGGCAGTTAAGTATCTTCCTTAGTCAGGTCTTGTAGAAATACAGTGCAGTAAATAATCTTCAAAGTATTTAGACTTCAGCTGGTGGAGCAAAAGTTACTTAGTGGAGTTAACTGTGCTAACAGAAGGTGAAAGGTTTTCAGAAGAGGAGTATTCCAAAGGACAACACTGTTGAGTTGTCATTACAAAATTGAATTCCGAGCTTTGTATTTGTATTCCAGCAAATCTTTCATTGGAGGTAAAGGATGTGGCTGCTTTATAGAAACTGTAGAATCAAGCTTTTGGTTTCAGGTGATCATGAGAGAGACAGTGAGAGAAAATATTTTGTGCATGACTTTTTAGCTCTCTCTCCGGTCAACAGTCATTATTCTCCTGATTTGGAAATTGTTATCCACATAATAGAACATTATCTTAGTTCTGCTTCTCTGGTTTCACACTCATCCTACTGGAATCAAAGGAGGAAATCAGACCTGTTTTTTTTTATATTTCTTAATCTATATACATACAGACTAAAAAAAAAAGAAAGTTGACATGCTGAGTAAAACCCTTGCTGCATTAAAATTACAGAGAACTTTGCCAGTACTTTTAACTGGATGAGGATCCTGTCCTGTGTCACTTCTGTAGACCTGTAAGGAATACCCAGATGATCCAAGTCTTTTTACAGTGTGGAACTGAAAGTCAAACACTTCATCCATTTCAGGACTAAGAAAACATGTTCTCCTTACTAAAAAATGATTTTCCATTCTATCAATGACTCTGTACAGGGACCTTTGTTTTATTTCCATATATGAGACATTTTATTTGTTTTATTTCCATATATTGTGATTTGCTGTTCACATAGGGTTGCTCTAGGCCCCTGAGCATACCTGTGAATGATTGCATTCATTAACATGGGAGATAGATATTTTCTGCAAGCAACTTTTGCAAGAAAGCTTAACCATTAAAGGTTTTGTTTCCTCCCCCTTATGAACTTTCATTTTATGAGCAAGGCATGCAAATTGAAAATACCTGAAAAATTACAAACAATCTACCCCTTAAGATACCGAATGTCAATTAAATCAATTTAGTTAAAACACTGATCTATGTTCTGAAAGTGAGTCATTTCTCATTTATCTGCAGAATAATTCACTTTCCACTTCAAAGGGGAAGAAATAGTTCACAGTAAATATTATCTCTTGTTTAAACTTTTTACTGATAGCATGCCTTGAATTCTAGGCCTCTGCAGTTATTTAATCCATTTTCTAAATGAGCTCTATCTTGTCGACATATCTGTACAATGTACATCATAAAAATATTAAACTCAGTGAAAGATTTATACAGCATATAAAATACCATAGCCTTTTTATGTTTGACTTTGAATTTGCCATCAGCCAAAACATCATTAACTATCTAAAAGTCTTGAACACATTGCTGATGAAAAGCTAATGAAAGGAATGAAATTTGAAGAATGATTTGATTACCTCGTATCAGTTTTTGATAGATTATTTTCCTCCAGAGATTAACATTTAGGAAAAAAATCCTAAATCTGAGCTGTGAAATAGTCTCTTCCTTCATCCTCTAAATTTTTTTCTTATAATTAATAAGAAACAGGCACCCAAACACCAAAATATTTAATTTTAATTTGTAATCCTGTCATACCTTCCTCCTTTTCTTTCCCTAGCTATTTTCTCTTTCTCTGTTATGGTTTGAGTTTCTTTTTTTTTCTCCAAGATGTTCTTATCCTCATTGCATTTGTTTATTAAAATCCCTGCTTAAGGCAGAGAGTACTGTTTAGCAGCACTGTGTACTAACTCAGCCTCCTCAAATACTGTCTGCTGCAATCTGAGATGTTATGCAGAAGGGACTGAAATTACTCTGTTCCAAAGGAGTGGGTCATTGTATGTAGCTGGTTTTCCCTTTTCAGAGGTTCCTCTGATCTTTTTTCTTTGGGACATAAGAAGATCAATTCTGTAGTATTTCTTTCCACACTGCTGCTGACACAGGGGATGGTGTCCTTCCTTACACACGACTGAATGCAAACCCATCTGTTTAGTTTGAGGAGACAACACTTGCTGTGTACCCATTTTTTTTCCATTCATGTTGTTTTCCCTGTGCTGTGATTTTCTAGTACACGTGAGAAAGTTCTGATTACTGGATTTGTTCATGGAGAATTATGCAGAGAGCTTATTTCTTTTTTCATGTGCACTGATATTTGCAAGTCTCACCTACATATATCACAGAATCATAGAATACACTGAGTTAGAAGGGACCCATAAGGATCAACATATCATTAGGATATATTGTTATTCATTTATTTCCTGCACTTTAATGTATGACTTTAAAATTTATTGCAGATTTCTGAGGGGAAATTGAAGGCTGTAAATATAAATTTCAAATTCGATTTAAAAACACAGAAATACTTCATCACTTATTTGAATTCTACCCAGGAAATTAGTGGAGAAAAACTGCTTGGAGTCTCTTGTTACGTGAACTTTGTGAATTTGGCACAAATACCTCATTCATAGAAGGTAATGAATGCTAGATCCTCCTGCTTTTCGGCTTCATCAGATAGGTCAGATAGGCACAGAGGGTGAATGGATGTGCCATTCCTGGAGGTGAGGTAACCTGCAGTGGTCTTCAGGCCACTGCACACCTTTGTGAGTAAAGTGCTGCATCGTTGTTTCTTCTTATGTATGGCAGGCTCCTGGCTGGCAGTCAAGATCTCACATATGCAGCATTCAGACACACACTTTGCAAAGTGTAACCAAAGACAGTAACCGACTTAGCTTGACACTGCTGCAAGTGGAGACCCCAGCACTCTCTTTACTGTCTATTTTTCTTCTCTACATCATGTTGGAGTTAGATTTGCATGCTGATGAGTAACTTCATTAACTTGTAAGAACAGAAAACATACCAGATTGTTTAACTCAATTAATCAGAAGTAACTCTCACAACAGATTGAAGGGTATTAGAACAAAAAAGGGTGTCCTCCCTGCATGTATTTTCCTGCAGTACAGCACCCAGATGGTCATCTCTAAATCTCAAATCTTCAACTGTCAGAGAATACAGTATGACTTGGGAAGACCCACATTTACCAGTCACTGTAATCAGTGCACGGCAGCTACCAAGGTTGAGCCCATGAGTACAGAAGCTGCTCCTAAGCCATGAAAGAAGGAGCTGAGAACTGGGTGAGAGCCCCTCCTCAATGCTATGCTCTGGACTTTACAGCTAAATGTTGCCTTATGTGATAACCAGGGTTTTCCGCATTTCTGAAAGAATTAATTTCACCCAGATGAATTCTTGGGGATTTCTCTTATTATCTTCATTCTGATTCCCTCAGCTCTCAGAATGCAAAATCATCTCCAAAGGGGGAAAGCAGAACTCTGCATGACATAGATGGGTATTTTCCCTTTCTTTCAGACTTTTGCTAAAAGCCCATCAACAATTACAATAATAGTATCTTTATTTCGGCATGGGTGTGTATCAAAGGACTTCATCAGTAAGTGTGTAGCCTATGCGTGCTGGTGGGTTTTGTCATATTCCAGCATATAAGGAAGCTAAGTGGTAAATGTTTACACCAAAGAGATGTAAGCACTGAGAGCACCTAGCTCTTCTGTGCCTAGCTGAGGTGCTATGAGGATATTTCACTAAAGAAAGAGGGATACAAAGCAAGGAAAAACCTTGTGCTGTTTAGATATCACAATTCACACACGCCAAGGGAGATCTCCTTTCTCCTTTTCCCTGGCATTTGTGGCAGCAGCTCTGAATGGGACTCCCTACATTCTGATACAGAAACACTTTGCTGGTGAAATATGTGCTGTAATCTCTGTTTAAATTTAGTATTAGGCCTGCATGCCCTTGGTTGCTCCTCTGGCAGTTGTTGAGGCTTAGCTGATTGATTTCTCAACTGGCAAGCAGGCATCTGTAGAGAAGACATTGATCGCTGTAAAGCTCATCACATCATGTCCTAGGACAATAAGCAGCTTAATTCAAGTTTTCAGAGGTATTTATGAATGAAGCTGGGGTCTGTGTCACTACATCCCCCAGCTATCAGTTGTCATGTACAGAGAGTGAATTTCTCACCTCTTTTTAGCTTTAAGATTTTGACATATCTTGGAAAAACAGGCTTTTTAGTGTGGATTCGTAGAGAATTTTTTTTTTTTAGTGTAGCTTTCTATGCAGCCCCTCCTTTTTTTCTTCTCCCCACCCCCCCTTTTTCCCTAAGTGCTACTGGTGTGTACAAATGCAGATGCCTGTGAGTGCCTGAGAGGGCATGACACAGATGACAGATAATTAAATAACTGATGTCTCGCCCCTCCCGTCTCTCCTCTCGTCTCCAAATGTTTTCCAAGGCAGCATTACAGTCTGATAATATACATCTATTCTCCCATCCTGCCTCAGTGGAACCTTTGGGGGTGTGTGTGTGTAATTGTCATTTCCATGTACAGATTTTCTTGTATGCTGTATATTAATGCTACAGAAGGCAACACTACAGCAATACATCATTCTATGAGCAGAGAAGACTAGGGGCAATCATTGCCCTGCCATTGATATATATACTATGCTTTTAAGGACAGACCTCTGGGTCCTTGTATATATTAAATTAATTCACCTAAACTAAATGTGTCCATGATCAGCGACCATCAGAGTGGGGAAGAAAGGAAAAACCCTTGGAATGAAGCTGCGTTTTCTTTGAATTTCTCACAGTTCACCGCTTTCAAAAGAAAGAAAATGAGAAGGGAAATACAGCTGCAGATGATGACAAAAGAAATCAGATTTGTTTAAACAATGCTGGAGAGGAAGACAGTGCTTTGAAATAGTTTTTATGGTCGAACTCAGTAGCTGCATAAGAACTTTCTAAACAAATTCATTTGTCTCTCAGGCTGACATGCTTTGTGCACTAACGTTCGCAATGCGTCTGGGTGCTGATGCAATTGTTAATAGTATTGTTGCCTTCTGCTTCTTCTGTTGGTAAAAAAAGTATGTTGTTCTCGTAGTAGTCTGATAAAGACTCTCCAGTTGTCCTAAAGTTCCTTTTCTAGATGGTTATATCAAATTCCTCTCTTCGGATTGATATTGTTTTCTTGTTTTTTTTTTTTTCTGCATGTATCATCATAGTTCTGATCTTATGATGACTACAAGCAAGTAACCCATGGCTATTCCCTTTGTAGGGCAAGGGAGAAAGATCCATATTCTTACAAGGACTGAGGTTTTCTTTTTCTCTACCAAAATAAATTTTTTTTTTAATGCACTCTGCTAGTGTTTTGTCCTGGTGAAAAAAAAGTTAACATTTTAATTGCTTTTTATCTCCATTGCAAATACTGTCAAAATTTCAGTAATCTTTGTAGCTGAGTGGGAAATATGGAAAAAGCTACGTTAGAGCTGTGTATTTTATTTTATATCTCAAATTGTTGTAACTGTATATCTCAAAATGTTGTAATTTTTGTTGTAATGGGTAGTGGAGTTGCCATCCCTGGAGGTGTTTAAAGAGTGAATATATGTGGTGCTTGAGGATATGGTGTACTGGTTAGAGAAATGCTAGGACAAAGGTTGGACTTGATGACCCTGGAAGTCCTTTCCAACCATAATGATTCTATGATTCTATAAATTCCAAGTAAGTTTATGCGCTAGGGACATGGTGAGTCCTCAGTACAAACTTGGGTCAGGAGGGTGTGGAATTATCTCCTACCCCACAGCACTAAGCTGTGCTTGCAAAAAGACTCCTAGGACTCGGTCACTGATTTTGTAGTTCTGTGGATGCTGAAAAGCTGCTAGCAGAGGGATTTTCTCAGGCTTCCACAATATTCAGTGAGAATCCTGCCTTTCTCACACAAGTTTTGAAAAACGGTAGGATGGTTTCTGTAAGCTGGACCAACACCTGGTGTTTTGCTAAGTTCTGTTTATGGTACATTGGAAAAAATATTTTGAAATGGGTGTTGTAGGACTTTAGCCAATCATCCTAGGAGATGGGTGATCACTGACCAATTGCCCTGTGGGGCTAGGGTATATAAAACGGGGTTGTAAAATTAATAAAGTTGCTTCTTTGCCTTCTCTTGCTGAATCTGTGTGTTGCTGCATCTCTCCGTTCCCGGCATAAACAGCGACAGTAGTTCTTTTCTGTTTCTTGTTCGGGAATGGACCAGGAGTGGATGCCACAGAAATAAATGGAGAAGGGTCTGTGTGGCTGTGGTCATTTCTGTACCACACACTAAGAAGCTTATTTCTCACTGGGTAATCCCAATGAGGAAGAGCTGCTAAGGCTTCCAGTAAATATTTTTGTAGAATAAACCAGAGATACCATTTCGATGACTGTAGACGGGACATATCTTGATGAATCAGTGATGGGTTGGAATCTGTGGATTCCTGATTTCTAGTGCCACCAGTGACACTAAGAGAAAGCATAATCTTGATCAGATACCTTGGTTTTCTTTGCCTCAGCCTCTCAGTTTGTAAGTGATAAAAGTTTTTGCATTTACCCTAATGGAGTCTTTATGCAAAGGGAAATAAGTAGAGTGAAGAGGAGGAAAGCAGCCTTGTTACTTATATTGAAATGTATTACAGATGAGACTAGACAGTAATGTGTTATCTGAAAGGCTTTTATTCCTCGCTACCTTAGAGACAATTGAGCTTTAACACATGCATAGCTGATGTTGACAGCACGTCTCTTTATCCATTAAATATCATTTACACTGCAGGCTGGCCGAGAAGAACTGTTCTCAGGGGAGTGCAATTTCATTTTGAGCATTGATCAAAAGGATTTTCTTTTAATGCAAGGCAAACACAGAGTGTATATATGAATGTAAAACGTGGATCTAAAACACTGAAGGACTTCTATCAGAAGATAAATTTATTTCATTAATGAAGTGGTGAAAGATGTTTGGATTCTACATTGTACAACTCCCAGTGAGACAGCACAGTAACCAGGCACCTCTACTGTCTATGGGATCTGGGTATATCAATGAAGCATTAAATAATCATAGGGATTTGGCACTGAATTATTTAACTACAGTGACAAGCCTTTAAGCTCCAGTCCTGCAAAGAATCGCCTGTAATTTTTTCTCCCAAAGATAGTGTGTGATGATCCCCTTAGAGGAAGAGGTGCTTTTTCTGGTTCTGGTACTAGAGAGCTGGTTCTAGGGGGGAGCTGGGCTTGGCTCCTATCTGCCATAAACTGCATACTGATTTAAGCAAACCACTTCTATCCTCTGTACTTCAGTTTACTATGAAATGAGAAGAACAGTATGACCTCCTCACCCTCTTCTGCAACTGGGGGAAGTAATTGTCTTCGTGTGCTTGTGCAGTGTCCAGCACAATAGGGTCCCAGGTTTGGGTGATGCCTGCAGGCACTACAACAACAAGAACAAAGTACTAATAGTAATAAAATGCAATTTTTCATAATTTGCACCATGAAGTTTCCTGAAATAAGAAAACTTTCTTTTGTCTGAGAAAGTTCTTTGTAATTGAATGTAGTTGCTTGCAAGGACTATTAGCTCTTGTGCTTTCTAGAACATTAAAATCTGTACTGCTTTTTCTGCTCTTGAGAGTGAGAGCATTTCTGTGCTTTATTACTCATCATAAAGGAGAATGCATTTTAGTCTACATTAGAGTCACAGTCTGTATTGCCTTTATAGTCATGAGGTTTTTAATCTTATTAGTCTTACTAATTTATTTTAATGAAAATATTAATTTACATTACTGTTAAACTTCCTTAATTACTTAATATAATCTTTATAGGAAATATTGCCAACTTATGCTACTCATTAGGAAAAATGTCTCCTACCCAATGTAATCCAGGATGATATTTTCACCAGAACCTTGTTTCCATGTAAAAATTATGAGATATGTGGGCCTTAAATGCTCAGGTAGAGAAGACTCCACAGTGGGAATATTGCAAAGGTAGCAGGGAGGGTATGACAAAGATGCTTTGGTGTATTCAAGGTATACAAAGATGCAACTTATGCCAGTGGTGACTTGTAAGGGCACAGCCAAAGTGCTGTGGCAATTGGAGAAATACTGTGGTCCTTCAAGCAGCAAGGAGAGACTGACATTACATGCTTAGGTAACTGTTCTCCACTCCCAGTTATTTGGCTTGTGAGACTGGTTGCCTCTATGTTTCAGCAAGAAGCACTTGGGGATGTAGTCTTGGCAATAGCAGGTGCATGGGAGCAGCACACCAATTGAATTTACCTATTCTCCTCCTGAGTAGGGATAACTAGCCAAGGGATCACTCTGCAAACAGAGCTGTACTGCTTCCAGTGCTAGAACAAATTTGTGCAGAGCTGTCTTGCATCACAGAATGTGGACACATCTTTAGAAAACCAGCACAGAATCTTTCCATGTCATTTAACAGAACAGTATTCTTCTATTTAAAGGTGCCAGATAAGGTCCCCTAAAGTTTCAAATCTTCTTTTTTTCAACAGCAGAATTTTTTTTCCTGACACTTCTGTATGAGGACAGGATGTTGTAGCTCCCTCTAATATTACTTTCTCAGCTGAAGCTGATGAATAGTGTCAGTGGGTGAGATAAAGACATCATCTGAGAACTAGGTGGAAGCTACCAGTTCCTGTCAAATATACCATCAGATGACTGAAATTTGGCACCTTGTCAAGTCAGGACATAGTTGATCTTTCACTCTATGCTATATCACAGTAACAAGTTCCTGAGCTACTTAGACTTCAGTTTAAAAAATTCTTTGGGTAACTGTCCTTGTTCATTCTTTGATGCTGATCCTCTGTTTAATATCTTGTCACTGATATTAAAACAGTGTTTTGCATGCTTAATTACTCTTTAAGTTAATGTAGCTTATAAATCTATGTCATCTTTTTCTGTTTTTCAGACATCTCCCAAATAGCTGAGGGATGTTGCCTTCACATATTACTTTCTGAAATTCAACTTTAAAAGGCAGAAGCTATGACAGAGAAATTAGCTTATCCATCTGAACCCTGAGTGGTAAGAAGCTTCATTTCTTTTGATGCTTTTTTATGCTGGGAAATCAAGTCCTTAAATTGGAACACCTCATTTATCTCACAAAATTAGATTGGTTTCAGCACAATCCAGTGAAGAACATCTGTGGCTACACACAATATGCCATTAGTTTATCAACCAAATAAAGGGACTCTACATGGTATTTAATTTGAGAGATGCCTGTGGTGTGGTTATTTTTTTTTTTCTAGTTCTAAATATAATAAAGAAAACGCATGTGATTGTTTCAAGTACATGATGTATTTAACCTTCTTTTTTTTACTGTAGCATCTATAAAACCCAAACAAGAGAAATTACCCTGAGAGGGTTAGAGAGTTTCTTCTATTTGTCTTACCTGTGTGCATCTAAGAATTTCGTCTTGGGAATATTTTAATCTATTTTAAAAACAAAACAATTTGAATTTGAGCTGGATCAAGTCCTCCATGAAGGTCCAGTAGTGAATCTATTTTAGATCTTTTCTGAAGTAGCAATGTTCGTACTAGAGATGCTGAGGTAGTGTGAGAAATTTCATCTCCTTCTCTTTTGTCTGGTAAGAAATATAACACGGGAGAATATCATGTGCAGATTGTGCTTATTTAATCCCTTACAGCAGTTTGTTAAAAGGGGCATTGTTAGTAATTTCTAGTATTTTCTAGTAATTTCTGAAGGGTATCATCAGAGAACGCTATTCAACATTTCATGCTTGGGGAAGTAACCTGAAACCCAAGGGACTCAAGCATTTGCATTGACTGAAGTCCTTGGACTTGTGTGACTGTATTCAGAGGCTATTCAGGAGAAGCAAATGGAGAATCTAGAAACAGCCTATTGCTTTCTTAGGGAATATACAAAGGTTTCAGGTTTTATGGGATGAAATAACCAGTTAAAAGAAACACGGAAAGGAGAAAAGACGAAAATGTGAAGAATCCTTTAGTCATTATATGGTGGGTGGGAGGTTGTCTCAAATACTTTGGGGATGACCAAGAATACTTAAGTGAAGATGCAAAATGGATGTGCAAGGTTTCATTAAAAATTACTGGAGGTGATTTTCCTAGGAGTCAATTGGGAAAGATAGGAAGGTAGGGAGAAATGCATTTAACTACGTTCACTTTAAAGTGAAAGTGGAAATAAATGGACCGAGTTGAACTTTGGTGACAGTTTCTGGCAAGAATACTGAAGCCAGTTCATAAAAATTGAGGTCAAGGAACTTTGGCTACATCTTACACATGAGTAAATAGAAAATATGATACTGTAACCTGCTAGAGCAAGTGAATTAGGTAATGTATATGTACAAACTCATGGTTCAATCGATGGCTTGGAAAAGATAGATGGTGTTTTAGGAAATTCAGTTTAAAGTGCATCTACAATTTAAGCTAAGCAGTAAAGTACAGAACAAGAGGGGATAATAATGTTGTAAACTATGCTACTGAAAGTTCACTGTAGCTGTTGGGAACTGGACCATAAAATGACTGAAATCAAGCACTATATTCTTTCAGCTTCAGACATCAGTAGCTACTGAGCATTTCCTAGGGAAGGAACATTGTCAAGAATCTGTGATTAAAATCTATTACTGCCTAGGCAACTTACCATCTGGAGGAGGGAAAAGCTTTCATTCTCTCTACTTGTGCATCTCATTTCTGAGTTGTGAAAAACTCAGCCAATCCACTGTGCTCAGTAACTCAGCTGCTTCCATAGGGTTCTGTTTTCAATGCTAATTATCTTATTTACCATGAATATATTTATGTAAATTTCAGAACTATCATCCCTGTGCTGATGAAGTGACAATGTGGAGGTTCCTGACCAAGGCTCTTGCTGCCATGGTGCAGAAATTCATGACCCTTTTTTAGATAAAATTTGAAACCAGCCTTTTGTGATAATGAATTTTAGACAAGAATATTGCCTTTTCTTATTTCCTAAAAGGGCTACATGAAGTACATATGAGCCGTCTGACTGGTTTAGTTTCTGTTTACAAGTTTACAATATGATTCCACATAGTATTGCAGCAGAGAGTCGTAGCTATTCATAACATAGAGAGAGAAAAAACTGAGATGAGCAGTTAGTGTATAGATGGATCCAATAGGCAGGAAGGGTTTGAGAGTTATTTAGATACACATTTTCATGAGTTGTCACAAAACGTAGTTCTGCTTTTGAAATGCAACAAACTGAACATATAAAATACCTGCTCCATGATGACCATCATATATTTGTATGTGTTTATTAGTCTGTTTCTGATAGCTATTTTGGTTAGTTTATGTGCAACTTTGGCTACATTTGATTCTTCTGCTTTATTGCATTTCTATGATTTTTATTAAATATGTTTATTAAAATAAAAAAGCCACATCTGAGACATGAGCCCTAAGATGTATAGAGAAAACTGTGTGAGAAAGAATAAAGGTGGGACTGGAAAAATAGCTGATTATGGTCCAGGATTTAGTAGGACAGCTGAGCCTGGAGGCCTCCTCCATCCCCATTCTGTGAGGGCTTCCAAATCCTCCAGTGTTCCTTTAAGATCCCACTTGTCAGAAGCAGAAATTGTCACAGTTGTAAGGACTGAATGGAGTTCAATCAAATACCTGCTATATATTTCAAGTACATTCTGATATGTTGTCAAAGCCTTTTTTTTTTACATTTTTCTGAAATATCATTAAGTTACCTGAACTTTAGCAGCCGATTCTATCTGCACCTTTTTAAAAAGCTATTTGATGAAGAATAAACAAATTTGCATTGGTAACTTTGAAAAATCTTTGACTTATGACACCTGTCATGTTTTATTTTCATATTTTATTAGATCAGTCAGTTAAGCCTTTCATGTTTAGAAGATTTAATCCACATGAAAATGGAGAGGACATCCAGAACATGTAAACCAAAATTGTCTCACGTTTATGCCATCTAGATAAATTGCTTTAGAATAGTCCCCAGTATGATTTCCACAAAATGTATTTTCCAGAAGTTTTTTAAAAGTTAAACTATCTTCTAAAGTCTGTGGAGATAACTAATGTCACACCTGTTATTTATAGTCAATTTTCTCTTCCTTGACTTCTTTCTGAAATGAATTCAGACCAACTAAACTAGATTTTGGGATTTCAGGCATTCATAAGTAGTGGTGACCACAATGCTGTTAACTGTGTAATCAATTACATAGATTTCCTGCAATTGGAACGTACCCCACCTGAAGAGTTAGGTTGAAAAGTATGTGTCTGTTTATAGAAATACTGCATTTAAGATGGGTGTGCAGACCAAGGCCAGTGCTGGAGCTTGCTGGGGGTGCAGAAAGTAAAAGGCTGCACCTGCAGGGAAGAAAGGCAAGGACAGGTGACCCCAAACTGACCAAGGAGGGATTCCAGCCCACAGACGTCATATTTGGTACAAAGCTGAGGGATCAGGAGGGTCTCACCCCTCTCTTTGCCCTCTTGGCCTGCTTTGCCAGCTTTGCTCAGCCTGGCTCGTGTCTTCTTCTGGTTTCTTCCCTGGAGTATCTGAGGAGGGCTCTGTCGGATCTGCCTTCAATCCTGATCTGTGTGTTTCTGAATCCAGCTCCTGAATACAGCCCCTGTCTGCTGTGGGGCCCAGTCTGGGACTCTCCCAGTGCCTGCTCCACAGCACCAGTGGTGACAGTGATGTAATTACCAGCAAAGGGGTTGGGTTCAACACTGGTTTTGTATATATTTGTATATATTCCATTTATTCTAGTTCCCTTTTCTAATCACTAAGTCTCTCTCCCTTATTCCCTTTCTCTTTCCCTTTGGGGAGGAAAGGGGGTTAACAGAGAGTGTCCGTTACAGGTCAGAGGGGCCTCGCTGACTCAAAGTCACAACGGGCTCCTGTCTGAAGTTTGGCTTTGAGTGCATCTCTGCCGATCTTTGAAGTTCTGTGCTAGTGAAGCTTAAGAGTGGATGGTCACTAGCAAAGGTACTCTCTGGTTAGTATTCCGGAGCTTGGTGCCCATCGACATGGATTTTATTTATCGAAGTAGCTGAGAAACAAGCAGGGTTATGAGCAGCGTAGAAAGGAATGTCTCAAATGAACAGAAAAGCGCGTTGCCATGTAAGAGCTGTACTCAGCCATGAGCCTTTACACTTCTCTTCCATGCAAGTGACTAAGGAACAGTGGGGAGCCCCATTACTTCCCTGTATGTGGGCTACTTTATCTTCATAAATGGGAAAGGGGCCAATACCAGATTGCTATTCCCCTGCTATGCAGGAGGGCAAGACGTGGGCAAGCAAGCATGTGAAAAATACGAAATCTTGATGTTATTTTTCATCCTTCTATGTAGATTTATTTGCGAGCATTTCAGTATTTGTTCAACTGAGCCATAGCAAAAAAAGAAAGCAGAATGCTGGGGAAGGAGCACAAATTGTTTTTATTAGAAGTAGGGAATATGTGAGAGAGGTAATGAGATCACAATTTGATTCTCTATTTGCTCAAGATGTATTACACTTAATATTTATGTATAATACTTACCTGTTAGTAAAAAAGGCTGATGTGCTTATTATTAGAGTAACTTTTTGGACAGTAGTTTCTGTTTAGAGTCTGCACAACCAGCTGTGTTGAAAGTGCAGATTGCCTTGCAGCAATTGTGCTTGAAAAATATTGCCAAGTTTTGTTACCAAGAGCAAACATGCACTAATGGCACAATATGAACTAGTCTGAGTTATGAGAACCTCTCAAGAAAAAAGCACTATATTTTAATAAAGATACTTTCCTTCTACTGCCAAAAATAATTCCCCCTAGTTTTATATTTTTATTGCACATTCTCTACAAGCAGAGAGAATATCAGTGTTCTGCCCAATTCAGCTTTAGCAAGGCCATCACTTACAAACTTGTTATATTATATTGTATCCTGTATTAATAAATGCTGGTAATAAGAGAGATGTGGATTGAATGAACAAGCTGTTTAATTAACCTCAGGAAATTTTCAGTTAAAACATTTAATCTTCAGGATGCAAAACCAGTCAGCTTTCAAAAGATATAGACATAAGAAATACAGGTTTAATACTTTAAAATTCTCATATCTTTTCTTGAGAGGTTACTTGTTCCTTGTGGTTACAACGACTCTATGAAAAAAAAAAGGAGCTTTTTGTCAGAAAAATATTTTCAATGTAAAAGACAGTAGTGAAATAAAAAGAAAGGAAAAAAAAAAGTTGACTATAGGGCAATAGTTGATTATAGTTGACTATAATGTCACTTAGTCAACAGGTCAGCTAATTGTGGCTGTTAATCAGATGCATTTACATTACTGACCAAATGACACACTCCCGTTTTTTTGCTGTATAGTATGGTCGTAATGATAATGCAGCTGCAGGTGAATGAGTTGGGCTCTATGTTGAATCCTTAGCATTGAGAATGAAATAATCCACCAGGATTATTAGCACACCATTTGGGTTTACAATGTAGGGGGTTAGATTTTAGTTTGCATGTTAATAGTAAATTAATGTAGCTGCTGAGATACCATAAATATGCTACATATTAAGGATGACAATGGCCTATTGTATAACAAAGATCTTGGCTCAGTGTGAATTTATTGCGAATTTCAGGTAATAAAGCTGAACAGTGCAGTTCAGTGTGACACATTTCAGCCTCTGAGCACTGCCACATAAAGGTGTAATCATTATTAAGACCAAGTTTCTGTACTAAAGGAGCTTTATTGTCATCAGACTTGTGACGTGCACCATCCTAGCACAAGAGTTCCTGTCACAGACTTTCCTTTTGGGGGTTGACTTTGTGTGCCTTTCAGTGCACCATCTTTCACAAATGAGCAGGATGCTCATATATTTTCATTTTGTTGTTGGCATTCATCAAAGGAATGAGCAGCACAAGCTGTATTAGATCTATGAAACACTAAATCACCCAGTGTGGCTCAGTTGCCCAGAGGAGTTGAGGATGTCCCATACATTTCTATAGGTTCTCAAATGGCTGTTTTTGTCATTTTGTGTCATTTTAGCTACATCAGCACAAGCTATTGCAATTCACAGGACACCCAAGCAAGGTGAAGTGTCAGTTTAAAGATGGAGTGTTGGCTTAGTAACTTAATTTTAAAACATAGAGGTTTTTTTAAGCTTTCCTTATAAAAGCAATTTGGGGTCTAAATGAATTTCTCTACTTTTCTGGGAGCTTGAGCTACTGGGGGTGACTTCTATGTTTAAACTGCCCTAGTCAGCGCAGTAGCAAGTTACTGCAATTGAAAACTGAGCAATTATCAGTTCCCCCAAGCAAGAAATGCTATATATCCAGCAAATCTGCCTAACTTGATTAGGAAAGCTGGAGTGAAGGCATTTTGCCTTTCTTTACCTGGGGGCTAGGTGCTTCTAAATGTCCTTTCTAAATTCTGCTTAAAATGTCTCTCACTTCAGCCTGCCTATTTCAGACTGTCCAAGTCAAGGACTGCTACCTTCTCCCTTCTGCCTCCTCGCAGTAAGTAGACATGAAGTGTACTGAGTATGCCAAAAGTTTTTCAAAAATTTTCTCATGAAGGCTTTTCTTGCTTCCCTGTCTGTTGGGGGGAGTTTTGGTGGGGGGTTTTGGTGTGATTTATAGAATTTAAGTCCTTAATACTGCAGCTCTTTCTGTGTAGGAGTAAACTTGTGCCCATTTACAGCCCCAGTGACTTCCAGGGATGGGGTGTTAGGGGAAGGATGCATCACAGGCCTTTGAGTTAGTCACAGCTTTGAGACCATATAAAAAAAATATACAGACTCCCAATTACCTAAATATTATATTAGAAGATAATAAACCAGATATTAATTCTGTAAACAGAGTGAAATTAGATATCATGGGTGAGACAGATTTAATATAAAGCTTGAAAATGAATCAGACTGCCTGACCCCTATCCCTGCAGTCTTGCTTTGAAGGTCAAAATCTGTCAGCAGCAGAAGCTTAAAATCCTGTGTTGCACAGTCTTTGAGTATCTCAGAGTACATCATGCCTTCTGGCCACCCCATTGTGGACAGACCCTTCCTCAGCTGGTTCCAGGGTGTATGGGATTTACTGTAACTGGCTGTGCTTGGGGATGGATGAGTGCCTCTCTCACCAGCAGGTTCAGACTGGCCTAGGGTTACAGCAACACAGACACGGTACAGGTCTCATCCTCTCTGTTCATCTGCACCTTTTTGCTGGTGTGGGTGCTGTGCATTTTTGGTTAAACTTCGAACAAAGAGATTATGCAATTATACTCTTTGTCAAAAGGGTTCCCTGGAGCCAGTGAGGGGAAATGTTGGCAATCTCAAGCGCTGATCTCTTACCAAGCCACTAAAAAGGTGGGAATAAATAAAACTTGCTCCTAGGCTAGGTGTGGAAATTCATACTCTGTTTGGATCCAGCAGTGCTTTGCTCCTATAGAACAATGATTCCAGCCTTTCAAGATCTGGTTATTACTTCCATTATGTCTTTTGTGTATTTTAAATTCTTTTGGCTCAACCAAGTTTTAGCCTGCTTCACAAAAAACGGGAGGGATCAAACTGGATGCTGATTCTGGAGATCCTCCTGGGTTCATTAACAAAGCTTTAGCTCATGAAGGATGCTGAAAAATGTTAAAAGTCGTGAAGTTACTGTTAACAGATATGACTTGTTTACAATTAACTGTAACTCTGTTGAGAATTTATCAATTTTATTTTGGAAGCTTGTTCTGCTGTGTACCTTAACATAGTACTGGGAAGCTCTACTTCGAGCTAGTTCAAATCTTTAGTAATGGCAGGCAGATACCATGTGGTCATGTTAAGCAGATGCCATGTGGATAGTATTTTTTTCTAATGTTTGGCTTAATTTTTTTTTTTGTGAATATTCACCCTTACAGTCTCAAAACCTTTGGACAGTTAAAGCACTTTTGCACTATCTTAAAGAATAATTGACAATACTTTAGTCATAAGACAACTCCAAGAAACCTGATCCTGAGCTTCCATGTGTGCAAAGAACATAAATTCACTCTTGGGGTTTTTTAAGACAAATGAAAAGCAAACAGTTGAAATAAAATGAAATTGCCATTCAGCCTGCAATCTCACAGTAACTTTTAGTGGTTACAGATAATATGAATGTACATTTTTTTTGGTTCAGTCATTATTTTTAACAGTGGAGCCTATCTACTCATTAGCTGGATCATGAAGTCAATTCCTTTCATGTATTCAGTAACTCATCTTGTCTAAATTGTTTCAGTTCCTCAGAGATAGTTTTTGAATATGCATGACATATTTCAGCATAATAACTAGGAAGTCATTTTATGTTGCATGTCATTAGCAAAATAAAGTATCAAAACAGGTTTCCTTTCCTTTAGAGGAAGCTCTTCAATTAGCTCTAGAGAATAATTCACCTTCAGTTTCCTCACACATGTTAATACCTATTCCTGAATATTTGATCTTAAATACTAGACTAGGTTCACTTTAATTACACTGTATATAATTTACTTTTCCTCTTCAAGGATCATAAAAGACTAGACCAATTTGGGGCTGAGTTTTAACTAGGGTAGAAACCAAAGCTTGGAAAAAAAAAATTGTTCTATTATTTGGCACAGTGTTTATAGGACAGACAGACCTCTCAGCTCTCTCTTTCAGTAAGTAGCACAGAGCAAGGCTACCAAGGGCAGCTGGCTGCTCAGGCTGCTCTTCCTATAGAACAGGATTTAGAGGCACAATATGTGATAGTGGTAGAGCCCTCGATCTGATGCTATGTCTACAACTCGTGTAAGAGACAAGAGCGAGTGCAGAACTTGTGCTACAGTTGTTTGATGTACCACATCAATATACTGCCTATAGAGGAAAAAAAAAAAAACCCTATAAAAATTTCTGTGGTTCCAAAATATGAGTCACATTATAAATAAGTATATCCTTGCGTATCACCTGGGATGACAATTATCTGCTGCAGCAGAACACTGTGATTGCTGAAGTGCACTCTGTGATACCACATGACAGTTTAGGGCAGGAAACAACACAACTGTATGGTCAAAACTAGAGGGAAAAGGTGTAGAGGCAGCATATGGTGCTTTGGTCAGGGCATAGTGACTTTGTCTTTTGAGATCTTAGGACTATATAGTCCTATATGTAAATGGCCATTGTAACTGCTGACTTTTTTGTTTGATTGGGTTTTTTTTAATGCTTTCCCAGGTGGCCGTGTTTTCCTATGGGTAGTCATTCTCAGTAGAATCCCTGGACTCAGGGGATGTGTCCTCGGAATGACTGAAAGAGAAGCGTGAATAGCTCTCTGCCTAGTGCTGTAACCACTGGTGCTTGCAATACATACAGTCTGTCTTTGAAATGCGCCGAGCAAATACTGATTTAGTGTGAAGTTTACACTGTGTTTTTGTCATGGTGGCCATGGGAACCATGGATCTGAAGAAACCTCAGGATTTTGTTAATTCACCCCACTGCTTACCTAGAGGCAGGCCATTTTGGATTACAGAAATAAAGTGCATGTTGGATTGCTGGCCTGGAGGAGAAATGGTTGCCCTATCACTCCAAGCAATACTGAAGCACTGAAGCAATCTTGTGGATAAGGGAATCTGCTCAGTAAAGCTGCTGTTTAGTAGTTATAAACATATTTGACACGCATTCCCTTCGTCTGCCCTCATGTATTGAAATCAAAGACTTTCTGCAAAAAGAATCTGATGAAATGCAAGAGATGCTACTGTGTCTACAGTATATTCAGCCATTCAGGGCAAAAGAAGGATTATATGTCTGGCTTAAAATTCTGACCTGACTTAGTTTAAAAAAAAAAAAAAAAAGAGCATGTTTGTAACCCTCAGCTATGATATCTTCACATACAACACACCAACATTTTACTGCATTTTGTACATGTCTTGTGAAGCATGGATGTGGAATTCACTTAACTTTATGTACTGAGGGTTGCTATGAAATGTCAGTAAAATTCCGGAGTGATGGTGTAGGAAAAAGGGTGTGAGTGATGTAAAAGGAAACAATTTACATTTTGAGGGGATGTGGCCCGGACAGATTCATTCTTACTCCTCAAGTAATTTCCATTTCTTCAGGGAGCTGCCTTCTAATTAATGCTCTTTGTTTATGGTATATTTAGGCCTGCAAAACCAAAAAAATAAATACAGTAGCTATGTTGATCAAGTATCAGTCACAGTTCAGTTTCTGATCCCTAGAAACTCTTCTTTATCCAAACCCTGTAAGTGTTTTGTAGCGCTAGCTCTGAGCTTAGCTCCTGTGAACAGACATTTCTGCCAAGCTACTCAAGCTTTAACTACATTACCTGTGAAGGCACTGAGTGAACTAACATCTGTTGAATGAAGCAGATTACAAATTAGAATTATTTCCTCTTTACAGTAACTTGTTTTAAGGTTTTGTTCTGATGAATCTTTCACAGCTTTAAGTAGCAGTTGTCACTTTTTGTCACAAGTCCTTTAGGAAATCTCTGTCCTGGTTGACCTGGCTGCAGAATGCTTGATATTGTGAAGTTTCTGTTACTAAAAGAAGATAAGCTCACCACTGCTAATATTGTCCATAACTTAAAAGATGAACATGCATTTCTGAACTAAGCTTAAGAATTAAAACCTTCTAAGTTAAAACTTGATCAAAACACCTCTTTATTATAGGTAGTTTGGAGAAAATCTAGGTACCAGACAGACAGACAAGCTTGATATGTATTAGTAAGTCAAGGTTACTTGATCAGAATTCAATAAAAGCCCCAAACATTACATTTAATTTACATCCTCTTCTAGCAAGCAGGACTTGCGCTTTATGCAAGCAATAGGAGAAAATGGGCCATTTATGTACTGGGATCCAAACTAAACAAGTGCCAGATACAATCTCAGTTGTCTATATATTGTCTGTCTCTTACCAAACAGGTTCATTTTAATTGATCTGTAGTATGAAGAGTTATAGTAGTGATATGGCTCCTGACTTGTACAATTTAAGTTCTCAAGACTGTCTCTGCCCTGATATCTGGTAGTTTTATTAAAACTGTAGCTTTTTCATTCCAGTAGTTATGTAGACAAGCCAGCTTTTCCTATATTGCAGTTGGAAAATGTAGCTGCTGTGCATCTAAAATATCAAAGACACACTAAAAAAACTAAATACATTATTTGTGGGGGAAGGATTCACACTTTTAAATACATCTCATGATTTTTTAAGTCCACATGCTAGTGTTGGCAATATTGCCGATTTTCTCCAGATGGTTCTTTTTGAAAGGAAAAAAAAAACCCAGCACCCTGTGGGACACTTATCTTGAAATTCAAATAACAATATAAAAGCAATATGTAAAATAAAGAAGATGAAAAAGAATAGAATGCACAAATCTAAAAATCCCAGGACAGATGTTTAAAGCTGGATTATATCTTGATTTGTCTACTCAGGGATGCCCAATAAAATTAACCCAAATGAATTTGAAATGTATTAGTGAAACCATATTAAATTGTTTTATGCACATGCAGTCACAATTTAGATGGCATCAATTTGCTTTAGTTCAATTCACTTTTAAATGAATTAATGATACCAAGTTACACCACTATTTCTGAGTGAAAGTCCATCCAGTAGAGCTGATCTACATAATTTGCCTTAAATTAACACCTTTTGGTTAATTCAGCTTTTCCTGAGTGTCCTCAACGTATCTAGGAGATAGCAAAGGGCCAGCAATGAATGAATGACTGTCAGATCCAGTGGGCTTCTTTCTTTGTCATGCTTACCTCTAGATTTTCAGATTCCTAACACATCCTGTGGAACATGCTGTCTTACCCTCTGATGAAGTCAGTGAAAACTCAGCTGCAAATGGTCTGAATTATATATATATTGCAGATGATGTATTTGTGCTTCTTAAGCAGATGTGCATAAAGACCCAGCTGAGGCTGTTGTGATGTTCCACCTTGCGAGTGTGGAGCTGCCAGAAAAGGGCACCTTCCATTCTCAAGTGCCCTGCATTGAATAAACATGGGAAGAGAAGATGGACAGAAAGTATATCAGCTGCTGCCTCTGCCCATTTTCTGCATCCAAAATCCAGATGACAATTTTTAACACAAGCAACAGTGCAACAGGGCAAACCGAGTAGAAATCGCATACAGGCGTTTTTCTACCCAATTAATACTAGCACACAGCACCCAGCTAACGTGGGCTTTCTGCTTTCGTGCTGCCTGCTTAGACACAGGTGGTACCTGACCCACATGAAGCTGGAGTGCCACAGGCAGGTCATACCAGATCCAACACAGAGCCTGCCAGTGCAGCAGTAGCTAGACACATTTTTCAGCTGATTTGAAAAGGCAGTAAGAAGTTAGGCCATAAGCGCTGTTCGTCATGTGCTGACAGTGTTTCTGAGTCAGTGCTAAGGGCTCCAAAGGTGGATTTATACCTTGTGAAATCTGAAAAAGGTCTGAGTGACACACCACAGTGATTGTTGCTTGGGGTTGTCAAAATGGAAAGCCTGGAAAATTACTCTCTGTCTTTAAAATAGCATGTGGTTATGTGAGACTTGGATTTAATGATCCAGGACGTCCTATAAATCCTGTCATGCATTTTAGGTGATATTTTGTGGGGGTTTTTTCAATTTCCCATGCTGCATTCTTTCACTTTGTGCAATCAGTTGAAGACTTGTTGAGTTATGGAATAGAAGATGTTGCCCATTATTTTAAATATCTGTACGAACTACTGTGCTCTCTTTTAATTTTGAGAAGCATATTTTTCATATCAAAAATATCATTTTCTAAGTCAGTACCTAGCATTTCACTGATACAGGTCTTACAAACAGAACTCTGATTTTAATTAAAATGTTTTTAAAAGGAAACGAGTTTTGAGAGTCTGTGGAGGCTTTCAACTGAAAAACACTGCCAAAAGTCAGGAGAATCATGCAGATCTCTCTAACGTCTAGATCCACCTTTAAATCGCACTCTAAAGAGACAGTAGACTCCTGGAAATATTTTAGGAATCTAAACTGTTTTATGCCGTGAGTAGATCCCTATATTTATGTATCCAGACAAAAAGGTAGATTAATTTATGGTCCCTCTGGTAACATACGGAACGTTTCAAATCAGACAATTTTAACAGCAAAACCTGTTCTATCTTCCTCAGCATACAACTGGAAAGCAGAAGACTACATAAAGCCTTCATATCTGATTGTGGAAGGGTCTGAAGCTTAATACAGATTAGTCCTTGGGATACAAGCCTTCCTGTCCTTAATACCAAGACAGATTTCCTTCTAGCTGCTTTCTCATTTACCATGTATTATGCCAAGAAGTGTGACAGAAATCAAAAGTGTGATTTGATCCTCATTGGGAAGTACTTAAGCAAAATATAATATATTTAGAAAGCACCAATATCATCTACCTACCCTTCAAAATGATTATTTATGTATTTTCAGTGCAAGTTGTACTTTGGACTAGCTGTTCTCACTACATGTTCCTTTGCTTTCATTCACTATGGAGAATATATGGAACACTCAAGCAGCTCCCAACAAGCCCAGATGAATAGCTGTGAGCTATATATATGTCCACAGGAGTGGAGTTGGGGTTGTGGCATTTTCACTAGTGATTAAATATCTTCCAAACCTATTCATGCTGCAGAGCTATAAATGATGGATTTTTCACATTAATGAAAGGAGCCCTTGGAGCCCTCTGGAGTGCATAGTTCTATTTTTACTTTTCACTATCGGAGAATGAGGAAAGATAGGCCAATGTGTTTCTTTTTTTAAAATGGCAGGAGCAGAAATTTGGCCTATTCTGGCCGTCATTCAAGTGCCAACTTTGTTAACCATTGTTGGGCACAAATTCAGAATTCATACTTGTTACATCATTTCATCATGGGCTTTTTTTTTTTTTCCACTGACTTTGTGTTCATAAACAGACCTGACCTAAAAATAAGCATACATAGGAAATCTGAAACCACTCCACTATGAAAGCAATGTGGTGTATGATCTTAGAATGGGGTTATAATTTGGAAAACAAGCTTGAATGTCACCAAGAAATGGTACTGTGGCTTTGGCTTATTATGTTGCTGTTTGTTCTGAATTGTTACGGGCATCTTGGTGTTTGTGAGTACAGAAAGGAGAGATGGTTTAGTCCCCTGTGTTTGGTTTTCAGGGAGTGTTCTGCCATCCTCTGAATGCCCTAAAACAAAAAAATTAAGAGCAAAAGCCCCAATTCACAGGTCATCCTTACTGATCACCCTGAAATAAAATGGGAACATATAATTTCACCTTCACCTCATTTGTCTGTAGAAGTGCACGTGTCTGTGCTTGCATAAAGAGTACTCTCTCATCCAGAACTGATAAAGCAGTGTAAATAAGACAACAAAATGGAAGTAATTTATTTTTTTTAGCATAGTATTGCAACAAGTTTGTTCGTATTCTGTTTTTGTGAACAGCAAAGCTAGGACTGCATAAAACTAGAAGCTTGGTTCATGCCACTGCAACAGCTCTGACTTCCAACAGCTGGCATTTAGGATAAAGAGTGTGAAAGGTCATCAAGTGTCAGTTCTCTGTAAGCAGAAAGAAATTGTATTGAAATCAGAATCCTAAAAGGATTTGCTAATTTGCAGCTTCCCTGAGAAAAGAGAATGGGGTCTCTGAGTGAAGCTACCTGCGTGTTCCTGTAAGCTCAGACATATAATCTTCCAGGCATCTCAGCATGAGGCTTCTTCTCAGAATACAATATTCAGTTGTTGTTGGACTGGTTCTCCTAAAATGCTTTTGGGCATGTATAAATGAGTCAGAAGTGAACAATGCTAATAAGTAACTGCGTGCAGGGAAGAGGCTACATACTTGAAGGCTTTGGGAATCATTTAAAATGTGTTGATTTCTTTACCCTGTTTTCTGGCTTTTGTGAAAAGACTAAAATGTAAGAGGCAAAAAACCCAATGTGCAATAAATAATGCACTTTCAAGGAAAGAAACCAAGACATTAAAGTTGCAAAAAGCACATGGCCCAGTGCTGTCAGGGACTTTGCATCATTCCCAGCAAGTGGCTAAGTCACATCCCTTGGAAGGAGCAGAGGTCAGGCTGTCTGGAGAAATCATTGTGTTAATCACCAATACAGGGCAGTTTAGAAAATAGTAGAGACTCGTATCTGAAGCCTATGTAAAGATTTAACATTTTGCCTATAGTACCCTAAATCAGAACAGAGAAGAATAGGGGGAATGGAAGACTGTAGCTGTTCCGAAGCAATTTTCATCTTGATAGAGCTCATTACAGTTGCTTAAAAAATTGCTTGTCTTTGATGTTCTACAATGCCTTAACTTGGGTAGGTGATAGACTGAACTGCAAACAGGGTTTTTCATAACTGTGCTAAATCTAAATTGCTATTTTAATCAACTGTAACACTTAGACTTTCAGCTGATAAAAATGTGTGCAGAAGATACATTGCCAGTGTAAGTGCAGTGGTATTTGAAATCAATACAAACTGAGCAAAATTATGTTCCTCTTTGCTTTTCTCCCTAGGTTTCTATGGAAACCTTCTTAGAGGTGGTCTGTTGCAAAGAAATGTTAAAATAAAACAATAAAATGTGCTATTTATACATGCAAAGTAAATAACTTTCCTGCATTTTTTAATGGAGGTGAAAAAGTGATTTCATCATTTAATATTCTTCCTTGACAGCCAAATTAATTATGACCCAGTGTCTTTAGGGTTTACCTTTCTGTATTTGACCAGCATGTTTGAGAGAGAAAAAGCAGTCATCTTCTGTGGTCAGCATCTATTATTTATTTGCTGTATCTAACTAAACAATCCTTTTGTTTTTTTTTTTACTAGCAGCCTTTACAACTTCTACCATGAAAAGAATGTCTAAAAAGTTCCTTTGAAATTACAGCTTTGTTAAGATCTTGATGAACATAATGTTTATTCAGATTTTTATCCAGAAGAATATCAAATTCAAACCTGTAAAGATACATCACTATAAACAAATATTAACAAGTGGTTAGGAGATACTGTGTACATGTATTCTTTAATGAATCATTGCCACATAGAATTAATTTTCACTTGCCCTAAAACACCTCCATATAGTAGGTGTGACTACTTTCATATCTGGCACTGTTCTGCTACGTGTATTGATTTTATATCTTTGTATTTTGGCATACACTTTTGTTGGTTGTGTTCTCATCAGCCCTGTTACCTGCCTTTGAAGGTTGGCTGCTAAATCTGAACACACGTTCTGGTCTGTTCGGTAGATACGCAGCGACTGTTATGAACTGTATTACTCTGAGGAAACATCTGGGGGCTACTGAGCCCCACAGCAGGTGGAAACTACCTTTCCAAGAACACTGTTCAAACATGCCATAGCCACTACATGCTTCATGTGTACACAGCTCCTGCTCTGTTTCTCATCCTTCCAGCTTTGGAAAATTACTCTTGGCATCTGCTAATAGGGCTGTCCATTCATTTTTAGGTTATCTTCATTTTCTCTCATGTATGGGCCCATTAATCAACCTCTGTAATCAGGGGGACTTTTAATCCACACTTTGGTGTGTTTTCTCAGGCTCTTCTCAGAAGTCCAGTGCAGAAAGTAGTAAGGAATCTCTTCTAGCTTTCCCTTCTATGTAGAACAATTTAAAGTTATAGATTTTTTTTTTTTATTATTCCTACAAACCTGAGGAATTGTGTTAGAAATCTTTCATCCCCATCCAATGAATCCTCTCAGTTCAGTATCTGCTGGTATATACTGACATCTGATTTCTTGAGCATGACAGTAACAGGTACCAGATGAAGCTGGATGATAGCAAATAGTTTGCTCATCAAAGATATATTTTTAGTATAATTAGTTATGATTTAATATAATTCCTGAGAGTGGAAGGGGATTCTTTTCTACAGAATAATTGAAAGGCTTTGTTCTGCTAGGCCCAAAATAGAAGATTTCAACTTCTTTCAAGTCTTTTTCTTTGAAGCTTAGCTTGCTTTGCTTTTCAGGAAAGACAGCTTACAGAGCACTGAAGCCCCTTTAATGTGCAGGGGCTCTAAAATGATGCAGGCCCTTCTTAACCCTTTACATACTCAACCCTGCCTCAGTACAAGAACAGCATGCAAGCCAGAGCAGAGAGTGACAGCTCTGATCCTGGAGTCCAGGCTCTGCTTATCTCAGCCAGTTCCATACCCCCATGTACAGACATCTTCCTTCCAAGTCTGCAGCTTTCATCTCCCTGCTCCCTACAGTCTTTATGGCCTTCATCCATTCAGTGAGAGAGATAAAACACTTGTTCTGTTCTGACTAGCATAGCAGTCTCTGCATTCCCCAAACTCTTCTGTCCTCTTTCCGTTTCCCTTCTCCCTGTTGCCATTTTCTCACCTTCCCTAGTTTATGTCCTCTCGCTTCATTACTATCCCCCACCCTTGCCCCTTTCAAAAACGCCTTGTCAGTGCTCTATATACTTTATATAATATTCTTCAAGAAAGATGAGGTTAATTTTTTCTCACAGAAAACAAGTCCAGCTGAGGTCTTCAATGTGCTGCCTGTGGCCATGCTCAAGGCTGAAGCCATTCTGAATTTGTGGTATTCTAGCACTGGATAGGTAAACAGAATCCAGCCCTTTACCTTCCATTTGCAGAAAAGCAATCTTGCAGAGCTGTGATAACTAGTGACAGGAGGTATAAAAGCTTTAATGCTGCATTTGCAAAACTCTCTGAGAGTGCCAGAGGCCTTTGCCAATGAATGTCAGAGGGGCTGAAGCAGAAATTGATCTCAAAATCATTACTAATCATTTCCATAAACCATTTCTAAATGAAAATGGTGTGACTAGCATAGAATGGTACGCTTCGCTTGTAACCAGGTGCCTAGAGTGGCATGGCGTTATGATTTTGGAATTTGCATACAGAAGAAATCAGACTTCTTGAGTTGTCCCTTGTCCCTCTGCTTCCCACTTTGTGGTCACCCTCTCCTGTAGCTCCCTCAGAGACTGACAAGTGCATCAGTCTCTGTCTTTCTCCCTGACCTCCCAGCTGGTCATCTGATTGAGGGGTATTGACACGAGAAAGGCTGTGGCTTGCTATGGCCTATGCCAACCTGTCCTTCACCCTCTACGATAGTCCAGTGGTTCTGGAGTTAATGGTTTGGGTGATATTTCATATACCTCTAGCATGAAAAAGCAGGTGGTCTGCATGAATGGGGCATATAAATCTGTGCTATGGAACAAAACAGCACCCGACTGAACTGCCAAATCAGACTCACACAGTGATGTCCTGCCCATGGGTGCATATGCTTGGTGAATAGACACGGCATTTATGCATATATTTTACAGACCTTAGGACATATCTATTCAGGAACTGAAGATTCTGTGATTGATAGGTTTTGATGTTCAAAAATGTAGTCTAAGATAACTGAAGCACAAGCAAGCAGTTTAAGAACGTTTTGAAGAAGCTGTCCAGTAATCCTATCTGGGCACAGGAAAGGGAAAAGGAAGGAAAAGGACAAGGGCCCATGTGCAGAAAATGGGAAAGGAAAGGGAATCAGTAACTTTGAAGGAGCAAGGCAATGGATGGAAAGACATGCTACTGGTACAGAGCCTAGACTGAGGATGGATCAAATGTAGTGTCAGTCACCTACTTTGCAAATGACCCATGAGAGAGGCATGGTACAGCTGTGCCTCCTTAGAGCAGCACTTCCTTCTACTCAACACGTTACAGGAATACCTAAAAGACTGAGACTGATGCAGCCCTCCCATTCCACCACCAAGTGAAGTCTGCTTTGAGTTGTGTTGGGAACTTGTAGGAGTGTGCACAATCTCTCCATCAGCCCTACCTCTCTGATGCTTCCTAATTGAAAATGATTTTTATCTAATGGCCCACACTCTGATGATGCCTAGGCTGAAATTGGTCAGAATAATGGTCTTGGCCTACATTTGGATGTCATCTTCACTGTCACCATAGTTAGTTCCTTTATACTTCTGATGGAGGTTATTGTTCTATCTTGAAGATTGTCCTTTTCAGTTATCCTGTATTTCTTTTTCTAAATCATTATATAACCTGGTTATATGACTGCCTAAGGAATTTTTTCAGTTATCAGCTAATCATATTGAAACTCAAATAAATGCATTAAATGCAAAAAAAAAAAAAAAAAAAAAGCTACAAAATATACAAAGCTTTGGCAACTTAGGATGCATTGGCAGTGAAAAATGGAAGCTGTGTGGAAATCCAGCAAGTGCATTTCTTAGCAGTTTCAAAATGCTTGAAAAACCTTTTCACAATGATTAAAAAAAAACCCATCAGACAGCTTATTCAGTTGCTGCTTGAAAGCTAATGGCAAAAATCCTTGCCAAAATGCTTCTTTTCTTGGATGCCTCTCTGTATCCAGGTCTCTAGGTGCAGAGATGATCTGCCACATAAGTCCTGCCTTGCAATGTGCAGAGTATGGAAAAGTTCCTTGCACTTAAAACCTTGAAACTGTGTTGAGCTTTCCCTGGGATCCACATCCAGACCCTGCCTGCCTATAGGGGGGGTTGAGAGCAGGACACCTAGTTTGTGTAGAAGAGCATAGGGGTTAAATTTAATGTAGTATATATGTCTCAGTTTGAATATTTGAATATTTAAGATTACACAGAAGTTGAATGAGGAATTTTGGAAGGCAAAGCAGGTAAGGAGGCACAGTTTTAATAATGTCAATGATACCCTGGAAAGACAATGCTCTTCTAGGTTCTCTCTTCTCTCCTGGAATTCTGGGTAGTATGTCCCCAAGGCAGACTTGCTCCTGGGATACTACTTATCAGAGCCATGGCAGAATATCTTGGTAGAGGGGTGGCAGGGATAGCTTCATCCTGTATCATTAGGTGGTAAAATCTTTGTATGTGGATGGAAGACATGGCTGTGCTCTTGGACTGTGTGTTGTATTGGGAAGATGAACCCAGAAGAAGGACAGGTGTTTCCCATGGAACTTGATATGTACACATCCTACTCCCTTGGATCATCATGGGAGATAAGACATGCCCATTTACTGAGCCTCGTTCTTCACTAGACATCCATCATCTATGTCAGGACTTTTTTGAAAATTAGGAAGAGCTCTATCCTGGCTTGTGTACTTCAAAAAGGGGTTTGCTGTGAAAGGCCTTCCAAGCCAGATGCATATTCTCTCTAGCCTTTTGTATTTGGTTTATATGAGCACAGATAAATTACAATAAAAAAAAAAAAAAAATCCAGAGGCCTACACACTGATACAGTCAAGTTGCAACAGGAATAAATACATAATGAGAGAGGCAAACTGTTCAAATGCAGCCACAAATGGCAGTCAATTCACATGCCCTGAAAGCTGAATCCAGTGTCTAGTTCTGAAGAAGTCTGTGCCTTGGAGCATCTCCAAAAAGCACATTCCTCTGCTAGACCTGCGGTACTTCAGAGGTGGAGGTGGCACAAATAATAATTAAAAAAAATTGTGAGAAGCATTCAGCACGAAGATAACACTTGTCTTCACAGCACTGAGCAATCAATGAATTGTTGGTTCTTCAAATAGCCCTGCAAGGCAAGCCCTTGCAGTGCTCTGCCTGAGGGGAATACTGCAAATGCCATGTGATGCCCTTTCAGGCAAACCAGTTTTGTGCTTTAGAATGATTTCTGAGGCATGATAAAAGTCAAGTCTGGCAGTATCTGTACAAAAAGATGACTTCCTCCAAGGGCAGGGCAATCCATCTTTGCTTCCCAGCACTGCAAACACTTATTTTTATCTGTTTGATGTTGTGTGTATATCCTTTTGTGTCTTCTTAAAGTCTGTGCTTTCTGGGAACTTTTGAACATTGTTGTATAATCAATAACTACACTGATAATATTCTAGGTTCTGCATAAAGAAATAACTTAGGACAACTTTCCTATTTGTGTCATATTGGTAAAATTTACCCTAAATTAAATTAACGTCATGAAACTGCAACCGTAAGTATGAACTTGAATTGTTAATCCACTTCTTTTCAACAATGCTTATGTTCCTTATGCTCCATTTTCATAGAGAAGCAGTAAGTATAAAACAAATATTGAAAGGGACTCTGCAGAATGGAAGTTTTAAATTGATAAAACATGGCACCAAGCCTCTCATTTAGAACTGCATTAATTAGAATACAAAGATCTGTTTTATATGACTGGAATTTCGAATCAATTCACATCAGACTTTGAATATTGAACATCTCCCAGGAAAGTGCAGTTGCAAATCAAGAATTATTTGTGAAAGCTGTCCAGGGAATGTTTAAGAAACCAACAATCACTTCTGAAATAATTTGCAATTCTAAAGAACCACAAAGCATTATTTAAATCACCACAGTGAATTATTTGTACAGTTCTATTTTAGTTGTAGACTTTATCCATGAATCCATTTCTGGAAAAGTCATTATAATTCTTGCAAAATGTGTATGCACATTTGCAAAAGTTAGCTGAAAATAGTCACTTGTTTGCTTATCAACCGGGGTCTGAGCATGTAGACAAATTGTAGTAATACAACGGCTGCAGTCATCACTGACGATGTAAAGGAGTGTAAGATGCTGGTGTAGCAAGTGGAAAGACATGAGACGTGAAAGAAATCGTAATTTCCCCCGTGCCCCTTGTTTTTGGCTACGTCCTTTGACCAGCAGCAAAAACTGTTTGTTGTTGGCTGTTGAATTGCTGTAGGTTTATGCCACCTGACAAATGACTGCTGCAGACGGGCCCCTTCCCATGCTCCGAGCGGTGCAAAGGACCCCAAGCCAGGGAGATGTGCGGTCTGCATTGTAAGCTTAACCTCCAAATAGCACCTGTGTGAAGGAGTTGTGAAAACTTATAAAAGGATGCCTCATTTCAATCTTTTTCTGCTGGTTCCATCTTTTTGACAGTGACTAACCAATATTTGATTGTGCGACATTAAGACATTGCGGCATGTCTAACACTTGCATTTTGCCCCACGCATCAAGCAAACCAAGCAATAGTATAGACAAAGAAGTCTTTTGCTGTGAATTATCTGTTGTTTTCTTATAAAAGCTCCTGTTCAGAGCCAGAGGAACTATCCAAAATCATACTGAGCAGAACTGGAAAGATCTTTTCAGTCTAATATAAAAACTGCAGAAATACATTTTTGCTCATTTTAAAAATAGAGGGAATATTGTATCATGCCATGACTGACTCCTCTTTTAGCACAAAAAGGCAGTAATGGAATGTTGCAGTGTTATTCTAACAAGTCAGCTATCTCATTTTCTGCATAGTCAAAACCTGGTCTTGAAAGTAATTAGAATGAGTTTATGGCCAAGATTTTAAGTGCCAAGTAACACAACGTTTTAAATTCAAGTATCTTGCTGTGTAGGGCAAGACATAAGCCTATAAGTATTGGACAGATTTCTGGTCTTGGGAGCTCACAGAAGTTTTCCTGTTTAGATAGAAAAGTTTAGAATCGATGGGAACTACTAAAGAGATTATTTTTTAGCTGCCCATTTTTTATATTTTGTAATGTGTCTAAATGATCAATTCTCTTGCTTAACATTCCTTTGCCACAAGAAGACACAAACTAAACTAGTCATTCATCCATTGGCATAATTTCCCTCAGCTGTTCTCCCACTGAATTCCCTTTCCTTTGGAATATTAACTCTTGATAAGTTGCTCTCACTTTCAAAGCCAATAAAAATGAAATATTTAGCTTTGGCCTGATTGTGAACAGTGGTTTTTATCAGGGAAGTCATAAAAGTCTCTAGATGAATGCTTTACTGAATGTGCTTTGAAATTAGCTTCCTTTAAATTGAGAAGGATCCAGCTCATGTGAGCTTAGCTACAGCAATATGCAGTGTTGCCAACATCAGATGTTAAAAATGACTGCCAGGACTTTGGGAAACCCGAAAATGGTGTAAGAATTATGAAATGTAAAAATAACAGCCTTGAGGGTTTGGATTGAGCTTTAGGCTGTTGTTCAGTCAAATCATAAAAGCTGGCAGCAGTGGGCATGGCGCTGGGAGAGGAGAGAGGTATTTTTCCAAGTACATTTCCAAACTTTCTTTGTGGATGGAGCTTCAGCCAAATTTGAACAAAAGAAGAAGCTATGAAGTAGCTGATGTACAACAAATGATATAGCAAGTAATTTGTCAGTCAGCAAGATTTTACCTTTTAATATATCTGCTTTGAATAAGTAGAACAGATTGGCATGTACTCTGCTTGCCCCTCGAGGCAATGTAGGCACAGTCTTTGAACTGAAGTGGATGATAAAATTCCCAGTTTCAAGAGATGAATTCAGCTGCTGAAGTATGTGGTGAGGTAAGGTACTGGCCAGCTTAGTTTTGACGCATACACTTGAGATTCAAACAGGCCACAGTACTTGGGTCAAGGCTGGCCCATGCCAGTGGCCATGACTACACTTGGGAAGCGCATTGTTCTCTCGATACAAGCTCTGATGTTGCTTCATGCAAACGCAGTTTTCCTTCATCTCTAGCCAGGCAGCTGTCTGAGCAGTTTTGTGAAAGAGAAGGGGTTTCTGTGCTCATGCAAACTGATGGATACAAAGAGAGGAAATAAATGCTGAGTGAGAATGAAAAAGACCCAAAGGACTGAGACAGATGTGGCTGTTCAGAGCTCAGAAGGGAGTCTCTGCTCCTTGAGTTATTTTTAGTATGTCAGACTTGGGATGCTGTGTGTGGGTGTCATCCAGCTTTTAGCATTATTATCCACTGAGACACAGACTATGACTAAAAGCAAAACCAAAAAAAGCGGTGGAAGGAAATGGTCTCTAAAAAAACACTTCTCATTCACTATTGCTTTCTTTTCCCAGTTTTGCTTTATAGCATTTTCAGACAAAAGCATAATGTTTTATTTGCTCTCTAAGGGAAAAAGGAACACTATATCCAGTGAACTGAGAACAAAACAGGATGGTTTTCAGGTTTTGCAAATAAAAATCTACCTTGTGTTGTTTGGTGAGGGTCAGTGGGTTGAATTATTTGTTGTTCATTCATACTTGGCCAACAAAGCAGGATTCACTGAACCTGTTTTCAGATACTGCCTGTTCTACATATTATTTATCTAGGCATCTATTTATCTTCCCCACCATGTCAGACTGCCTTCTGTATGTGCCACAGGTTGTTTTGACTGTAAATAATTGTCTATGAGTCAGACAGTAAACTAACAATAAGTTACTGGTTTGCCCATATAGATGGTATTTTCTGAATGTGTAGAACTTGTTCTTCACTGTAGATTTCCTTTCTGTGGCTACTTAAGCATATTCTTAAAAGCTGATTCAGAGTCTTCTTCCAGGATCACATAACACTGCAGGTTTGTCACTTTTGATTGGGGTCTGCCAATGATGCTGGAAAGGGCAGTACTTCTGAAGTCTGAGACACCTACTGCATCCTTGAATGGGAGATGTGAAAGCCACCTTCCCTCAAACACTACATCAGTCTTCAGCTCAGCTTAGTGATTGAATTGCTGTTCAGTGACTCGCTTCCTTTCTGTGCACTTCCAGGCCTATGATCCATCCTTCTCTCCCATTCACTCCCTTGAGTTCACAGACAATGGGTTTCTAGAGTCAGGGGACCATCAATTCGAACTTCCAGATTAAAGGGCAAGCTTTAATAATGGCCTGAAGGCATTAATAGGCACTAACTCATTAAATGCTGGAGGATAGCAGGAGCAGAAAAATGCTTGGTTCAGATGTAAAGTGACTTAATGCTAATTAGATCTGTTGAGCAATCCAAAAACGTGTCACAAATTGGAAAGGACCTTTACCAATTAGTGAAGAGTTCATTAAAAAAGACTAAAAGCTAGCAGGAGATAGGAAAAAGCTTGAAATACACATGTATATTTTAACTAGACTTGAAAAGAGAAATGTTCTTGTGTCTTAAGGAGTTTTCTTATTCTACAATCTATACCTAATTCTGAAGAACTGAAACAAGTACCAAGTGGTTTCTTTCAGTAAGACCCCAAACTAGCTACACGTTTTTCCAGGTTCTCAGTTTACCCCTTGTCAGTAAAGTATTCAATATGTGCTTAGGTCCCAGTGATTTAAATAATTAATTATTGCTGGTTCTATTAACAATTGCAAGAATTGTTCTGATCATTTCGGTAAGAATTAAGAACCTGTCAATCTTTATCCATTTTATTTTCCTACCTAGGGATACTGTTCTTTCTCGAAGTAGGCCTACTTCCTTTGCATGGTAATGAGGAATACCTAAAAAAGTTGTTTAAGCCTTCCAGGCATACAATGGCTTCAGAAAAAGTGAATGGACATGCCAGATATTGTTTCTAATTGAACAACCCTCTTCTGCAAAATGCTATCCAAACCATGAATAAAAAGGCAGAATGGGCCTGGGGAGTTTAAACATTTATTGCAGAGGAAAGATTGGTTGATACAAGATGTATACAAGTTTTTTGTGAAACCCCTTGGGAGAAGTTCTCTCTTTGGAAACTTGACCCAGTCTAGCTGCTGAGAAAGCTTACATGAGGGTGGCTCAAAGATTTGGGAGAGAAATGTTGAGCTCATGGGTCTTTACGTAACTGTCCCCTACTGTGTCTCTAGCAAGCATTGTTTCTGTACTACCCAGTGACTAGCTGACTAGCTTTAATTGCCTTTAGCACTGAGTAACTGCACCAACAGTGAGCTAGACCATGCTGCCAGAAATTAAAAGGAGTTAGTTGTTTTTTGGATGGTGTCAGTGCCTTGATGCTTTTCTGGATACCCAAAGAGTTTGTGATCCACACTGAGAGAAATGCTTTTCTATGCTGTATTTTCACATGGAAAGTGGGTCCACAACACTAACAAATGAGGAAGACACAAATTTGCTTGCACTTACTGTGCATATGAACAACCACAGAACATGCAGGCATGACAGAAATCAGCGTGTATGTACAAATGGTAAGGCAGTGGGGCTTTAATATTGGGATACTGCGTGTTGCTGTTGTGCACATCAGTGGAAATGATCACTGTTGAGTAGCAGGTGAAAAGACAGAAGAAATCCAATTCTTTGCATATTAATCTTTTCTAGTGATGAAAAAAGAAATTACATGCTACAGCTGCATGTTTAAATATGCTGTAATTCTGCAGTCTTCTCTGGCCAGACTCAGACATGAATTCCAAGTTGCTAAGCATCCTTAGTTTTCTAGGGCAAGTGGTGGAAACAGCAAGTTCTTAGCCCTTTTACGAATTGGGATCTATTAGTTTAACTATAAAAGTTGCCTGAACAGTGGCTTTAAAATCACATTTTCTCACTGTTACCTTGCAGAGTTTAGCAATCTTACCTAATTGGCACAACTGTGGTCTTATAGATAAATTCATATCCGCTTCTGGAATACACTTCCTCCTTTTAACTCTCATACTGCTGTTTTCTATAATGGGACACTTTAAAAAAGACCTGGATAATCTCTTAATGTTTTCTGATGTGTAAGGTCAGTTTACAGTCTCTATATTATTAATTTATCTGCATGGGGTTTGTATTTTGGACCTTTTCACATTACAGCTTTTGGTTTTAGTAAAATTTTTTTTTTTAACTTCTAAACTAATAATGTGTGTGAAAGTATGTCTGTCATCTGGGCTTGTAAATATATTCCTTCCTATTATGTCAAAATCCAATATGGAAAGGTTATGAATCTTACCCACTATCTAAGCAGAAAATGGAGCTCTGGGACTTCTTTGTCTTGTTTTCATATTAAAGCTGCTAAAGGTCTTTGTATCAAACAGTCTGCTGCTGGTGATACAAAAAAGCACCAGTCTCACATGTAGATATAATCATCCTCAAAATACAGGTATTTTGTTTTTTGATTGCACTTACACCAAAATCAGATATCAAGGTAATAAATTTTGTCAAGTAACATTTTGCCTTCAAACATGACTGTTCCCAAATTAAATTAATTCAATTTTAGACAAATCAATTCATGCTTAGCATAAGGAGGGCTCTTGAGTTCAGATCCTCAAAAATCAGCTGGAAAGGATAAAGGTTGAGCAATTATTTTTACGACTGGCTGCCCATTCAATTTCTGTTTCTCTAATGGGATTGTTCAGTGAGTATTCTACCAAAAGCATGGAAATTGGTTAATTCCTCTCTGCAAAAAAAAGATGAAAACCCATAACATGGTATTTAGCTGCTTTCTTTTTTCACAGGTTCTGCCTAAGCTCTTGTACTGCATTTTGATCTGTATAACTTCAGATAGTTTTGACAGAGGAAGCTCAGCTCTGACTTTCCATTGAGCTGTGCTTCAGCAAAACACCTACACACATTCTTCAGTCCTGTTGCCTTTCGTGAAGAAGCATGCAGCTGAAGATAAGCTGTTGCTTAAATCTTTCCTTGCCTGTGACATTAAGAGGGGTGTTTATTAACTTGTTGCATATTGTTATTGCTTCATTGATATGCAGTGAGTGACAAGGATTTATAACAAGTAGGGATCTGGATAAATATAATTCATAGGGAAAAGCACAATGTTTTTAAACAGAACTAAAAACCTGCCAAGGATGTCTGGCAGTCTATAAAATAACATTTAGCTATAACAACCAGGTTAAAAAAACCCCCGTCAAACAGGAAAGACAGTTCAGAATATCAGAGACTGTTTTCCCACATGCACTTCTTCAATGGATATGATTTTCCCTTGCAATTTTTACCCACACCAGCATCAGTCTCTCTATGTGTTTGGTTAAATGACAAAACACATCAGGGAAAGAAAAAAATCACTTCTCCATGTGCATGTTCCCTGTGGCTTATTCTACAAGTGCGATAATACCTGTACTGGCACAAGCAGCTGCAGACAGGGGTTAAGGATGAGGTAAATCCTGCCCAAGCAGCCTTAGGCTATTCTGCTCATTAATGTGAAATTATAGCTTCAGACTTTAGAAGTACTACCAATGTATTAATAACGCCCTCAGCCAAGGCTAATATACCCTTCTAACTTGGCTATAGAGATGCAAATCATAGTCCAGGGACAGGAAGACTCATAATCAGGCAGACAACAGAAAACAAAAAGACCAAGTAGTTATAAATGCATTCAAGATTACCTAATATACAAGAAGAACAAGAAGTTGCACTGATGTAAAATTTTAGTAGAGTTTAAGTTATAAAATTGCCTGGAATGTTTGTGGCTTTTTAGTGACATTCTACAAGGCTGAATATTAGCTACATAATGTTTGATCCTCTAACAGGGTCTCTGCTCCTGTGAAGCTGCTTTGGGAATGGATTTCATCATGCTGGGGAAGGTCTTTGATTAGGTATTTCTAAGAAAAGAAGCGACCAAAGAGTTCATGACCTGGAAAAATCTGAGATTTTAAATGAGTTTATTAGGCATATAAAGTTCTGCCACTGTGCAGTAGTACTTCATCTTTCAAAAAATCAGGAAAGATGGAAATGGCTGGGACATTTGTCAGGGGTACAAGAGAAATGTGCACTGCGGCAGGCTTACAGTAGGGCATGTCGGGCAATAAACAAAGCTGTCTCAATAAGAACCTTTGCTCTAACATTAGCCTGAGTGGGGGAAAGTGGAAATTAATGAGTGTTTGAAATAGAGGGGGGAAACAGTGAAACAGCTCTGAGATGAGGATGGTTCTACAGAGCTGATGCTGGAAGCAGAAGCAGCTCTCCTCTGTAGAAACAAGTTTTCTCAGTTGCAGCCTGACTCCCTACCTGGGACCTGCTGATCATGGAAACATAGCACTGCTCCCCATTTCCAACACAGATTAATATTATTTTAGTTCATTTATTAGCCAGAAGTACACCATGGGGCAGATTTATAAAGATACAGAAGTCTTAACTCCTGTTGTCAAAAAATGCCTTTGAAAAATCAGCTGTTGTGTTCCAACCATTTCATTTCTCTTGATCATTGAAATAAGTTACTCCCTACTTAAAGTAACTAGTCAAGTCACAAAAAGGAAAATTATTTCCTTACTGAATCTTAATTCCTACTTAATCATATGTTCTCAGTGGCTTCTGAATGCCAGATCAGTGGAAAGTTTGGTGCTTTTTAAGATACATCTCCCTAACAAAAAAAGGAACAAAGTATGTTGATGAACAATAACAAGTCTTAATCTTGAAATGTGAGTGCTGGATCAGTCTTTACTACATCACACCTACTCCACAGGCCCAAATGCTGCTGTGACTGGAGCAGATAGATCTCTTGTTCATTATGGAAGAGGTGAATTAGAGAGGATGCTCTTAATCCACGATGAAGGGGGAAACACAATCTAAAAACTCCAGGGAGTGTCAAAAAAAGATGAGAATCCCTGGGAAATGCAGAGTTATCTCTGTGAAAGGTTGAAGCCTGCGTGGACTCTGCTATCCCCTGGGGTTTATCCTGACAGCAGGTTCTTTTGCAGCTGTAGTGACAGGGTTTTGCAAGCCACAGACACATTTTTCATACCAGGAAGGTCTGCAAGGCCTGGGATGTAAGAAATTGGGTATTCTTTGCCTACAAGAAAATACAAGAAAGAGCAAGTGCTATAAATCCTATTTTCTTAATTACCAGCTACATTCAGTTAGATTAAATCCTCTAAAAATAGAATTGATTTTATTTAAATTATCTCAATAGATTTATTTAATCTAGAGCAAGTATGAGCAAAGCTTATTTAAGAGCTGACCAATCTTTTTAATTATTCATTGTTCTTCATTTACTTTGTAATGTGGGAGGAAAAACACTTGAAGATTTTTTCTTAAAGTGGCTAAATCCATATTCATCTTTAGCTTTGTTTTCCCATTGCTTTTGAGGGAGGTAACGAGCCGGTTTAAACTGTGTCAGCATTTGGCTATGAGTGAATTGTAGAAAATTATTTTAATTGATTTTTATGTTTTGAATAATATGTTAACAGGCAATCATTGAATTTTGCTTACGCATATAAACAAACAAAACTCATGGGAGTGTGTAATGTTAAATCAGATATTTTACATTTAGGCTTAAATCTAACTAATAATGTCTAAATACGCTTTTGTATCCACATGCAAATTTCCATCAAAAGCAGTGCCAGGGACTGCAGGGTTGTCCTACTAGAATATTTTAGGGCACTTTTTTAGAAATGTGAATTCTTAGACCCAATTTTCATTTGAAAGCAGAAAAAAGTCCATAGAAGTCAATGGAATTACACAGTGACAAAATTGATCTCACCCCTGAGATCTTATGCAAGCAAAGGGCAGAAGGAAAGCCTGGATTCCAGGTATTGTTTACATGCCCTTGCTCTGAGAAGAATGGGAAATCTGCTTGGTCTCTGGCTTGCATTGATCTGATTTGGAGGTTCAGCAATTTAGTTCATTCCCCCAGGATCCTTGTGGGTCTCAGGAGATGGAGGAAACACTCAGCACAAGGGAGTCTGGCCACAGCCTGTGTCACTGCAAACATCTCTTCCAGTTCTCTACGCACAAAAGAAGAGTCCGTGTGCTGACGCTTCAGCAAATTAATCTCTGCTTCTTTATGGTCTTTTTGTGTCAGGAGGACTATTAAGAGACATTAGCCTAAGGAGAGTACAGTGTTTCAAATTGCAGACTTCACTTGTTATCTCTGCTACTATCATATACAATGTCAATACTACAGGAAAATTCATGGAAAGTCTCTGCAGGAAACAAACATTTAAAAGAAAAAATCACCAGGGAGGAAGGGAGACGGAGATTAGTATCACTGGAAATGAAAGATCTAGAAGATAAACCAGCAGTGTGCAGGAGTTGAAGGCAGATCCTGTGCGATTCATTATTTTTCTGTGCAGCTAGCTCATACATGGTCTTTGTAATATTCTGTAACTCTGCAAAACAAATTTGTGCCTTCTTTTCCTTTTTCTTTCTGTTTTACCTCCAGTATCTATAACTTCTCTTTGCATTTAATGATCAGGATGTTAAAAAACCTTTTGCCAGTTAGAGACAGGTATTATGAAATACTGATCAACTCTATTGGGAGTCTCTATTAAACAGTCTCTACTGGGTGTCTGTCAAACAGGGAATACCAGTCATATCAGAATACAAAAGTGGTAAATTTGTTATTGAAGCATAATGTAGCTGCTAAGGAGCTCTATTTCTAGCTTTTCTAGCACTGGCTCTATTTCTTGCTTTTCCTCTCTTGCTTTATAATCCTGGACAAGCTGCTCCAAATTTCTGGGTGTCTATATTTAATTTTTATCCCATTTTGGTTTTGTCTACTTAAACTACTTATCAGGGTAAAGACTTTTTCCTCTGTCTTTGTGCACTTTGCTTTGTGCTCTAAAACCCTGATGTAAATTGGGATCTGGGCACTGCTGTTGTTCAGTAATAGTGATAACAGTAGCAACAAGTCAGGATTGAAGGTGGCAGTTCCTCTGACATTCAGCATTTACTATAATGTCAATATGCCAGAAAGGTTTAAAGAAAGCAGCCAGAATCATGCCACTGCCATTTGTGAAATCTCTGAGCCTTCTCAAATTGGAAGCAGTGTGCTAGTACTTGGATTGAGAACTCCAAGAAAACTTGAACAAGTTTTACAAGAGTCTGCACTGAGACTTATGAACTTCATACCCATAATATTCAACTTTCAGTAGCGATTGTGTAATCGATAGTTTGAGTGTTTTACAAGCATGACATTTGACATGACTAAAACATTTTATCAGTGGCTTCTGCAAGGATTTCTTTAAGCACTGCTGTTGTATAGTTGATTGAAATATGGAAAAGGTAAGACAGCAGGAGGCAAAAGTATTCAATTCTTAACAACATTACAGCTTCTATAGACCAGTAATTCTGGGGCCATGGTCAGTTGCAGCTTTGGTGTTAACTAATAAAGATACATCCTGAGCCAATGCAGGAAGGATTTTTCTTTCTTAGACCAGATCTGGACAGTTTATCATCAGCAAAGACATCAAGAAACTTCTTGTAAGGATATAGGTGTAGGATTCTGACATCCTAGTAAAGTCAGTATCGCTCGTATACACCAAAGCACAGTTTATTTTAAAGTCAATAAGGATGCCATAAAATCTCTTGCAAGGATAGACAAAGCTGATGCTTTGTGCAGTAGGGTTGTTTCATAAATTTTCTTGGCAGTTTCAGTTGGATCAACTGTTCCTTTATCTAGTATGCAGCGTTGTGTGCTGCTGAAAGATCTCACCCACAGCAGCATATATTTCACTGATAAATGAAGTCACTGCAGCTACCTATTTCAGTACTATCTGTGGATCCTGCCTGAGCTCCAGGTCCTATACAGATGCATTCTGTAGAAATCTATAACAAGCACCTGTCACCCTGGAAATCTGGCAAAGTCAACCCATGAAATTTTAATTTTCAAATGTTAAAAAATTTATTTTTACTCCCTTTTTCAATGAGAGTTTGAAATCTTTCTATAGGCTGTATTTATGCTTCTGGTTTTATACAGTTGCTAAATAAAACGAGAGCAGTAAGAACTTACCAAGTCATCCAGTTCAAGCCCTCTGCTAGGTTATATTCAAAAAGTAAAAGAAACGGGATTTTTACATAAGGATCTTTGTGGTTCAAGCGATGACAAATTTGCAGGATTGGTGGCATAGGATTTTTAATTTTGTTAAATAGTTTCATCATGTAGGAAGCAATATCACTTTTGCTAATGATGGAAAATGAGGTTGGCCAAGTAGCCTGGCATGATTTATGACAGAGTGCAGTGCACTGTAAAGTTCTTTAGGCTTTAATTCCACCAAGATTTATGATCTTTACAACCAGAATTTTCAAAAATTAATGAATGTAGCAGTTGAATAAGTGTGAAAAGGAAGCAGAAAATATTTCATAATGGCTTAATTAAATTGTTTATTTTAATCTTCACAAGGGACTTTGCTTTCCAAAATTAAGACTCCTCATGGAGAAACTAGCTCTGAAATGGGAATGGTTAAAAGATAAGAAATTATTTATTCCATTTCTAACAAAGTAATGAAGCTTTAGAGATAGAGATTTAATCTTCTCTTACTTTACAGAAGGAATACAATTTGAACTTCATCTAAATGTGTTTTTTAATTCCCTCACTCCTGCCAAGTGTCACTACACTGCAGTGTTTAGGTGTTGCCAGTGAACCTGACTCAGATTTCTTCATCATTATTGTAGGTAATGGTAATGCTACAGGCCAGAGAGTGCCACTTCTGATACCTTTGGGTTTTCTTTATTGCCAATGCAAAACAAATGGCTTAAATTCTGGAAGCAAATCTGGTAGAAACCCAGAAATTGGAACAGCAATCAGCTCCCTGTCCTTCAGCTGTGACTCTTCAGCAATAACTTTGTTTTTGTGACTAGTGGAAACAAGCTATAATTTGGAAAACCAGTAGTAACACATCTTTGGTGTACAAAATTAACATTCTTAAGTATCTGATTTTAAAACAGAATTGCATTGATTTATTTTGGTGGCATTTGACTATGAGGATGATTAATGATACCTCAAGCATGCAATTATGAACTTGTGAAAAGGTTTGTTACCTGGGGGTTGTATTTTGCCATGTCTTTGGAATACACACAAGGATAAAATAGTTACACAGAGATGTGCTCTTCTGAGAATGTTGCCAAATGCCTAGCTTTGAAGAGCTGCTCCCCTAAACTACTCCCTACAAATACCCATATTATCCTTCTCCTCCCTATAAACGAAGCACAGAAGTAGGATATGTGAACCCCTTTTGGCTGGGCAGTATAATATGCTTTCAGAAGAAGCCAAGGCTGAGAGAGACAGTTATCAAATGATCAGGAAATATGGATCATGTTTGGGTTTTTTTCACATCGGGGATTAAAAAGCCAGAGAGTAGTAAGGTCCATTTCTATGGACTGAATATTCCTTATGACAGAGGAATGACAGAGTCCTACCTGTTTTTCATTAAAATGGTGCTGAATCAGGCAAGCCTGCGTGCCATGAAGCAAAAAATATATGAATGTTGTTTTGGGATGGAAAGGTAAATATCCCATTTCCAGTCAAATCCATCTTTCAGCACAAAAGATTCACAAATGTGGCAGTCACTATAGGAGCAAACAGTAAACTAACATATTTTTGCTGCTTCAGAATTTCACCCTTAAGAAAGGACAGAGTAAGACCCGTAATCGCTTTCTGGATGTACCTTCTCCATCTTAGGTATATTGTCCTGAATGCCTTCTTTCTCCAAGAGAGGAATAAGCCATGTCTCTGAAGTGTACCAGTGGGGCAGTGAGTTTTTGTGCTAATCGTGTCCATTATCCACTTATCATCACCTCTGCAGGTTCCTGGGCTCAAAGCAGAGCTGTACGTTTCCTGCAGCCAGTGCTCAGCTCCATGCCAGTTTTCTCAGTTTTGCTTTCAAGCTTTGTGGAAATTCTAATGGAAGCACTAAATCATTTTGCTGTGGCAAGTGAGCCTGCTTTGGCTATTACCTGCAATTAGCATTCACCCTTCCTGTTTTAAATGAGCAAGTTGCTCTGGGCTGCCCCTCTAAATACATTTTGCTCATTTGAAGCCTTGATTGTCTTTCTAGTAAAGAGGTACCTTGAGAATTGTCCAGCAATAATAGCTATCATAGTTCATTGTTCCTCAAGACTGTGAGTTTATGATAAATTTGTATAATATTTATATAAACAATGGCTAATGCAGTTATGCAAATTATTTCCTTTTATACTGAAGAATAGATTATTAGCATGAACTTAAAATCTGTTAGTTTATGCTTTACACATTGTATTCTAATTTATGTGTATGAAATACAACTGCAGAAGGTTTACAGTCACATTACCGTTGCCTTGCACAGCTCCAGGGAGCAGCTTACAAAATGATGGAAAATATATCCCGCTAAGTTAGATAAAGAGCATTTCTAGCTCTATTCTGCTATTCTAGGGACTAAACTTACCAAAATATTCATGTGTCTGGGAATTTCTTCTTAATAAGTGGGTCTCTGAGGGAGGAGAGAGACAAAATGGCAGCACATTATTGGCCACCATCTAGCCCCTGTCCTTGAAACATGATCAGGGGAATGCCTGTCAGCCACAGCATATCCTTTCTGCAAGAATATCCCTTTGAGGCCGTGCCAGCCCATGATGTACCAGAGCAACCTCTATTAGATGGCTTTGTGCCATGAAACCAAGCCAATCTCTATCTGAAGACAAAAGTCAGAGTGCAAAAGATTTATGGCCACTTTACCCTAAACTGTACCTGTTTGAGTGCAGTTTGGAGTGCAGAGTTGCTATAGGAACCCGGTGAAAGGACCTATGGTTCTCTTTTGTTCAAGTGTAATTTTTAATCCCATAATAAATACACTATTTTACATGGGAAAATGGTGACTGGGTTGACAGTTAACTGCTGCAGTTAATCCTTGTTGGGAGAATCCACTGAAATGGATTCAGAAAAGAAAGGGTCAAAAGGAAGAGTAAGTTTGTAGGGTGAGGGGATGTGGGGTTTTTTAAGTTGTTTTTTTTCATACATGTTTTCTCTTCTTTGGTGTTTGAAGGCAAGGTAGGTTTAGTTAAACTAAATGGAAAAATAGTAAAGTGAAGAAAACATGATTTGTGAAGGAAAAGAAAGGCTGTACAGAGCATCCTAACTATGAGCAGTGGGAAGCCACTTTGCTGTGCCTAGGTGCCCTGTAACAGCTCAGGTATCATCCCAGTGTCAGAGCAGAAAGGTTTAGACTGGGATTTTTAACCTAACTCATCTGTGTTGCATTGGAGCAAAGAAACATGCTCATTTGGTCCATTTTGCTGTTGCACTGTAGTAAAGTCCAAGGGAGATTGAAGCACAGAGCTAGGAGTTGGAACTGCTTCAGAGACACTAACAAAAATACATCTCTCTGCTACCATAGTTCTATACCCTTTATAATGCCTATTCCCATCTCCACTCAATCTGACCACTGTAGTAACATCTGCATCTGGGAGTTAGGGAATACCCCATTTTTGGTTAGCATCAAACAGACCTGCTTTGGATTAAAAGTTTACTGAACGTTTATAGGCAAAGGTACTGGAATAGCTGTCTGCTCCATCTTCTGCTGTTTGCACAGTAAATAACACAGGCACACAGCTAACCCCAGGATATGCAGGTGTTCTCAATGCATCAAAGTATAAAGCTTGCCTTTCTGCCTGCCTGCACAGGCTTCTAAGAAGCAGACAAGAGTGAACCGATGACAAAATATTTAACTGTCAAAGGAAACTTCAACCTTTCTGTGCTCATGCCACATTCAGAGAGACAGTTCTTCCAGAAATGGCTTGTTTTAGGAGAAGAGTAGGAAAATAATTTCTGAGTGCTCACGTACTTTGGTAGGCTAAACATTAAGGTAGGCTTAGATTAAAATAGTTATTATATAGCAAAATATAATGTAGTTGCCAGGTTATATGGAAAGAAATATATGGCTTGCAAGTTTCACTTATTTTTCTTTTTAAACTGAAAGCACACCAGGATCAGCAGGCAAAATTCACCATTTTTTTAAATGGCTACAATCCCACACGCTCAAATAATGCAGTTTATTCACATACTGGTTCTCTGCCAAGGTCATGGTCTGCTCATCCCATGGCAAGCATTAAAGCAGAAAGAGCAAACCCCTCAGATCAATTCACTAGCACTTGAAGTGCTGTTTTAAAACATGTCCTCAATCCTGAAGTATGTATCCAGCTAAGTCAAACCTGTGTCCTGAGCCAAAATTTTGTCCTGAAACCAGTACTGTGACTAAGCTGAGGGTGGTATTAGAAGGTATTAAATATTTATTTGGGGATTCTGATGATGCTGAATGTTTTTTCCTGTGGAAGCTCCTATGCCAGTGACCGTAAATGAAGAACAGGACTTGGATGAAGCAGATGGTTCAGCAGATGGCGACTTGCTCCTTTTTTAACCAGGCTTTTGTGTAAATGGAGTGTGGCATGGATCTCTGTATGCTTTTTGACTTTGAGACCGTGTATGTGTGCTTTTAGGTTTTAATAAGTGTTTCATTATGCAACCATGTGTCATGATGATGATATGGATTTTACTGTCTCTTTAAAGATTTTGAAAGTTTTTGAAATTTTAGTTTATTCCCTGACTTCTGAAACTAACACTATCTGTGTTAAAAGGGGCAGTTTGGTGTTGATTTTTTAATTTAATGGCAGCAGCCGCAATCCTTGAGTGTGGGACTGGACAAAGCAAGATTTTATTACAGTCTTTTTTTCTCTCTTTTCAGGTTTTGTTCCTCCACCATTAGGCTTAACTTTCCTGATTGTCCAGAGCATTAAGATTTCAATGAAACTGAAAGACAAAAGAGCCAAGAGGTAAGTTCACTTTACAAATAGTTCTGTCAAGCTGTCAGAAGTTCAACAGTCCCTGGCACCTATTCCTGTGCTGAAGACAACAGCCCTCTCAAACTTGCCAGCAGGACTGCTTGTGCACATACTCCCTAACCCATTTTATTGAGAATTAGATGGTTTACTGAAAAAGCATGCTGTTGAACCATCTCAACTAACGTGCCTCTTTTAGACTGATAGAGGTTAAGGAAAAGGCACATGAGCAGCCTGAGCATCGGCAGATCTGAGGCAGCATAACTTCTACCACAGGAAATTTGATGATTTGCAGGGAGGATTATATTGAGAGTGGCAGCATATTGCACTGGCACAGCTGGAACCAGAAGAGAATGTCCTTTTACTGTTTAAGAGTAGTTAAACCAGTACAGGGTATTCTGTCTACTTAAAGTTCATATTCCTGTAACTCATCTGTGAATTTGCTTCTAATCTCACATTATTTCATAAGGCCACAGAGTGGTCTTCTAGAATCATAGAATTGTCAGGGTTGGAAGGGACCTTAAAGATCATCTAGTTCAAACCCCCCTGCCATGGGCAGGGATATCCCCCACTAGAGCAGGTTACTCAGAGGCCCATCCAGCCTGGTCTTAAAAACTTCCAAGGATGGGGCTTCCACCACCTCTCTGGGCAACCTGTGCCAGTGTCTCACCACCCTCATGGGGAAGAATTTCTTCCTAATGTCCAATCTGAATCGACCTATCTCTAATTTTAATCCATTCCCTCCAGTCCTATCACTGCCTGACAGCCTAAAAAGTCCCTCCCCAGCTTTCTCGTAGCCCCCTTCAGATACTGGCAGGCCACAATAAGGTCTCCCTGGAGCCTTCTTTTTTCTAGACCGAACAACCCCAACTCTCTCAGTCTGTCCCCATAGGAGAGGTGCTCCAGCCCTCTGATCATCCTCGTGGCCCTTCTCTGGACACGTTCCAGCACATCCATATCCTTCCTGTAACAGGGACTCCAGAACTGGATGCAATACTCCAGGTGGGGTCTCACGAGAGCGGAGTAGAGGGGGAGAATCCAGCTTTGTAAGCTGGAATGTAATTGAAAACAGTCTTCTTGTATAATTTTATGTAATATCTCCTATCACCTGGTACCCAAGTGCCTTGTAACCTTTCATTGAGAAAGGGGACCTTTGAGGTTTGTTCTTCTGCTCATTATTTTCCCAGGTAGGAGATAGTGTAGGCAGAGCAGCAGGTTTGCTGGCAGAGTTCACAGGTTTAGCAGACTGTTTTAAATTATGCTAAAATATATTTTGGTTTCTAAGCCAAAAACAAGCTACTTGCAAAATTGTCCAGCTTAACTGTCTCCTGCTGGAAGTGTTTCTAAGATGAATATAATGAAGATCTATTCTAAGAATTCCTAAGAGATCTCTTCTCACAGAATCTGGAACTGATCCATGGGTTTCCACACTGTAACCAATGCACCGTCTAATATTGATTTCCTTCAGAAGTCAAAGTGATTTGTTTCCCTGCCCTCGAGACTTTGGGTTTTTACCTTTGGCTGCATTCCTTAAATTAATATGAAAATTGAGAACATCACTTAGGACTAGTCTCAGATGTGCAGTTGCATGGAGCCAGGTATCCTGTGCACACTCAGGTGATTGTTCTGTCTTCTCCTCTGGCAGCTGGACAACTCACACAATTCTCTGCTCATTCTCTAAGCTTCTTTAAGGAGCAGATCCCTTTTTTTTTCACCCCTGTCTTTTGATAGCTCTTCCTCATGTCAGTCTAGAATAAAGGTCAGCACAGCTCTCTCTGCAAATTTGCTTAGTCTGGTAAGGTAATAAGGAGCTGATTACAAGCCAGAAAGCAGCTACATGGCAAGTGGCCATCTCTTCCATCATTAATCCATAGTCACATATAGGTGACTGTCTATCCAGCAAAAAGCTTCAGATTTGAAGCTGAAGCCTAATACCTTTCTTCTAATCAGCATTTCTAAGCTGCCAGTGAGTAGGATCATAACATTGCCTGTGTGAGGTCTCCTTTCATCATTTGTGAGTGTCCAGTCAGAGTGTCTGTTACTTTCTTTATACCACAGAAAACTGGAGATAAAATACTGGGGAATCAGATGTCAGCATCAGGGTCTTCCATGTTAGAATTACTTCTGTAAGCCTCAGTATCACAAAGGACTGAGGATCTTGTGCTCTCCTCTTCCTCAACACACACTCTGCGTGCATGTTGTCTGCCATACACATGTAGATACGACAGCGTAAAGAAATACAGAGCATCACAAGAGCACTGGCAGCAGTACAGAGGTCACCAAAGTCATTTTTTTAAATGATGTATGTGATCTTCTGCATTTGTCACAATGCCAAAGGAGCTGAAACAATTCCTCCTGGACACGAAGACATGAGTGCAGGCAGTGATGTAATCAGTTAGGGTCATATTCAGCCTCATTCGAACAGGAAGGTTCTTGGTGGTGTTAAATGACAATCTGTCCTGAATTTGTCATGCCCATATGTCATCAGTAACAACTCACAAAACACACCTCTCATTTTAGATCCAAGTTTGCATCTGTTCCAAGCAAAACATGTGCCATCTCCTTCTATATTCCTAGCAAGTCTATATTAGACAACACATGAGAAAGCTGAAACTGAAACAGGAAAAAGTCCTTTCTATATTATGTGGAAAATAATCACCAAATCACTGTCATTTTTACCTGAATATAAAATCTCAGTGGAGAAAACATATCAAAATACTTCACCATATTTTCATGATGTATGAAAGGTTATTGTAGCTCACGTACTACCCCTTAGAGGAAACATATTCTCATATGTTTTCCAGATTGTGATAGTAAACAACATATAATTTGTCTGGGGGAGGAAATCAGTTAAAAATGTATAGAAATTTAGTAACCAGTGATATCACAACTGATGCTTTAGTTGCGATCATCTTTAAATAGGGATCCGGGCTGAAAGCTATCCATCCCTGGATACTGAGATGCCAAATAGCCGATACAGTTTATGAGAGGTTGTAGCTCCAAATGAACTGATTTATAAATGTTTTCTATTTTTAAATATGCAGCTGGACATCTAGTATGATATACAGAGCATCTGACTGGCTTACATGCTTAATTTCCCTTGACTAGCAAGCAATGTTTAGGCGTTTCCATAAATCTCTCTAGCTGTTTCTCTTCATCTCTAGGCACATAAGTGCTTTGTAAAGCTGAAGCAAAAATTCAGGGCCTAATTTTCAAAATCTCGCATCTCATATGGCATTAATAGCCAGATTTCAAGAATGTTCTTTTCTCTGTATCCTGAACCCTTGCAAATTCTGCAAATTCACTATCATTGTTTGATATATACTTTTGTCAAGAATTTTAAACTTCTAAACCAGAAAAAAAAAGCCATAATGCAGAGAAATCTGCAATCCCAGAATATAAATATTTTAACATTAATATTTACAGTTAATTTTTTTTACAGTCACAGTGACACATAACAAAAAAACTCTGAAGTATAATTCTGCTCCAAATAGAGTTGGTGCTTTGTTTGCTTAGCCTACTGATTTTCTATGTCAAATACACTCTACACTTTGAAATATCTTTTATGAAGTGACAGGTCAGGAAAAAAATATGTTTTCCTATGTTATTGCCAAGAACAAGGTTTCTGAAGTCTCTTTAGACTTCTAGACCTGTGCAACTCCAGTGCCTTCAGGGAGATTCTACAAAGGGAGGTAATGAAAATGTAGTAATTCAGCAATTGTATAATAGAAACAAATTTTCATCCTTTTACATGCATAAATTCCAGGAGGAATGGGAAAGCAAAAGTTTACTTTTAGCATTTAAGTGGGCCGCCATATCAGAAAGCAGCCTTGTTGAACAAGAAGGTGACAAGATTACTTATCAGAACAGACTACTCGAAAGAGTTTAAAGAACTGCTTTATTCAGTATTCAAAACAGATCTGACTTTCCAGATATTTTTCTAAAGGAAGTTTCTTCTGAAATTCTAAGTTGTAGAACTGAGGAAGTATTTAAGATTCAATTATAATGAAAAAAGAAAAGGTAAAGGATATCCTGTAGAAATGCTGACACTAGTATAAGCATGGTGACATTCCCAAGTGCTGCCTTTGTTACTATCTTCTTATTTTCCCTTGTATTTACACTTTGATGGTACAAGGTTATGCCATATATTAACTTCTGGAATTGTTTGCTGGTATGAATATTAGTACCTTGTAGAGATCTTTCTCTCCTTTCTTTATCCTGATCACCTCTGCTTCTGTTAGCATGTCAATATGATTCCAAATTAGGCCAAAAGGATATGAGTTCATAAAACCTGGGATGGTTCATAATTAAAATGATATAACTGTATTGCTGAACTCCACTGTGCTTTGAAATATTCTGCCAACTTACAGAAAGTGCATGAAATGCGGTGTGCCAAATTACCAGCTTTCTAAACTGCAAGTCCTTCTAATAGGAGTGATGTTACAGGTTTCTAGTCATTTTACAAGGCTATAGTTAGGGCTGCAAGCTCCTATTTTTGGATACTTCAGTGACTACTGTGAAACTTTGTGTGTTAAGTAAGACTGGGAAAGCAAATTCACATCTTCCAAAATTAGCACCCTCTATGCACCCATTTTTATGCTCTTTGTCCCATTTTGTGCAAGGCCAGCTGCCCTTGCAAGGGTACAAAAGAAGGTGCTATCTGTATATATGCAGTGTTGTGTATTGTAGAATCTCTAAGCATCTAAATGCATTTCCTCAGCAAATGCTTCAGAGTGCCTAATAGTGTTAGGGTTCCAGTTAGGCCTGGATTATATTTTGTTTATTTTCCTAGTAGTTTACTGGTTTCCTGATGTTTCTTTAAAACTAGCATAAATACTTTCAAAACAGACAGTATAATCAGAAAGGTTTTTGGGAGAACTTCGTAACTCAAGAAGAAGTAAGATAATACTCAGAAAGTAAAAAAAATAATCCCTTCTATCTATTCAAACCCCAAAACCACAGCAATTCGAGTTCATTTTAATAAGATTCAAGGATACTTTTAAAATTAGTAAAGACCTAGAATTGGCTTCTAATTGAGATGCCAAGCATGTACAAATCTGTCCTGATCCAATACAAGATTTCTTGATTCAGAATAAGGCAAATGCAAGTTAAACTCAATTATACATGAAAACGACTCAGGGAATCTACAGTTTAAAAAAACCCAATAAATGATGTATGAAATGGAGTCATTTTGCCATGTTCTTGTCTCAAATGCAACATGTCAAGGACACCACATTAAAAAAAAATTGTGCATAAATATAGAAAACATAAAATATAATTAACTCTGACTGCTGTTAGACTCACATTTTTCTGCCTGATTAAAATGTAACCCAAATAAACTAAAAATAATTGAAAAAAAATCTCCCAGCAACCTGAAACCTATTCCTAAACTTTGTATACTTGTTGAAGTTTTCTTCCTGTAGTTGTGTTGACTCCAAACAGATGACAACTGTGGCAGTTTCAACAGGTAAACATGGCATTTTCATAAAGGTCCCAGCAGGGAAATGTGCAGAATATAGTCTTGTCCCAGTAGAGCACAAAACAACCTGGGAGATCCCCAGGCAGAAATAATGGTTGGATGAAAGGAGTAGTCATGGACCCCGCTCTTCTCACCCTGCCAATGCCAATTAAGGCAGACAGTGTGTTCTTCTGGTCAGCTCTTAGATACAAGTACCTCTTCCCACCCAACCCTGCCTCTGCAGTAAGATTTATCTGTAGTTAATTCAAAAGCAACAAAGGTGATTCCACTCGCACCTCTTTTATAGAAAGGCCCTGTCACTTCTCCCTTCCTTCCTTGTCAAATGAGCAGTTCCAGTGGTTTATCAGTGCTACTCACGGGTACATGTGAGAGGAAAAGAAAAGAGATTTGTGGCAGAAACAAAATGACCTACAGCTAGAACGAGCTGTAGCCTAATTAAACTTAACTGTCCCCAAGTGCTTTCTTGAGAATAGTTGCTCAAAATTACCTAAACTAATCCACTTTCTTAAAACCCCCTAAGGCTTTGTTTTTGTCTGTTTTATTAGGATTTTACCGTTCTAATACCCATGATTGTGATAAAGTTGCTTTTGATTTATGCTGAGAAATGGGCAAGGAGTATATGGCCACTAGGCATTAAAACAGAAGTACTCATCTTTAGAGAACTCTTCAGCCTGAGAAACATTTTCATTCCCTGCCCACTAACATTAATCCCAGCACTCTCCATCTGCTAGCAAGAAAGTTGCAAGCTAAACTGTTTATTAGAAGGTTTTGAAAAACATCAAAATTAGGCACTGAAAACAAAAATTCATGCTGTCTTGAATAGCAGATTCAAGGCCTTGGAAAGAAAATGAAAAAACTTTCTTGTTAATGAGAAAATACAATTTTCTATTTATATAACTCCATTTTACTCTAGAGAACCTCATCAGTTTGGGCTTGACCTTATCTTTCTCCCCATTTGTTCACTACTTACATATTTTTCTATGCAGTGTCTCACAATTAAGAGGACTGCAAAAACAGAATTAGGCCCTTTGTAAGTGAATATCTATCTAGCTATAAAAGAGTTATAATCTACCACTTAACAAAGCCTTTGAGAGGGCAGAAGGGCATTGCAGTGTTGTATAACGACTGTCACAGCGGGGTTCGGGAGAGGTAGAAGAGGAGATCCCGAAAGGAAAAGGGAGAATTTAGGTGCGTAGTTGAAATTAGAAAAATGCAATGTGGCTATGCTGACGTTTTAGTATAGCTCATAATAAGAGCTCATTTTCCAGAGGAATATGTTGCCTTTGTAAAATGCTGATAATGTCAAAATGTAATGTTTGGCCAGACTGTGTACCATGGCAGCACCCTCCCCGGGAATCAGGCAAGCGAGGGAAACCTGCCTGGTCTTGGGCACCCTGCCCAGCTGTTGGATTCCACATCCTGCATTGCCCAGGCCAGAGCTCACCCTTTGCCCAGATGGTGTTTTCCCTGAGTTGCAGGCACAGAACAAAAAGTTGCCCTGCATGCCAGCATACAGAACTAGCCATGCCTCCCCCTCTCCGAGCCATTGCTAAAGAACCAATTTGGGTATTAACAGCACTGTGGCAGGGGTCTAACCCTTAAGTCCACAGCATCATCACATCCCAATGCATCCAGCATGTCTTTGTTGCCTATCCCTAAGCAGGCAGGACATATCCTGTCACATGCTGTGATGCTGGGCACATCCCACATGACTCCCCACCTCGTTCCATATGCTCAAAGGACTCCTGTGCTCTTTGGAGCAAATTGAGTTGGCTTGATTCTGAGCAACTCCTGAAGAAAAGTGGGCCTGGAGAGGCTTACAGAGATGGGCCAGAGAGATGTTTCTCAGTTAATAAAAAGTTGAAGGAAATATTCCCCCATTTCTCTAAAATTTAAAAAAAAAACCCCAAAAAACCAAAAAAAAAACCCAAAAAAACCCCAAACCAGTCTTGCAGGAAATGTTGACATTTCTATTTTCATTCTGAAACTGGAATATTTGTTTTTCAAAAGAAAAAAGATATTTTCTTCAATAATTACTGCTTTGATCTAATACCACAAAATTTGACTTCTATTCTTCTAATAATGAAGTCTTCAGACTTTTAGTTTCTACAAAAATGTCAGGGACCTTGATCATGTGTTTGTTTTCTTTAATTTTAGGAATAGGTTAGAGTTTTTATTAAGCTTCATGAATGCATGTTCTTTGTCTTTGACCATGTGTTTCATTTCATTGGTATTCCATTCATTTTTCCACATTTTTAATGAACATACTTCTTTACAGCCTTATTTTTACTGCAGGGTTGCAATAGGAGTTCAATCTAATATGTCTAAACTAGTGCAGAAAAGCTTAGGTTTCTTTTAGTTCAGTTTGAGTGGTTCATTTTTTTCATTTTATGTTACATCATTAGAAACATTTTAATAGGGAACAAGCTACTCTTCTTACTAAGAAAACAGAATATGCAAAATCTTTTGCGTTGATATAATTACCCTGGTTGAAAATCTGGATGCTGCTTTCTCATGTAATCATCCTGTGTACATCAAAATCCTTTAAGAGAGCTATAGATTGCCTTGTTTGTCCTGACAGATGTATTTGCAAATATTTGGCACTGGAATAACACACCTTGAAAAGTCATTTTATCTGCTTGGCAGACAATTTTCCATTTAGGTGAATCTGAGTAGTCATACAAAAGCTGTTTTTTTCCATTTCAAACATATACGACAATGGCCTTCTGGACCCTTTCCTAAGCTATGCAAGACCTATCTAAGCATTATATTCTGCCCTCAGTGTGTGGATTTATGCATAGAGGTAATATTCTATTCTCAAAAGCAAAGCTTGAGGCAGTCCCTATTAACAATTACTCTCCAGTATTTGCTAAGGACCTTCGATGTGACTTGTTCTGTTAGAGCCGGGCTTTGGTGGTTACAGAGTTTGTCAATTGAAAACATAATGGAGAAGGTAAAGTGAAAACAATTGTTACCCTAATTGGTTTATGAACTAGATTCTAGTCTCAAACACCCTTGAACCCATTCAGTTTGCACACATATAATGAACATTTTGTAGGAAAAAATGGAGATGAGAGACAGAAAGAGGATAAACACAGACATGTATCCAATAAACTAGAGGAGATTATTTCTCTGTCAGCTGAATATGGCTGCATCCCAAACTGAGTCTCTGCTTAATGTGATTCTCTGCATACTTCGATCAAACCACAGGAATGTACTAAAGAGAATACAACTCCTTCCCAGCACCCACTGATATTTTCATTGGCTTTGATCTCCAAGGCAGCTGTTACTTGAAAACTTTAAGAAACAGATATGTAATTAATAGCAGGGAGTCAAAATTGTGAAGCTCTTGAGATATAAGAAGGAATTTTTTATAAAAAAAGACACTATAATTTTATCTCTTAAAGGTAAACACTAATATTTACTAATTTTATATAACATACCTAGCATGTTAGGTTCTTCTACCTGGGAATAAGGACAGCTAGGATAACTTCCAGTGGCACGACCAGCTGCTCATTTTGAGTATTTGTGTACTTCAAGAACCTGAATTTCATTTTCAGGTTGTGGATGGATCTGAGTATCAGTAACTTCTCTTTGGAATTCTTTGACACATCAAGCTCTTGCAAAAGCTTTGAAATCTGCTCCTTTCACTGAGATTTCTGATCCATGTAGGATTTTAGGCAGGTGCATTCACCTCTATGGACCTCAGTTCCCACATATAGAAATGGGGGTACATCCATATCCAACCATATTTCTGCATATTACTCTGAGACCTACTGATGGCAAGTGCTGTATGAGAACAGTAGTATTTTTATCAGAATTTGTTTTGTGCAGTGCCTCCATTTGATAATCAAGCAGTTTGGTTTTAATTCAGAGTGATAAGAGATCTTAAATGAAATGGGGCAGTTGTGGATATACAAGATTCTTTATATATATATAATTCTTTCCCATATGACTGCATACATTTCTTTTGGGTTTTATTGCATACAAAGTCTTCCTGAAAAGTTCAGAGTTCTCACCTACCTTAATTGTAAATTATTGGTCTGTGCAACACGTCAGACTGTGTGCTGCCTTAAGAATATCATTGGGTGCTTCTCAGAATTCTGGTTTTAGTCACTTCATATTGATATTATCTTTAATATTTTTAAAGATGCAGATTACCCAAAAAACCCCAGAGATTAAAGTACCTAAAGAAAAATTATATTCCGTGTCTCCAGTAGGCAATAAGCTCAGTCAAATTCTAGCTCTAAGTCAGGTAAGATTTACTCCATCCCTCTTCATGATCAGTGGAGAGGGAATTTTTTACTATCATTAGGTTTGAGGAGCTGGGCTTCTGTTAAGAGTTTGCTCATGAGCAAGAGAAAGCTGAGCTATTGTTGTTTGCATCTTTGCCTGCTTTTCACAGCTGGGGAGCCAGCAGTAACAAGACTGTTCTGGAGATAAATAGTGCCCTGGTGACATGAGCTGGAACAAGAATAGCAGCAGTAGCATTGCAGGTAACCCTTGTCAGCCTCAGGTTTTGCTGATCAATCAGCAGAGCCTTGGAGAGCAGGCAGCCAGCAGAGTATCTGGCTCTTTATCCCTCTGTGATGATTTCTCTCCCTCCTTGTCTTTGGCATGTTTTAGTTTGGATCTTGTTAGAAATGTGATTCAAAGCATTATGCATTAGTACTCAGGCATAGAAACATGTGCAATTAATAGTAGATTTATAAATGTCACTGGCTGATATCTTCATTATTGCAGCACACAAAAGGCTTGTTCTGAACTCTGGACTCCTTAAGGCACAAAATCAATGAGTAAAATTGTTTAAAAAATACATGTCTATAGAGCTTTAGTTCCTTGTGCTTTTCTCTGGAGTAAAATGCATTAGTTCCCTGGAGAACTGTGGGAAATTACAACTGCTGTTCTAATTTTCTCAATAGAAGAAAATTTAAAAGCCCTCAGCAAGCACTCAGGAAATGGCACTTTGCATCTGATGCTTGATCATGATAAAAATATTTATTCAATTGAAGAATAACTATAAGAGAACATTGTAAGAGCTTATATTTAGATTTTTCCACCCAAACTTATGTCAGACATAAGCCTGTCAATCACCTGAAATGCACATTCCATAAACCTTTCCAAAACTACAGTGAAACTTCTTTGAGAAACAGGAAAGTACTGTGTTGGATTTTTTTAATTTTTTTTTTTTTTATGGTAGTTGTTTCCATTGTGATATTTGAAAGTTCAGATGTGACATGAATGGTTTGTGAAGATGAACTGGCCAGTGACTCACAAATGTCTCCCAGATTTGCTGTTCCAGGAAACAGGAGGCAAAGGAAAGCTGCAGTCTGTCAAGAGTTGATCTCTTTGATGTGCTGCTTGGTAAAATCTCCAGGCACCATGCCCTGCTCTAACCTGTTTCTTATTATTGTAGTCAAAACTATTTTTGAGTCCATCAGCAATCATGTAATATGCTTTCTCTTTCCTACAAATCTAATTAAAATAATACTGGTACAGAATCTATAGTTACACAAAAAAGGTTTGCCCTGGCTGAAATAGGGGTAACATGGAGGCCACAGTGTGATAAATTGTATTCCTACTTTGCCACCTAATACCATACTTCTGAGATTATCTTTTCTCAAATGTTTATTTTGCTCTAAGGCGCATGCCTCAAATTCAGAGATGAGCCAAAATAACTGCTGTCTGAAAAAATTCTAGATGATGCAGATATGCACTGAAACTGGATTTTAGAGAGAACATTCAGGTGATACAGAAAGGAACATCAAATTATATGTCATTAGGCACAGGTACAGTTTCCTGTAAATGTTTTGAAAAATATAATTGTGGACTAATGCATTGGGCTACATTCACTGCTGCCTTAAGTGTTGTGACTTCAGTAGTGTTTGCTAGCATGAGCTTCTGACCTTCCTATGTCGATATTATCAGAAAACTTGTAGAGAGCAACTGGCTTATGGAAATCATGGAGATTTCAGCAAAAACCAAAACATTGCAAAATACATCGATGGGATGGTGACAAGAAAATGCAGAGGCCATTCCTCAACAATACACCCCTGTTCAACATGTCACTTAAACATATGCTTGGTCCAGAGGCTCACAGATTACATTGTCATATATCCTCACTGTGCCTGACTTTTTTTGGTTTTTTGTTTATATGTGATGTAATCTGTAGGTCCTGTTGTTACATCTGACTGAGAGAGGCAGTAGAAGAGGGTGCCAGCCAGGAGCGAACTTCCCATGCTCAGGCATTGTGAAGGGCACACCTACGCCACACAATGCAATTGAGAGCGGTGTAACTTCTTTAGTGCAATGTTCCTGAACTAATGAGTCCGACTGTGAAGCTGGTGTTACTGCATCAGCTTTGGCACCACACCAAAGCAGCTACGTTGCTGTCAAGACCTCAGTGCTGTGCATGCTGTCTGAACGTCCTAGTGCTGGTCAGCAGCAGCAATGGGTTCTCCCCAGTGTGTGCCTACTGCCATAGAAAGCTGCCTGCAGAAGGCTGTGTAAAAGGCATAACAAAGTTAAAAGATATATTGTAGATCACACTGTATATTGATGAGTAGATCCTGAATTCTGTCACAGGACAGAGAGCTCATCAAACTTTAGTTGAACCCCCTATCAAGCCATAAAGCAGGGGGTCCTGAGGGGACTGGGTGAAGTGGACCAACCACAGGCATCACCCAGTGTGACCACGTACTGGGAGAAACTTCACAGTCCAGCAGCATCATTGCAGCTGCCTCCAGCTCTGTGTAAGCTGTCAGGGCTTGCAATGCCATGGGCTGGGATTTCTGTGCTGCATCACTTAGAGGTGGTTCATTTTTCTCCCCTGTGGTTTGGCACAAACAAATAATAGCTGGAACTAAAATGGTTAGCATAGGTTTATTAACTTTGAGGGAAACAAATCATAAAAGGGTAAATTGAAATGAACTGGGTTGAACACAGGGTAAATCAATAGGATTATATAAGGGTCAGGAAAACAGAGGACTTTCTTCTGTTCTGTGACCTTTTGTGAGGACAAGCTTGAGGAAACATGAGACAGAAAAGATTCTAAGCTCTAGCTAAATAGCAATAACCAGATGTTTTTAGAGGGTGCTGTGATTTTGCTACATGATGTGTCTGTGTCTAAATCCAAAGAAGGACTTAGACTAACACCAGAAAGGTGCAGGTGGCTATGGGCTCTGCTTCCAAAAGCTCAATGGCATCTCATTTGCTCTGGCTGGAACGCAGAAGGAAAATTTCTTCTAAGATAACTGATCTAAGAATAACTTCCTCAAAGGGACTTTCAGGCTTCTTTTGTACATAAATGTTAACCAGAAGTAATTCTATGACTACTCAGATGAACTTTGTTATTAGGAATTTGCAGAAAGTTCTTGATAATTTCAGTTCACCATCCAGGACAGTTTATGCTACGGGCGCATAGTGGATTATAATCGTGCCTATGGCTGCAAGCATGCACCAGCTATTGCTGCAGGCAGAAGTTGCTACTGTATCTATTACTACAAACTGATTGAAATAATTTATAATCTGTGCAGTAAATCATACTCATTTTCATAAATATATCTGTGCATATACACACCAAAATTGCAGTTGTCTCCATTCCTGGAATATGATTCAATTGATCTGATACCTTTTAATGAAAGTCAAACAGTTTGCTTCCTAAAACTAAAAGTGAGTCAAGAGTAACATCAAGATCCAGTCTGATAAATGGGAGAATGCTGGGTTAGAATAAGGTGACTAATTGAATAGTAGAAATCACTTGTAGCTCCTGGGAAAATGCAGTCACTAATAACCTAGACAAAGAAGTAACTCACAGGTTACTGAAACATTTTGCCTGTGGTTTGGATGTGCTCTGGGTGAGTTCTGGAAAAAATGATAGAAAGCAACTGGGAAACAATCTGTTTCTTGGAGGTCTTAAAAACGATGAAATGCAACAAAAATTGGATTTGACTTGGAAAAATGCCAGCTAATCTATCTCAAGAAAAATAATTCAAGTTGTACATTCTTACTGTGATGGACAAATATGGAAAGCAGTAATGTTAAGGGCTGAGAAATTGTTGGTGTGCCTGGGCTCACACAAGATGAATTGTTCACCTCCATACAACTCTGGTGGAAGAATATTCGCATTTCTAGGTAGCTCATTACAACAAACAAACTGAAGGTCATTTGGTGTACAGCTGAAATAAATACTGAGGGATGTCTGAATAGATAAAAGAGGGAAGATTGGAGTGGATCGATATTTATAGCCTGGTGAAAGGTTAAGTGTTTGAGAATCAAAGAACTTCCAACAATCTACAAATGGGATAAACAGCAAGAAGGAAGAGGAATTATTTAGGATGTTCTGAGGTGGGCGGGAGGAAGGAAGGAAGGAAATTTTAGGCTGAATACTAAGATAAAAACTCTGATACAGAAATGAACTATACAGTGTAACATTTTCCCAGGGAACTATTTAAACCTCATTATTTGAAGACTCGGACAAAGCCTTGACTAAATATATTTCAGTGAATAATTTATTTCCATTATCATCAGGACATGACCTTCTCCCACACTCCCATTAACTTCAGTGCATTTTGTATGTGCCTTAGGAAGCAGCAGCAGGGACGGGGCTGCCTGTTAGCACTTGGCTGGGGTACAGCAAACTCCAGACAAATGCAGTTCAGACCCATGACAGCACCTGGGACCAGTTTGACCTCCAAGAGGAGTCTATATAGATCTACATTGAGTGAGTATCCCTGAAAGACTTTTTAACTTGTAAGTCAGGTTGTGTTAGAATAGAAACTACAGTGATTAATTTCTTTCTCTATAACCAAGGCTGAAGTGAACACAAATTTTAAAAAAGTCTGTCTTTTCTCTCTGAATTTTCAGATTGTGTCTTCCAGATTTACTTTTTGGCAGCTGAATGACTTTCTGTTCTGGTCCTTATGTATTTTCTTCATGGGAGCACTGTCTCACTCTCTTCCTCTCTTTGCTTGGGCTACAGGCAAAGCTTCTTATGCCATATTGAGCCAGTAGGACCGTCTTCACCAAACAGGCTCAGCTGCTTCCATGGGAAGGAGCAGTGTCCCCGTGGGTTAGATGGGTCCATCAAACTCAGACGCATTTTTAAGGCATATTCGCAGACTGAGATCAACCAAACGAAACGTTCGTTGTCCATTGCAACCTCCCATAGTACTCATCGCCCACCTCTGGTTCAGACAAAATTAAAAGCCTCTGGACTGTTTGGTAGCATAAGTTAAAGTAGTCATGACCTCAAATCATAGCTGATCCAGATGAATAATACTAAAAGCTACGGCTGTACCTGGCACTGACAACTTCATTGGAAGTCACAGTTAAGTGACGAATCAAAGTTCAATTTCCCACGGGAACCTTTGCAACCCAGGAAGATACTGGTGTGAGAGAAGTTTTTGCTGATGCTACCACGGTGTGTTCATATGATGCCAAGACTAAGTTATACGTTTACATTCACATAGTTATTAAACTCAGTAAATGAAAGTTTATGCAGTTATATCCCAGATTATTTGGGGTGAACTAACATGAAGCAGCACAAAAGTACATCACTGTTCTGTTGGGTTTGTGTTCCAGGACAGATTAAAAGACAGACCACTGTCACTGTAGGGATCCTTTTTGTTTTCTCATGTGTTTTGCCCTGTAGAGAAGTCCTCTGACGTGTTTTGTTGTTGGTTGGTTGTTTTTTTTAATGTCAGTATGGGAGTACAGTGTGTGCCTCGGCGCAAATAATGACTCTAAGATGATTATCATGTTATTATTAAACTACGGGATAATCGCTATCCTGTGAAGTGTCAGTGTGTGCATTTCATCAGCCCCCGTGTGACTGCACTGAATTCCCAGTAGCTTTGATCTAAGGAGAATATTTTTCATGGTCAGCTGCTGGATGTGACCCCTTCAGAACCGCAGATGGTTTAAAGAAAACAAAGGTGGATAAACACTACTAAGTAAACCCCCAAAAAAACTTTTTTGTACTATTTGAGGTAAGCCTAACCTGACTTTTCAGATGGTGACATACTGCTGGGACTGGCAATAGTGAACAAGCTGAGGCATAACTATGTGTGAACTTAAGAAATACAGTTAATTCTGCTTTTCAGACTCGCTGATGGGCTGCATGCAAGGCAGCTCATGACAAAACAGACCTGCACCATATGCTACAACTTCCTTTGCATTGGCCAAAGTGCAAAGCCTGAGCTTGTGCCAGGACCTTAGGTACGCACCCTTCTGGAGTTTAGTTGGCTGAGTTAAGAGGTTTAGTGGGCTGAGCTCAAGATCAGTTCCTTCGCTGACAAGAACTACTGTGGAGAAAAACTAGAAGCAAGGGCCTGCCCCTCCTTTCCTTTGGAAGTTACTTTTAAGCTGAGGGTTCACTATTGCATTCCCCATGTTACTTTGCAGCCATGTTGCAGCTCTGTCTGTGCCAAGCTCTGACCTCCAAACTTGGACCTGGAGCCAGACCCACTGGCTGGGCTCCAGGATTGGAGCTGCCTCATCACTGAGGACTCACTGGATGATCACTGGACTGTCTGACCCTGATCACTGTCCTCAGTCCCAATCCTGACCCTGACTTGCTACTCACCATCCCAGCTCCTTGGTGGGGTCACTGCTCCCACCAGCTTCCTTGTGGTGTTCACCACCCAGCTCACCTTTCCTTTCAATTGCAGGTGGCCCTTGCTGCTCTCTGATAGTTTGTCACTTCATGGATTTCATGTACCTGAATGAGTGAGTTCATCCTGCTTGTTCTGGGTATTTAAAATAAAATATGTGGACTTCCATGATAATTGCGTTCCAAGGTCCAGCATGTTGCACAGTCAACAAGTGAAGTCAAATTTTTAAGAAAGGGTGCATATTTTGCCCTAACTGATGAGCAGGACTGAAGGTAGACAGAGATACCCTGTGAAGCAGTATGTTCAAACTACAGTTCACCTGCTGACAGCCTTCAATTTCTACCATCCTGCTGCTGTGTCTTCAGCTCTGAGAGCCACTGTGCAAAATAAGAGAACAGTGGCTTTCTCCACTGCAAAATTCACTTGTTTTTTTGTGTTTTGCCAGGGAGCCAGAATTTAATCACTAAGATGTGTCATGCTGCTAAGCTGCATGACAGCTTGATGCTCCAAAGGATGCTCCCCACTGAAAATGTAAACTATTTATGCTGTATATTTTTCTACCTAAGAAAACTACAGATTTTCGTTAGTAATGGCTTTCCTTTTTTCCAGCTAAATTACAATAAAGTGTCTGCATTTCCATTCTGGTATCAGTGCAGCTAAACAGCTCTTATACTGTTATCCTACTTTACGGTATTTTTTTTCTTCTCTGTGATACAGTATGGAGGCAATAATATGTTTTCCCTGTGAAAAAAAAGGGATTTGTATATCACATTGGCCAAGCTGCTGCTTTCTCCTGCTCTTTCTGGCTTCTACCACAGCTCTTTAAAGAGACCAAATGACTGTGTCATCTCCCAGCTGCGTGAGATGCAATTTCTGAAGTAGAATACAGAAGATTATGACCCATTTTAGGTACCAAGAGAAACCTACTACTGCTCAGAGTCTGCAGTTACAGTATCTTGGACTTCTCATTATAGCCCTTGTTATATTTTGATACCTCCGTTTGCCCCTACTGAAGATACTGTGTATCTTAATCTACTTTTTCTCTTAATTTCCCTGTTCTATATCCTCCTTTTACTTGTTGTTGGATTGAGGTTTTTTTGACAGCACTTTGCAACAAATGATTTGTGAAAGATTCTAGATGGTTTCTGACCACCTGATACCGTAAATTTTTTTTCTGCTGCCCACCCCTGCTAACAAAGGCACTGTTAGCTCTGGGTAGGAAAGACTTTTCCTCTTCTCTTAGCACCCCTTGTCAAAATGACCCTTGCAGTCTAGGGAGAAACACTTCTCACATTTTGAAATTCACAAACCTCTTCTGGATTGCAGGACCTAAAATGTTGTTTGGATGGCATATGTTATTTGAATTCACGGATTTTGAAGAAAAACCTGCACCTTGTATTTTTCAGATGTACTTTGTGATCACTCCTAACATAAGGCAAACTTTTTCAGTTTTAGAGAAGTAAAGCACTAAATTTGCATTGTGAGATTAAAATCCAAGTTAGAGAAGTGAAAGATAAAAACTAATGGAACACTGCATTTAAGAACCTGACACTAATCTATTTCCATAGCTGGCACTTAAATTTCTCAGAGGCACATTCCGGCAGTGGGAGCCAACAACAATTCAACCACATCTGCTTGAAGTATTACTTTGCAGGAACAACCTTCTCCTGGGTTATTAACCTTCTGTTTAAACTTTTGATTCTATGTCTGCTATCTAGCATTAACCAAGCCTCACAGCATTTTTGAAAGTGCTACATCATTTCCTGCCAACTCCTCGATTTAAGGAAACATTGTATTGGAGCTTTGATTAACTCTCACTGACAGTGAAGATACAGATTAGAACTCGGCCAGACTGGATTGTGCTTATAAGCATTTTTTTTTTTTGACAGCTTTTTGTAGACAAGTATGTTGACATTTTGTACAGATGGAAAAATTCGGATTTCTTTCTCCCACTTACTGTTCTCCTACACATGTACACACAGTCCCTTGTGTATCTATTTGCCAGTTCGAGGAGGATCAGATCATCACAGTTACAAAAGGGAAGTTTTAAACATCAGTGTTTTAAATTTATATATTTAATTCCTCACTCACAATCAAAAGAGCAGAGTTACATCTGTAATTAGCTGTGACAGCAAACAATTCCATTTGCATATATAAGAACCTCATTTGTGCTACTAATTATCATCCTTTCTCAGGGCAGAATTTGCAAAAGTATTTAGATGCCTAACCTATTTTTATGTTTTTTGAAACCTTCTTGGGCACGATTCTGTGATTCTAGCTGCCAATACCTTTAAAACCAGAATTTGCTATCAGTGTCATAGAATGTGCTACAAAAGAGAGATGAATGGAATGTATACTTTTCATTTCGGTTTGTCTCTGCATTTGATTTGGCACATAATATTTGAGACTGTGTTTGGGTTTTTTTAAAGAGAGAAATTCTGGCTCTTGCTGTACTGTTGATGAGGTTTCCTTACCTTCTACTCTAAGTCTGAGATTGTTACCTGCACACACCCCTATCTTTCTTTCACAGAAATATTTTTTTTTCCACATTTCAAGCTACCTCCCCTTTTCTTGTTTCTGCTTTAGAGTTTCATTTATTTCAGCACTTCTGTTCCCTGTGATTATATATTTCAGTTTAACTGCCTCACTAAGAAATTAATCTAGAGAAAATCAACAGATGCGTATTACTCACATTTCAACAGCCCCAGCCAAACAGTGCCTGGACTTTGACACTTGACTGCACTGGTGTGTTGTGATTAATGCTTTTCTAATCATAAGCAGCAGTACAAGCACAGCAAGTTTAATGACCTATTTCTGACTCTTATGCTTGACCTGAAACCTGCTGAAGTCAATGGGAGTCTCCATCCGATATCCAACAGAGGAACTGAACTTCCCATTATGAACAGTGGCAGTTGTTTCTTGTCACTTGTTCACTCAGACAAAAAGCAGTCTGGAACACCAGACAGCAGATATTACCTACAGACTTCTAAAGTTTTCTGACAGAAATTGGAGACCTTTAATAATACATTATAAACTTAAGGATAATTAAGAAGTTCAGAGCAGATATCTCTCTTTTTTTTTTTTCCTCTTCTTTTTTTTTTCCCCCCATGGCTTGTTAATTTACTTGCAAATCAGTCCAGCTTTCTGGATTTCACACTGTGAGGAATCTACCAAATGTTTAAACAAACAAATGTCATGTACATACATCAGTTCGGCATTTCCATTTCGCCTCTGCTTTTGGTTGTTGATTGGAAAAACAAACCTGACTATGGGAAGACTAACTAATGCCTACACGTGAGGGTTTCTCTTAGGGCAGTTAGTTACTGTAATTAGTTTCTATTTGCAGATTTTTCAATCACTGTATTTCCAGACAATTCTTATTGAGATAAAATTTAACTGGAAATTGCATCATATCAACTCAGCTTATCAACTTCAGTGGAACTTCCACCTCCTTTCTTAACATTTTGTTGCAAAGAAAGGTATGGTCATGCATTACATGCAAGCAAACATGGAGATAATTAATCTGTATTATGAAGTTGCCAACTATTTAATTCTTCATGAGTTAATTAAAACAGTTTCTGGTTTTTGGTTTTTTTTTTTTTAATTTTAGTGTAGTTTAAATAGGGACAAATTTTAAAGAAGTTGAGAGGCTGATAATTAGTCTGTGACAATGGTTACATGCCTGGTTCATTGTAAGCAATTAAGAAAACTTCTGATATGTGTTAATTGCTCTTCAGCCAGTATTTATTACACATGCTGTAGCAAGAGAATACTAGAGGAACTGACCATGAGCTAGAAATAAGGCAGTTTACTAAGAACAGAAGAATGCCAACTGGTTTAGATCTTCAAAATACTTTACAGACTTCTTTGAACACCTTTGGAAAGTTCATATATGGAAAGTTCCCATATGTGACATGACAATTTAGAAAGATGGGGATTGCTGGAGAAAGAACTTTACAATGAAAACATGAATGCTATTGTACTATGGATGAGAGGCTTACTAATTGAGAGTAGTGGCATGTTTTGCATTAAACATCTCCTTGCAGTGCTTGCAAACTTGTGATCAAACATTCTTACTGTATTTTGCTATATGCTAGAAATATAATTTTGGGTTGTAAGTAATTATCTACTCTGTTGACTGGAAAGTTATGATTGCTGACTGTAAGTTGCAAAACTCACAAACCAGGATGGCTCTCCCCTGCTATAAAGCAGTAGATAGTATCAGTTGATGGAGTGTTAGAAGCTGGAAAACTCATTAAAAAACCCCACAAAAACCTGTCTGCTTGGCATACCTTCTGCAGAGTCCTTCATCTATCATTGGAATTTCCTCTGTAGGCAGTATTTCTAGATATGTTGCAAGCTGTACAGGTGGGTGTATATATATTGTCTGTGTCATGATCACCACTACGTTGCCCAACTGGTGTTCCTGTCAAATAAGCAAACCTTTATTCATGATAGCCTGGGTTTTTCATATGTGGGTAAAAAAATGGCAATGCAGATGTTTCTTCCAGTAACATTTTCCGTCTCTCCTGAAACCTTCAAACACTTGTCACTAATCTGCAGGCACAAAGTGCTGCTCTAAGTGCACAAGCAGTAATCCTTACAAAGGCTCAGCAGTGCCACTGCCTGCAGTTTGACAGAAATTGTCAGAAGTCAGAGGGGGTTCTCAGTTGACATTTCTTAACTGTTATTTCTGTTGTTTTCGAACAGGGTTGTTTCAGAACCTGGGTACTTTCCACAGTCTGTCTTTGCATATTTATGACATGAAGCCAACTATTCTTTGTCTACGCATTTCCAGAATTCTAAGAAGTGCAAAGGTCCAGGACACCCTAAGCAGGTGCTCAGCCTACCTCCAGGTGAGTCTACATGTCACTAAAACACTAAAACATTCTCTCTCACAGACCATGCCAAAGTTGGATGTAATGATTAACAAGGGCAGTGCCTGAGTGGGCATGGCTTGGGTTGTTCCACCACTCTGAGTTTGGTGTTGTTTCACACCTTCTACATCATATTTGGTGATTATGCCTGCAGACATCATGTTTTCCTCAAACTATAGCTACTAACTGACCAGAAATTATTTTGTGCTGAACTTTCCTTCGTTACTCTTGAGCTAAAATAGTATCTTGGATATCATGTCATGTTTGAACAATCTCTTTGCTGCTTTGTAAATTAACAGGAATTCTGGGCAGCAGGACTGCTTTTGGCAGAATTTGCCAAAATGTGACAACGCAGCTGGAAGTATAGCTCTTCATGTTAATTCTCATTAGTACTATTAATTTCATCTTTCCTTGCCCAAAGAACATATTTAGTTGAACATTTCACTCCCATTTTCAATAGGCTAAAATTTACCTCAATCTGACCGAACTTTGCAGAAAATTACTTTGACAAGAATGATCTTGGAGGATTTAATCTTTTTGTCAGTGATAAAATGTAGCTCTTGACATAAAATCCTTTCCTCCGTGCGATTTTCTTGTAAGCTTTACCACTGATACTGGATACTTGGAAAGGTTTGAAAAGCAGCTTGACCTTGTTGCATCCAAGCTGTGTTTACTGGAGTTTGATGAAAATCTCCTTAGTGTTTCACATACCCACTTTGAAACTCTATCATGCCTATCAGGTTTGGGGTTCTTCAGAGGCCCTACCACCGTGAATTTGACCCTGGGTTCAAGACCAGCTTGGTGTAAATTCATAAACTTTGTATTTATGAGGAGTTACAGACTGCATGATGGATTTTGGGAGCAGCCTTTTAGCATGCACTGACCTGAATTTTTCGAAAATTTATATCAAACTCATTCAGACATGTCTGGTTTCAAAGTATCTGAAATGCTCCTCTCTGAGTAGGGCGATGTGTTGACTTGTATCACTTTCTCCTGCAGAATCAGGACACTTCCTGCCCACTGTCTTTGTTTATTTAGCATATGGGATGAAGCACTATACATCCACACAGTTCCTAAGGTGATGGAACAGAGGATTAATGACATAATAGGGTATGGAGCATGCCCCCTCCTCAGGCCTGGGACCTCATAAGCTGTATATATACCCCTGGGTTTGTTCATACTGTTCCATTTAGCAGTATCCCTGCCTGAACTGTGGTGGCTGCTATATTCTTTTGTCAAAAATATTTCCTATTGGGTAACTTAAGTAAAACAAGCAAAAAGAAAAGAAAAGAAATAAAAAGATCCACCACTGAAAACAGGCAGAGATATTTTTAAAAGCACAGTGAATATCCAAGCAGAGTCCCCTGAGAGAACGGGATGGCAAAGGCTTGTGTGTGCCCCAAGTAAGGTGGAACAGCTCACAATATGCTGTAGCCTTGCTTTGCTTTTGAGTACCTTACTATAACCTGAAAAATAGGAAAGAAAATTACAGGTTCATGCTCTCATACTCTGGCAAAGCTGAAGATGGAATTATTTGGAGTGTTTTAGTCTTTTGATTAAGATAACTTCAGAATCTGTTGGGCCCAGTTAAAGGAAGGATCACTTTATGAAGTTAACCCTCATGTTCAGGGGCAACTAATCCACATTCTGCATGTTAATATGATAGAAATTACTGATTTTTCTAAAATGCAATTGATTTCTACTCATAGAAGAAAATATCTGCAAGAAAAGTCCATAATTAGAGGTTGTTCAGCTTTCACCATGATTTTTTTGCTGGTATGTTAAGTCCAGAAGCCAAAACAAATTTCAAATATTTATTCATAATGTCTTACTTCTTGTGCATTGTGTGCGTGTCTGTATATTAGACTGGAGAAATGCTTAACTAAGCAGACTTTGTGCTTCAGACCACTTTTTTTTTGTTGCTAGGTCTTTGTATTTGCTAAGCAACACAAATTATCTCTTCCTCAAAATACCATTCCCTCAAATAAAACCGACATTATTTGCAACTGTGCAACACAGTTTGGGACTTTGCACTTGCAGTGTGATTCATCCAGGAAAGGCTCCCCTTCTGCACTGGACCTTTGCAGGTGCATTAACTTTTCCATGTCAATCTGTCTCTAATCAGACTTAACGTATAGAAATTTCCATCTAGCATTCATGGTTTGGTTTTTTTTTTCCCACCATGGTAACCAGAAATCTAAGTATACACCTGGTCTTATACAGATCAGGAAGACTTTAAATCAAAATCCTGACAACAGTTCAGTACATAGTAAGTGTTATGCCTCCTTTATCTTTTGTTCTATTAAAACAGGGGGACATGAAATTAAAATAAAATATAAATTTGCCCTTCTAGTGTCATCCCCAAGTCTGCCATACCAGCAATATCCCTCCTGGCTTTGAACTGAGCTTCTGAGACCAGTGTCTTTGATCTGATCCTTGCCCTCTCGGTCATGCTGCTTCCTAGAGGAGTTTGTGTCACTGATCTGCTGACAGCCAGATTGCTATTTTTTCTTCAACGTTGTACTGAGGGTGCTAGTGACATTATGCCATTTGCAGTGGATTTTCTTTTCTTTCCCCTCCCCCACCTTTTAAAATTAATTATTAAATGTGATGCCAGGGACAAATTATTCTTAGGGACTGAAGAACTGTGATCTTTCTAATAGACTTGGATTAATCCCAGCTGGTTTTAAGAACCTTTCTCCATTAGCTAGAAGAGGTGATTAGCATGAAGAGCCTCCTGAGTGAAGTGTCTTTTTAGCATTTAAAGTTAGCACTGGTAAACTGAACCACCGAGTCCTGCACGAGGCCAGCTTTAATGGCTCAATTACAATCTCAGTGCATTATGTTTTCCCGAGACAACTGCCCATTTTCCCCATTGTTCCATTCCAGCCATTCCGACAGCCAAAGCCAGAAGGTCTCTCACTGGCACACCGGTGCGTTCGGAGGGGGCCCTGCCGCAGGCCTGCCCGAGGGACGCTGCCCGCTCCCTCCTGGGGCGAGCCCCGGCCTCGCACGGCAGCGGGGGTGGAGGGGCTCCTTCCTTTACTCTCTTTGTCCTAATTTAGTGCAAACGTTTAACAGCTGACGGAGCGCCAAGGGAGAACTTCCTGCGCGCTCTAGTCTCCGCAGGTGAGAAAAATCTCCTCCTGGAACAAAAGACGCTTCAGTCAGCGTAGAGAAAAAAGCCTTTCTCGGGACGCGCCCTGGGGCTGCTCTGGGGAGGCGGCGCTGCCCCTTCCCTCCTCCAGCTGCCGCCGGCACCGCCCGCGGAGGAGGGGTCGCGCCGCGCGCCCTCGGCTGCCGCGCGGGAGCCGGTGGAGGCGCAGCGCCCTCTGCCGACAGGGCCGCCCGCTCCCGGCCGCTGCTGCCTCGGTGCTGCCGAGCCGGCGGGAGCGGACAGAGCCGCCGGGCACCGGTGTGGCCTTTACCCTGCCGGGTTCCTTTGCTGTCACTCTGGCAGCACTTGCTCCAGAGGGGCTGGGACGGGCCCCGCAGGCAGAGCAGGAGCCCCCGCCGCCCCTCGGTTCGGAGCGAACCCCACGGTCCTCCCGCTCCTCAGGGGGCGCTGCGGCCGAAGGCCCCGCCCCCTCGCTCTGGGCCCCGCCCCTCGGGCGCGGCGCGTGCGCGCTGTCCGGTACCGTCGCGACGGGCCGTACGGGGCTGGGGCCGGTGCCGGCGCCGGTTCCTGTTCCGGCGGCGGGATGGACCGGGAGCTGCTGCGTCAGGCGCTGAGCTACCACGGCCCCGCGCTGCTCTCGCTGCTCCGCGCCGAGCAGCACGACAACCCCGACTTCCGCGGGTTGCTGCCGCCGCCGGGGACTACCCTCGAGCAGCCCCGCGGGGCCCCGCAGCCGCCGGCCGCCGGGTGAGGGCCGCGGCGGGGCGGGGCGAGCCAGCGAGCGAGCCGGGAGGGGCCGTGGGGTGTTTCTCACCCGGTTCTCCTTCTAGGAAAGAGGGGGCGAGCCTCGACACCGAGATAAAGCGCTTCATTGCCAAGAAGGCCGATCTGCTTTTTGCCCACTCCTGGAAGCCCAACGGGCCGATCTCCGACACCATCGAAGAGAATGAAGGTCAGTCAGCTCCGGGCCAGCCGCGCCTCCCTGGGAAGGTGTCACTGCCACGCCGCAGGGTCTCGTAACAGCTGCCTAACCCTGTCATCAGCTGTTCCATTAAGAACAGGGAAAACTTTTGCAGTTGCTTTCTATAGGCTGCGCACAAACTTTCTCTTAGTACAAACAAACCAGATTTTAACGTGTTTTGGTATTGTGAAGTGTTTTGGCGTTTCAGGCTGTAGCTTTGTCGGTTTGTAACTGGGAATGTCTCATCCGTTGCAGAGTGTTACGCTGTTATGCCTCCCCTGGAACGGTTCATGGACGTTCCCAGGGAAGAGAGACGAGAATTACTTTTCCGAGACGTCGAACGTGGTGATATCGTGATTGGGAGGATCACTTCCATTCGTGAATTTGGCTTTTTTATGGTGTTGATTTGCCTGGGAAGCGGTGTCATACGGGAGATTTCAGATCTGGAAATCACTGTAAGATATAGCCTTGATCAATAATTTATTCTCAATAAATACTAACTTTTTAATGTATTAGTTCCCTCTTCTATCTTTTAATGTACTGCTATGTGTAAAGGTGGAACTGGACTTTGGGGTGCTGGGTGGTATCTGAATTTGTGGAAAGCTAAAGCTTTGCTGAGTTAAGAGTTTCTTCTTACTGTGATTCATACTCAGTATTTATTACTTTTGAGATTAACAGTTCATTTATAAGTGCATATTTTATTTTAACTCATCTAGGCTTTTAACTGTCACATCTCTGATGTGCATTAAGGTAAACTAGTATTCTGGCTTAATCATGGTGAGAAAAAAACCCATATTTTGGCTTTATTTATGATATTCATATTTTTTTCTATTGTAGGCTCTTTGTCCTTTGAGAGATGTTCCTCCTCAAAGCAATCATGGAGATCCTTTATCTTATTATCAAACTGGAGACCTTATTCGAGGCAAGTAGCTGCAAAAGTTGTAAGGAATCTGTTTGGTTCAGTTTTGAGACATTTCTGTAAGTTTATCTTAACTTTTATTATTTCTGTAGCTGCAATCAAGGACATTGATCGTTACCATGAGAAGCTCACGGTGTCACTTTACAGCTCAGCTCTTCCACCCAATCTTTCCAGTACAAAACTAGGCGTAATTACTTCTGATGACTTCCCATTGCATTATAAGTAAGAACATGTTTTTCAGCTGTACTTACTAGGTGTATTTGGTGTGCCTGAAGAGATCTCGGACAGACTGCTTTTAAACTTGTTGACAGAGTTTCTTGTTTAATTGGATGATTACATACTTTCTGTTGTTCATCTCTTTTTAACATATTCGTTTCTGGGTATGTCAGGTGTGGTTGATCTTTTAGTATCTTTCCCAAAATGTAAGGAAAGCAAAAAGCAGAGAGATGTATCCATCACTGTGGTGCTGTGTTAACAAAAAAAAAACCCTAAATGAACATCAACCAAACTAAACAAAACCTAAACAAAACCAAAAACCCCAAGAAACAAAAACCTGGGGAGACTGGAATATGAAATTCTTAAAATTTTTAAATTCCCATGGAAGACAGAAGGACACAACTGTCTCTGCAGTTTTTCTCATGTTTTTGTAAGTCCTGGAGATACCTAGATGGGTGCAAAAATAGGTTTCAAGAACTTACTTAGGCTAAAGAGTTATAAATGTTCAATAGGAAAATATATGCCTATGTAAGAGAACTGTGTGTGACCAGTAATAAATACCAATACAAGCATTTTTGTTCTTAAGTATCATAAAATTGAGTATAGTGCCTGTGAGGTTGTGTTTGTGTATGTTGCTGCTTTCTTTAAGGCGAAGCATGGAAGTTGCCAACACAGCAGAGACATTTGAAGAGGTTTTGCATCGTTCCCCAGGATTTGCTAATCCATCATTAGTTGAATATTTAGCAGAAAAACTGGGACTAAGTGAATCGAATCCACCGTCTTTGCTGAGAAGTCTTCAAATGTAAGTGATTTTTACATTGTTCCTATCCTGTAGCTTTGTGGAGATTATTCTAATCCATTGAAATAGACTTGTGAGTGGAAGTCCTAGACCACTTACACTTAAACCCTTTTCGCTTTGATTTGCATGACTGCAGCTTATGTGTCCTTAAATATTGAGAAGGAAACTCCTTTAGAGTAAGAAATTTACATTTGAAATTCTGTTGCTCCCAGTAAGCAAAACACATTGTACAAAATGTTTGAAACCAAATACTTGAGGAATTTATTGCTTATATCTTGTTGACATCTTCGTCTCGAAATGCAGGACATCTGAGTTGTAATGTTTTCTGACAGGTATTTATTCACGATACTTATCTTAGTAATAGAGATGGCCTCTTTATTAAAACAGGCTCAGACATACACAGTGACTGTTGTTGTGATCCTGGTATATATATTAGGCCCCAAAGCAGGTGTGAACTATCGTATATTTTTGTTAAATGTACTGCAGCTCTACTAGTTCAGTTCAGCACTTTTAGAACGGGTTGGGTTTCAAAAATATGAAAAAACATTCCTGTCTGAGGGAGAGCAGTAAGGTGCAGTAAGGCGTTGTATAAATCATATTTCAGCTTATTTCAATGACATTACATATTGTAAGTTTAGTTTTGTAGACTCAGAAGGCAAACTTGATGTCTTTTTTTTTTTCCCTTAAAGTAAAAATTTCAATGAAGAAGATTTTGCCCCTGCATTGAGGAAAAAGCAGTCTGCGTCCTGGGCCTTGAAATGGTATGTAATGGTTTTTCTTACCAGAGCTTATTATTAGGTTATGTTAGGCTACAGGTTATATTTCTTAAAAGAAAATACACATTGAACCAGTTTTCCACTGCGTGTATAGTGATGTAACCAAGGTGATCTTCTTGTAAATTACTCTAACTGCCAAGTGGGTACATGACAGATAAAGCCTGGAGATTCAGTTCTAAAATATATGTCATATTTAAGGGAGAACTTAGAATATTTAATAATATGCTGGCCCATTGATGGCACAAGAGCAAGATTTGTGATAATACCAATTACACAATTTTCTATTTTATAATTGGATGTTGAATGACGTAACTGTGATTGTCACACCATTTAAGCCTCAGACTGTAGATTGAAGTGCACTCGCTCTCTTTGAAAAGTTAAACGTATTTCCTTGGCTGCATTTGAAACAGCAGCTCTGTATACATGCTGTTGCTTTTGTGCTACGCACTATATTTGGGCATGCTACAGAGTGGAGGAGGCAGAAGTAAGAAAGACTTTTCTCCTAAAAAAGTAATTTTTTTGTGGAAAAACTCCTGAATCTACTAGCTAAAAAAAAACCCAAACAAAACCCAAACATTTGAGAGAAGCCTCTGAATTTCTGGTTTCTATGCCAACAAAGCAGTGTTTTTCTTAAAGCAATAGTGTAACTTTGATTAATTACAGAAAAAGTTGCTTATAATGTTACATACAAATTTTTTTTTTTAAAGTCTGTAATGAAAAGTCCTGAAATTCCTCTTGTAGCAGTTCTCTTTCAATAAGTCAATCTTATGGCAAAAGTAGAAGAAAGATTCAGATAATATGAAATATAAAACCTCAAAATACTTGAATTTGGGGTTAACTCGTTGATTGTGTAGTGTCTGTTCATCTTTCCTTATGTTATTAGTCTAATTGTGATTTTTAGCTTTGGATATAATTAAGCCTGTTTTAGTTTAATGGTGGTAGCTCACGTATAGAACTTTGTGCAGAAGAGTGCTTAAATATTTATTCCATAAATGAAAAACAGTGTAATGTAGTAGTACTGTCTGCAGAACTGCTCTTCAGTGTCTTAAGATTTTGGATGAAAGACAATATATTATTGTGTAATTATGTCAATATATCATTATTTTGAAATGCTAGTGTTAAGTACGTGATAACAACATCAGGTTTTATTATCTATCATTTGTTTGGAACCATAGTTTATGAGTAATTAACAGTGTAAGATCTGCATGGGCTAACCATACATAATACTTGCCAAATATTTTTCTCTAGTGTGAAGGCTGGGGTTGATTATTTTAAAGTTGGGCGCCACGTGGAAGCCATGAATGAGTACAACAAGGCTTTGGAAATTGATCCAGAAAATGTTGAAGCTTTGGTAGCACGTGGAGCTCTGTAAGTCTGCTTGTTCCATTAGGTTTTCTACTTTGTGAAAGAGAAATTTCCCTAAAATCCATGTGACTTTTTTTCTGTTGTTCCTAGGTATGCAACAAAAGGAAGTCTGAACAAAGCCATAGGTGATTTTGAAATTGCTTTAGAGAACTGTCCTACCCATAGAAATGCAAGAAAATACCTCTGTCAGACGCTTGTGGAAAGAGGCGGGCAGTAAGTGTCAGCAGTTGTGTTTTAATTTGGTTGTTAACCATTTTTCTCATAGTATTTTGCTAATACCAGGCTAGTTAGGACACAGATTGGGATCTTTCCTTCCTGGCTATGTATTTAAAATAGCTTGTGCATTTGGTTTTTATACTTTCTCCTCTATCCCAGTTAAAATCCTGGCAAAATATTTGAGACTTAATCCTTGATACCCTTTCACTGGTAGGATACCAGACTTGCATAAAGTCTTGTGAAATGTTTGAATGTTTTCCATTACGTTGTTTTTGTTTTGTTTTTAAACAAAGTGTTTGTAACAAAATGATGTTTTGATACTCTACTGAATTACTGATTAACCACTGTAACACACAATATTTCTTTTGAGTGTTCAGGGAATAGATTTCTTTTAAGCCCCATGATAAGAAGAGAGAGACAGTATTTTTGAAACTGGAATTGAAATTTCAAAAAATAGCATTAGTAATGATGATTAGGAGTTGAAATATAGGAATTCAGAAATACAATCTTTTTTCTTTATTGAGGTGGGCTAAGATGACAGATAGGGCCTTGGAAGGATGCAATGGTAGTGTTAGAGTGCAAATAAGAAAAGTAGTACTAAAAATAAGAAAGAAGACTTGTCAACATCTGTGGCTCGATTGTATACGAATTATCACTTGACTTTTAGGCTGGAAGAGGAGGACAAACTGCTAAATGCTGAGAATTACTATAAAAAAGCCTTAAGTTTGGATGAGACTTTTCAGGAAGCGGAAGAGGCTCTAACAAAACTCCGTAAGCATATGCAGGTGATTCTTTACTTTCTCTTCATATAGTGATCTCAATGACAATAAATGAACACCAAAAAATCATATTAGGACTTTTGAACAGGGAGAGTGTAAGTTAATGGTTTGTCTTATTCTCTGCTTCCCTTCTCCACAGTAAATGTTTTATAGTGAGCATTATGGCTGTACCTACCAGAAGAAAGGTACCTCTCGATAACTCCACTGTTTTGAATGGGATAGTAAAGAAATGGCAAACAGTGGAGACAGGGTAGAGCAAAGCCTGCAAACCCTGTTAGCTAAATAGCGAAGTCTGTTAACCCTGTCAACTAAAGCAAGGATAAGAATATTGCATCACACAAGCATGATTCATAATGTTAAATTACAATGTTTTGTGAATACAAACATGCAAAGTATGAAGTGCTTAAGCCAATAACACTGCATGTCGTTGCGCTGGCCTCATCTTTTGGTGGAATTATGAAAATATAGAATAACAGCAGCCAAAGCTAACTCGTAGGAGTATCACCCAAGAGAGGAAATGAAGGAGTGATTTAAAGGAAAACAGCAGGAGGTGGAGGGTGGGTGGTCAGGCAGTTGATATATCTTAGCTTTCTTCTCTGCTGTTTTTTTTTTCTCTTCTCTTGCATGCACCATGTTTCCCAGCTGAGCCCTGGTGGATCTCTGTGCTAATCTGAACTGTCTTTTTTCTTTTATTTATCTCCTTTACTTGTGTTTCTTCCAGAGAGGATCAGAGAGGATGAAAGAGTAAAGTTAGAACACTGAGGAAAAGGCTTGTTTTGTTCTATGCTTCTGCATGTAAGGAAGTGCATAGAGTGAGGTAGATGTTCCTAATCAACACTTCTTCAGTTGGTGGAGCCATAATGCTGACAGGTTGTGTTGAAAGAAGGGGGAAGAGGAGATAGGACGATCTTCTTAATAAAACCAAACTACATCACAGATAAACCATTGTATGGTATTTGAGCACTATCCACTTTGGGCTGCTTTAGAAAGAGGTGTCAGTCTCAGTTAAAATGAGGAAGAATATTCTTAGCAGCTAGGAGATAAATTTTACTCTGCTTCAGTATTTTCCTGGTATAATGGGTAATTGATGCAGACAGTAAAACCCACGATGCTAGCTATTGTTTGTTTTTCGTCTAGCCTCGACTGAAGTTAAGGCTTCCTTTATCTGTTAAGACAGTTTCTAAATTTTGAAAGTGATAATCAGTCTTCTTGCTCATTTTGAATATGACTAGAGCTACTTTTTAGGGCTGTAGATGGCAGATGTCTGATCTCTTAATAGACTCAAGTAGTTTAAAGATTATTCATCTGGTGAGATGTTATTCTGCATTTACCTGTATTTTAATACATATGTCCAATACTGTCACTGTTGTGTTGTGTGGCTGAAACCGAAGTGTGTTTTCCTGTAATACTGATTATGTGTTTTTTCCCAATGCATTTTCTTCTGAATTGGACCGTTGTTGCTGTATCTGACATCTGGTGCTGCTCATCACCAACAAACCCTTGGAACATGATATCTTACGTAAACTATGCATCAAACTGGTCTGTGAAATTGTTATGATACGGTTTGTATTCAAACATGGCCAACTTGAATACGTTTTAAAACGGGTTCTGCCATGTTTCACTTGGAAACTATGACAATGATACTGTCCCTCAAAAATCTTTCTCTCTATTTTATCTTTCTCTCTCTCTCTTTTTTTTTTTTTTTTTTTTTTTTTCACTATGTTGGTAATACTGTGTTTTTCTTGCATATTCTATCTATACCTTTTGCTTCATGGTGCGCTGGATCACTGGTAAAACTGCAATGGCTGGTCAAATATATTTTTTAATGGAATCAAAACTGCAATATGGTCCTTAATGTAAACCTGATTATCACAATGGCCAATGCCAAACTCCTGAACAATATTAATTTTTGATCTGGGAATCCTGGTAAAACATCCCTGATGTAATTATACATTTGAATGGGATTGGGGACATGGGGAAAAATACCGCTGTTAACACTTCTGATACAACTTTTTTATGATGCCTGGGTTCAAAAAAGAAATCTTTGGAAATGAGGGAGAAACAAGCTGCCAAAGAAGAGAGACAGAAAGAAAAGAAAGTAGAAACAAGTGCAGAAAAATTGCGTAAGCTCTTAAAAGAAGAAAAAAGGTAACACTGTTATATTCAGTATACTGATTATGTGGCAAAAGTGTAGAGCAGACTGTGAACAATCCATTTCCAAACAGATTGTCCAACAGTAAACTTAACTCCAGATATTTTTTTGTGGTTAGTGTCCTTAAATGCATATAACCTTTAATGGCTATATATTTGGAAGAGAAGTTTAACAAATACTTTACAACGTGAAGTATTTGCAAGGTGTGATGCCTAAACTGGGAAAGATGCCTTTTATAACAATCCAGATTTAATCTTAATTTTTTGGTAAAGAAATGACATTTGAAATTGTCTTGTCAGGTTAGGCTCAGTTTCCATTCATGCCTCAGAGGCCAATCTCATCCAAACTCTGGGGAGTACAGGTTTGCTTTCTACATAAAAGTTTTGTCTGATACTGAAGATTCTCACAAGTTAATTACATTTTTCTAGGTTGAAGAAGAAAAGGAAAATATCAACTTCCTCTTCCTCCTCCTCCTCCTCCTCCTCCTCTTCCTCCTCTTCATCAAGTGATTCTTCATCAGATGAATCAATTTCTTCTTCCTCCTCTTCCTCTGACCACAAGAAATGTAGGAAAAAACGTCGGAATAGATCTGAGTCTGCCCGCAGCTCCAAAAAATGCTCATCTAGAGCTTCCCATTATAAAGATCAGATTGGGAAGGAAGAGTGGTATTCGCCTCCGGCGGATACCTCTGCTTCCTTTCTTAACCAAAGTTTTGAAGTGGAAAAACTGCTGGAAAGGCAGGACAGCTTAGTGTATCCAAAAACAGAGGGAAAGGAGAAAGACAGACACTGTTCTTTTTCGAGGACTTCAGGTGATGATGAAGACACTTTTGGAGGTAGGTCTGAAGATTCAAGAGATTCTTACAGTAGCTTTAGAACTCTGCCAAGTAGTAGCAAAACTGAAAAATATGGTAGAACAGACAGGTTTTTCTCTAGTTGCAGGGTTTCTTCAGGTTCATACCATAAATCAGATGATAAAGCCAGGATGCATTATTTTAGGAAAGTAGAAAGGGACGTAGAGGGGAGAAAAGAGCATTTTAAAAAACATGGTTCAGGTCAAGACAGGTATTACATGTCTCCAGCAGGGTCTGACTATTCTGGCAAGTCAGTGGGAAGGTACAGATCCTATTCTAGTACCTACTTACATGAAGGTGATAAAAGTTACGACAGTGATCAGCATAAAACCGAAAGTGAGTATAAGAACAGAAAAAGAAGTTATGAGGAGACTGATAAAACAAAGGAGCCAGATGAAGAAATGCCTTTAAATGATACAGTAGAAACAGAAAGTGGTGTTAAAAGAAACCTGCCCCAAAACTTAGTTAACATATTCAATCAAATAGCTGAGTTTGAGAGGGAAAAAGGAAGTAAGCAGAAGAAACAGCAGAGTACCTAAGAAAACACTCTTCTGATGAGATAGTTAAATGAACTTTTAGTATCTCTTGAGGAAATGCATATGAAGAGTGATAGGGTTGGTTTCATCTTGCAAAAGGTCAAAGAATTCTTTTATGGTGGAAACAGATACAAGAATATCTTACATAAAATATCAGTTATTATTTAAAATCTTAAGTTTCCTGTGCTTTCAATTTGGGATATTCCTGTACGATATCCTCTCTCTGGGTTGAAATCCTTTGATAGATAACCCTGGGCTGTAGGTAGCTGTAACTCACATCACATATGCACTTTAGCAACAGATGGGTTTTGTTTGGTTTTTTTCTCATCCCTTGGGGTGCTTTTGACTGTTGATATTTTTGTATCGAACTTCCAGCTACAGAAAGGGGATAACTGAATAATAGTCATGTGCCATCAATGTATATAGCTCCTTAGATCATTAAATTTTCTTTTTTTTTTCCTAACTGTGTGTCTTGATTTTTATTAATGTTGGTGGGATGTTTCAAATGGGTGCACTGGTTATATATATATATATATATACACACACACACACACACACACTCCTTCAGTGATTGTACCCCCCTAGTGTCTGTGAAGGCAAGCGTATTATGGTCTTTAAATGCATTGAACACGTTCTCTAAGCAATGTAAAAAACAACCAAAAAACTAACTGAAGAACAGAGTTTTAAACTAGTGTTTATTGTCTAGGTAAAGTTCAAGTGTGGTCCTGTTGGTTTTTGTCTGAGGATTTTTTGATGGTAGGTATTTGCTTGATACATAGCTGGAAGGCCATGGTTGCATTGCTGTGGAAAACGTTATGCTCTATTTACATTGAGATCTCCAAGGAGGGTTGGCAGAACAAGCTAAGGAGCTAAGGTCTGACAGACTACACTGTCCCAATGGTACTTCAGCTACAAGTTTTCCAAGTAATTCCACAGATACAGGTCAGTTGCAAAGAAGGTATTCTGTGATTTTTTTTCTTTTTAATAGAAAAGTACAATTTTACTGACTTCAATCATACACTGTCTTTCAATTAAATTATGTTCAGAGATGGCAGTTTGATTACTAGTCAAGGTTGATCTTGAAACGAAGCATATGTTTTCTTTCCTGGGTTGTTGCAATGTAGTCTAAAACTATTTTGCAGCTGTGAACATACCAGTTTATGGAAATTAATGGCTTAACATTTCTCTCCTTTTCATTGTAAGAAAAGAGACTTAATGGTTTCTGAAGGGTTTTGCAGATCTTTAGTTCTCCAAAAGCTAAATGAGAAAGTAATTTAAAGGTTAATTATTTTTATTACATAAAACACATGCTTAATATTTCTCCTAGATAATTTATTGTATGCTGTAGAAGAAAGTTAGAACATACATTTTTCTGTTAGTAATTTATACTAAGGTTGCCAGTATACACTGATAAGTTACAGATTAGTCAATTAAAAAGCCTTACTTAGTGTGAAGCCTTTACTGTGGCCTTCAAAGGATTACTTAAGACTTTTTTTGCGTTTACAAATCTCAGCGGTGCTGGCTCTGCTGGATGGCTGTGAACCAACAGCGGCTGCTTCTACAGGAGTGTCAACAGGCAAGCTCAGGTCGATGACTTTGAGTGACAGAGTTTGACTAGAGCCTGAACTTGCACTTCGGGAGGATCTGAAAGACAGAAATCCACTCATCAGTATACAGAAATCCCTGTCTCTAAAATACAGATGCTAATGGGGATTACAGTAAAGCCACCCAGCAGCAGTGTTCATTCTGGGCGAGATCCTTTGCAAAGGTCTTTGTAGATATTACCACTAATCACTTAAGTAACCTGTGGGTATGTTAGCTTATAACTGGTTCCGCATGTTACATGCACTATTAGTTGAATCAGTAAAACATACATGTCTGCCTTCCCTATTAGGAAACGGAGCTTAGACTACTAAGTGCAAAGCGAGGCTGGAGATTTAACTTGTGCTTTTATAACATGGGAACACGTTATTAGAACACAATTAGCAAAATTAAATGTAATTATTCTGTAATTACTGTTTTATTTTAAACTGATGGATTCAGTAATTGTGTGCTAGAAGAATCTAATAAACTTACAGGTGGAAGAAATAATGAGATTTTTTTAGAGCATGTTCAGAAAGTGGAGGCATGACTGAGAAGACCTTCCGGAGTAAGGAACTGTCATTTACAGACTAATTTTGCTGGTTTAAACTTAACTTTAAAACAGAAAAAAAACCAAAACCATTGCTAGCACTTACCTGGTAGAAGCTAGTGACCTTTGTGTGGATGGTGATTGAGAACTTTGACTACCATCAGCAGAAGCAATTGTAGGAAGCTCTAAATTGGACTAAAAAATTCAGACAGAAAAAAAAAGTTAACCTATGGGTTATGCAATGGAATGGGGTATATCAGGACAGTTTATAATCCTTTGCCTTTGAAGAGCTGTTGAAAGCAGACGAATGTATTTCACCATAAGTATAGTTTATTGTTGAATTTAGGAGTGGCCCTAGAAAGACACTCACAGAATTGTCACAGTCAGAAAAGATCTCCAAGATCATGGTGTTCAACTGTCAACTCAAACCAAAAAAAAAAAAAACCACAGACAAAACACCTCACCATCCTGGAGCATGACCTGAAGTGCCTCATCTACACATTTTTGAATACCTCCAGGGATGATGATTGCACCACCTCCCTGGGTAGCCCGTTCCAGCGCCTGACTACTCTTTCAATAAAAAAATTCTTCCAAATATCTAGTCTAAACCTCCCCTGATGCAACTTGAGGCCATGTCCTGGAGTCCTGTCATTATTTACTTGAGAGAAGAGGCCACACCCACCTTGCTACAACCTTTCCTGTAGTTGTAGAGAGCATTAAGACCTCCCCTCATTCTCCTCCAAACTAAACAATCCCAATTCCCTCAGACTATCCTCATAGGACTTGGTCTCCACACCCTTCACCAGCTTGGTTGCCCTCTCTGAACTCACTCCAGCAACTCAATGTCTTTATTTGTGGTGAGGGGCCCAGAACTGAACACAGTATGCAAGGTGTGCATGCTCATCAGTGCACTACTCAATCAAGATTTTGGCGGCAGTTGACTGGAAGTCTCACCTGGTGAAAATACATTTTAAAGGCTGTAGTTAAATCAGGATTTGCTTTTAGAACATCAGCTATCAATTGGTCGATGGTCCTGTTGAAACTTTTCAGTTCACGAAGATCAATGTCTTTCTCTTCCTGTGTTTTTATTTTAGTTTTCTTCAGAGATTGAATTTCTCTGGATAGTCTGGAACACTTAACACAAATAAATCATTATAGTTATGAAAATGCAACACTTTCTCAGAAACCTGCCAAGTTTAAATTCTGTGCTTTTGACCACATTACTGTCTATTGCTATAAAGTTAGAAGTTGTCATTAATGAATATACAAACCTGTTTTATAACCCTTTCTAACTTTGGCTTCTGTTCTTCGATGTCTTTGTTCAGCTGCAAAATAAGAGCTTCTTTTTCTTTCTTTTGCTCTTGGAAGAGGGCCTCCTGCTTCAGAACTATATCAAAGGCTTTCTCCATGTTCTGCAAATTCATTTGAACAGCAGTTTTAGTTAATAAAGCAGTTCTGATATCCTTTCACTTTCTGTATTGCTTTGTGGAAGGGTCTGTTATCTCTACTACTTGTTTCTAAATGTAGTGCAAGCAATTAGTACTAATGATAACACAACTCGGAACTTTTTGCCTGTCAGGCCATTTAGTGGATAAATACCTGGATAAAGAGGTCACCAGGTAATTTATATATCTTAAAAAAAAACCCTACTTTAAAGATACTGTAAAAGAAGTTAGAGGTCTATCTTTTCAGATGTGCCTCTGGGCAATGCCTACAAACGCTTTCCTAGGCACAGTACCAACTTAACAATGCAGGCTATCGTAAGGAAAGTAACACTGGTTCCTGTGGGAAGACATGGATACCTTTGACTAGAATGAATAAAATCAGCTCTGTAAGGGTGGCTGTTTAAAAAAAAAAAAAAAAGGAAAAAAAAAAAGAATACAAAGGTAGGCAAAGGGTATGCCTTAACACCTCATTATAGTCTAGAATAAAGACATGTACCCCTCTTCTTTAATTTTAAAGATGTTATTTTGTAAGTGAGGTATATGTGCTAGGGTGGTAGAATAAGAAATAGGAATGTTTGCTGATCTGTAGCCAGCAGCTCAGGACTTAGAATAATCATGCAGGACACAACTGCCAGAACAGAGCATCTGTCGGTGTGCCTCTAGGATTTTGAAACTTCCAGCTAGTAATACTGCCATTAAGGAATTTAACACTTAAGTATGTGACTTCATCTAGTGTGATGAAGAACATCCTGTATGATACTAAAACTTCAGGCTTTTTAGTCACCAGATGAAGTTTCAATGTGATTCAATAAAATTCAAATAAGAATGTAATTTTCAAGAGAAAGATAGAGCCTTCTAAAAAAACCATGTCAATTCCTACAAAACATAAGACATAAAACAGAATTGGGTTAAAATTTGTCCCAGAATTTCCTGTTCTTTCAATAGGATGTCTCACATGGATTTAGCTAAATGCTGCAGCCTTGTCTTGTTTGACTGGAACTTTTCCCTGTACCTGCAGATTTTCTTGAAGTTCCTTCACCTGTCTTCGTTTGTATCTATACTTTTCATCAGCAGCCTTTTTCTCCTCTTCTAGTTTCAGTTCTTCCTCATACTCCTCACCTGTGATCCCAAACAATGAGGCAACTTTATTGCTGGACAAGCACTGTAGGCAACTCAATTTTCACTTTAAGTGCGTCACAAGAATTATTAAATCAGTGTTGGGAGTATTACAGAGGTGGTTTTTTACAGGTATTTACAATGTTACAGGTTTTTTTGTTAAATACTCCACTACTATTTCCAAATAGCTTTGGAAAAGTTAACTGGTTTCATGAGAGAATGGTTTAAGAGCTATTGTTTCTAGTGCCAGCAGAGGGCACAAAAGTTAAATAATCAAGTATTCTCTAGAACTAAGTTTATGTAATTTCTCACAGTGGTGCTTTTTATAAGCTAAACAAAGGAAGTTCCACTAAAGGTGAGCAAGCTTATGAAGTCTAAGTGGCAACAGAAACAACAGATGACGGTATTTTCCAGAATTCAGAGGAGTCCAGTATCCAAAAACTTGTGGTTAGGTAGTCCATATTTTAAAATCTGATGGTACTACAATAAATTAGCACAGTTTAAATTTCACTCTTCCTCATCATTTTCCCAGATAACATGTAACTACTTTTTTTCCCCACCTTCAATGTAAAAATCAGAGGTAAAGAAAGTGTATCTGTAGTAATGTATGTGTAGAGGGGATGATCCTCATTGCTAGAGCACGTGTACCTAAGATGCCTGTGTAGTTTCTCTGGGTACAGTTTTGTGCCCAAGCTGGCTCAGTCTAGCAGAAGGCAGCTCATCTTGTCCTGCTTCTGTTATTTGAACTGGGAGCTGTGTGTGACACAGCACTGCAGAGGAATTAGTGCTTTTGTACTGTGCAAAGTTTTATCCACCAGACATAGGTACTTCAGGGGAACTCCTTTCTCCCAGTAATTGTTTTTATGCTTTTGCTCTTCTGAATGTTCCTGCTTATAACTGTTCACAAAATTTAGATAGGCTTAAACATTTTTAATATAAATCAGATGAAAGAATGTAAATATGAGTTAATTATGCCTTACTGCACTTTCGTCTGTGCTTGTTCTACTGAACTATTCACAGTAGCATATGGATTACACTGCCTTTTGTTTAGTCTCCCTGTGATGCATTCTTTTGGGCCATGCAATTTTCCCACTAGATACCCGAGTTATACTATCATCTGTAATTCAAAAGAGCAAATAGCAATTTCTGTTGTACATACTTGTCTCAGTGACTTCCTTGAAAGAGTTTCGGTAATTGCTGTTGCAGTTATTAAGTACACACAAAGTGTTTTCTAGAGCTACAATTTCTTTTTCAGCTTTGCAGATCTTTGCATCTAAATCATCACCTTCACGTTGAAGTGCTTCCTTTTCCTGTGCAGCCTGAAAATAAAACTGATATTTTAGGTGACTGCATGCATGCTGAAAATATTAGGACAATTACACAGAAAAAAAAAAAACCCAACCTGCAATATTTAGGGATTAAAATTCTAATTAGATATGGGGTTTATCTGTGTTGTCAGGCTTGAACTGAGATCTGAGTTACTAGGAAACTGGAAGGAGTAGTTATTTACAGTGTTGGAAGTTCTGTGATGTATTTCATTATAGGTATCTGCCTCTTCATCTAAGCTCACAGGGTCCTGATGAGCAGTTTCCACACTGTGTACAAATGCTTTGTACTGTAAGTGAGCTGCAGCACACACTTCACAGCTCTTTACCCCCAAAATCCGAGTAACAATTGAGATTGTATGTTAGATAAAACCACTGAGAGAGTATTAAATGTTATCCAGTTTGTCTGAGAATTACACACCTGCAAGTCTTCATTCAGCTCATCAGCAAGATCTAAGAAACTATGGCAAGATGGTGAAAAGTATTTTTATAGTCCCTCAGAAAATCTGATGCAGTAAAGAATCTCCATAGCTGTAGAGGGTGTACACCTGCAGTGACCACAAGGGTTTTCCTGAAGGTCTTTTGCTGTTCTGGATCTCACAGTAGCAGAAATACCACCATTAAGGAATTTAACACTTAAGAATGAGAAAAGGATGGACCTCAGAGCCAAAACTGCAGTTAGAAGCATTTTGCTTTAAAAGGAAATCAGAAAGTTTGTGCAGATCAATAGATTTTTGTTCCAGAATCAGGGTATTGCATTATGGTTAAAGACTGATTTTTACTTTGTTTCAGTGAAAAGCTGAAGTGTGCAAAAATGAGTGGTAAGTAAAAGAGGAGAGTTGACATTCTTCAGGGTTTAAGTACCATATGGTGAAATACCTAAAAATAATGCTGATGGGTAGAAGAATTTAAGATCAAGTGAGACTGAAACTTGGTTTCCAGTTTATAGCACAATACCATGTGACCAGTACTTCTTGTGTCTTTGTAAATTAATGAGCACTGAAGTGAAATTTTTCAAACTGCTCAAAATTAAGGCATCACTGACATTAGGACTGTCCACAGAGATCCATGTGAAATTGCTGTATCATTTAAATAACCAATGCTGTCAGATAATGTAAAACAATTAGACTGAAAATAAGCAGTAGGCAAGGAGGTTGTCTTAGTTACTTGACTAGAGCCAAGGAAATCTGTATCTTAACTACTTTAATTATAATGAATTGCATTAATAAAATACCTTAATTATATAGTAGGTCTGAGTTTTATCCTCTTCTCCTTCTGGTGGCATCATGACAACAGTAAGAATTTCATATCTGCATCTCAGTTTATCAATTTTATTTAGGCGATCTTGAAATTCAGCACTGATTTATTTGGGGGAAAAAATAAATGGGTTGAGAAAGTTTTGGTAGTGTTTTGTGGGCAGTACCTGCTATAGCAGTTTAAATTACTGGTGTTACTCAAGCAGCCTGCCCATGTACTGAGGGCAGGCAGGGCAGCAGTCTTTCTGCTACTTGTTTTTGTTGCTTTCTTTTTTGTTCCAGCCACAGTCACCTGTTTTTCTGGTCACCTGCAGTTCTCTCGCACTTCTAAAGCAAGTCAAATTTATTTTCATATTCCAGATCATTGCATCCTGAGAGTCCATGCCATAATCCTTCCCCCCCCCAAATTTAAATGTTTGGTATTTAAATCCTACAGCTGCACAAGTTGCCCCCTGCTGACATTATCTTAATATTGCCACTACTAGATGAGTGTAAGCAACAGTAGGCAACAACCCCAAATCAAATTACATGGAAGTATCAATTAGCTGTGTAATTATCAAAGGAAAAAAGCCACACAGTCTGCACTCTTAGGGAGCAGTTAAGCTTTAGTCACAGTAAATCACTCTAATTTCCTATTGTGGGGGGTGTGGTTAGCAGAGGAGTGAATAAAAAGCCTGCCAGATTTCAGCGGTTCAGCTGCTGCAGCATTGAGTTTTAGGTGGATATAGGTACTGGGATTTCAGAGCGAAAATGGTCCCAGATACTTTGCACTGGTTCTTTCAGATGTTGTTGCTTTATAAGAGTGTAGACGCATAATTCAGAATATTTAATTTTGAAATATAGGACAAATAATGGAGAGCTCATTCATTAAAAAGAAAAACAAAAACCTAACAAGCAAAACAAACAAACACACAAAACCCCAAAACAAACGGTCCTTCTGTATAAGTCAAAGAAATCACAGTTTTACCAAGCAGTTGAGAGTAAACCCTCTTTAAAAGCACCTTGTTTTAAATATTTTGTCATACCCCCAGACACATGATTTCACATTTCCTGATTATTTTGAAAAAGGCAGGGTCACACACGTGACACGTACTTTAAAAAGATGTCTACAGCTGAGGATTTCTCTCTGTACTGTAGAGGATTGTCACTAACAGAATAAACTCTTGTGCTGCAAGTGGTTAAAGCTGTATTTCAGAGAAGGGATCTCTTGCTAGCTTCAAGTGTCTCAATATATAAACTTGAATAAGATGTATTTTATCTTACATATTTCCAGTTGGTGAAATTGGGTAAAATGCTTCTCTTTTTCAGTAAGTACTCACAAACGATGGGGGAGATAGAAGTTGCAAGATTAATTTATGTAAGAATAGTTACCTTATGCGTTGCCGTTCCTGATCCACAAGTCTTATCTGGGAATCCAGCATTTCCTTATGAATCTTAATTTCCTCGGTTCTTTCTGCTATGGCTTTCTTTAACTCCAGTTTTTGTTTTTCCAGTGTTAGAACTTTCTCTGTCTTATTACACAGAGTATTTTGAAGACGGTTCAGTTCTAGTTTTAAGAGATTATCTTCGACCATCATCTCCTAATAAATGCCAAAAATTTTCACAAAATAAGCAAGCATCCTTTTTAATTAAGTTTATAACAGTTAATAAGTTATTTTTAATGTAATTTTTAATGTAATTTTTAATTATGTATAACAGTTGATATGTTATTTTTTTAATAAAGCATCCATTATGTTACCTTCACTATATCTACAACTGTAAGACTCATTTTGCTCTGCATTTAAAAATGCTCTCACTTTCTCATTTGCTAACAGTCTACATGGTGAGTGTGATAGGGGAAGATTATTTCCTGCATGGTTTTATACAAATTCATCAGACTTTTTAATTCAAACAGAGCTACAGGTTGTTAGACTTCTCCATCTACACCTTTCAATTTAGGTGGTTTCAAAGAAATAAAGCAGACTTTACAAGGAACTTTCTGAAGCAGTTAATATCTCACTTGAGCCATTTTAAGTGTCTTGGAATATGTTCTAGATTCTGTAGATCCAGAAGTCATGTTGTTAGATGAAGAAAGGCATATATACCAAAGCTTATGAAAAGCAGCAAGTGGTGAACTTCATTAGCATGCAAACACTTTGAATCATTTAAAAAAATCTCTTCTGGATCCCAAATTCTATGTTTTTTTTTTTTTCTTAAGTTCTTTTATGCCATCATCTTCTTTCTTTTGTTTCTCTGAAAAGTTCCAGATTAGGAAAAGAGAGTTTTCACTGAGGAGCAAGTGCACCAGTTAAGTCAACAGGAAAACTTCCCCCACCTAGACCCTGTATTATTCTACCACCTCTTAGTGCTTCCTCTAGGAAGGCTAGACCTTCATCTGCAGTAATTAGAGGATTGGGAACTGTTTGTTTTCTGTTTATCAGAAGACTTCCATTTTATTTGTAATTCCTTAAATTGGAATATAGACAGATCCAAACAATCTGCTACAAAAAAAAATCTCACAATTTAATAACAAAACTGAGCCAAACTTATTCGTTGGCATCACAGACTGAAAATAAAATTTCAGTGCTAGGTAAAGACCTCCTTGAACAGTAAATGTATTTTCTACTTTAAAGGCAATTGTTTCTTAGGAAAAAAAAAACAAACCACTGACCAGATGGATATTGTGGTATAAGTAATGTGTGAGTAAATGATAATCTAAATAAACTTTATGCTGTATACAGAGGAGGAGCAAAACTTTGCCTAGTAAGACACGACTGATGAAAATGACTGCAAAGCTTGATAAGGAAGGTGTAAGTCAAGAAAATATAAAGAGGGTTGTTATGGATATAATGATGTAGCACTGTGGGAGGCAAACAACAGTCTTCAGAACAAGTCAGGAGATTATGCTTTTAAAACAAACAAACATGTCCTGTGTTAGTAAAGTTGCAAAATAATACTGTACCTGCTTAGTGGCTTTAGCTTTCTTTAACTCTTGATCTGATCTCTCATTGAAAAGATTTAGTTCATTTATCTTGATCATCGTACCACTTGTTTCTTCTCCTGTCTTATCCATTGCTCTCTTGATGAAATGGACATCATTCTGTTTCCAAATAAGTTATATTTAATTTATTTCAGTAAATGTAGGTTGCAACAGAAGCTACCAGTTAATTATAAATGAGATATTTTTAAGTCCTGGAACCAGGAACCATCATCTTCTTGTGTCCATATGCTGCTCTGCAACTAGTGCCTGGAGCATTGCACTCCTCATGCAGAGTGCTATTGCAATATTAATGTTGTTGCTTGTTTTATGTGGAGTGTAGTAATTGTTATTTATACAGTATGGATCTTTCAACCAATAAGGCAATTCTTACACGATCATGTATTTTGGCCTAGGTAAAAAAAAAAAAAAAAATCTCCTGGTGTGTCTGACCGTGACTTTTCTATTTGTAGTTCATCTTTCTAAAACCATCTGTCTTTGATCATACTCCAGGGAATGAATAAATTCCTGGAGGTGTGTTACAATGTCTGATTATACTCACTGCTCAAATTTTTCATCTCAAAACTGAGGTGTGAGCATCAGTTGCCCAACAGTAAATCTTGTTATTGCATGGATCTCCAATTAAAGGGCTCTCCTATAAGCAGTTTCTTCCTCTCACTAAACTAAGCAATTTTTTTCTTAATTACCAGTTGGAGGAAACAGTTGTGATATTTTATTTAAAACCAGACTTTTGTCTTTGTATTGTTTCTCTTTGAAAAGAAGTTTCTAAGTGTAATAAAATGTAGCTGATTAATATACAAATACATATCTCATAAAAATAAATTATAAATTGGCTGCAGAATAACTGACTAGTTCATATCTACAAGAAAGGTAAGTGCATTTTTGGAGAATTAATGATGGTCACTGGATAGCAGAAAACCAGCATCTATATGCAAAATTCTCATAAAGACAGAAAAATAGTATTTCTGAATTAGGTATCAGGATGGAGTCAACTAACTCAATTATTGTCCCTTCAATTCAGTAATGTTACTTTGTACAATATTAAATGCAAATGTAATTATTTTATGAAAAAATATAAAAGTCAGTCATCACAGGGTAACATTCTCCTCTATCTACATGGTCCTAATGACAACTCAGATATTGACAAGCAGTCAGTTGCATCTTAAAGCAAAAGCTAAGCTTGCCTTTCCAACATTTCAATGCTTGTCTTCACACTAAGGTGTCCCAGTTGTGCAGTAATGACCTATTTTTCTGGAAGGTATAGGAAACATAAGGAGTTTTCCATGCAGGTTACACAAAGTTCAGATATCTCTCAATCTAATACCAAGTTACTAATTAGTAAGGCTCAGTCTCCTTAAATCACTGACATTTCTACAAGCTACACAGTCAACCTGATGTTCTATGGAAATTACCTGAAGTTTCTTGTACTGTGCATGTAAAGCATCATATGTATTTTTCTTTTCTTCTAATGCTTTCTTAAGTTCAGCAACTTTTGCTTCCAAAACTTGTTTTTCATCTGCATTAACCTCCCCTTCTAAGTGTGACAGCCGTCTCTGTACTTGCTGAATATAAAAATCCTGTTACAATAATTTTTAAGAGAATTAATAGTCTGAGAGAAGCAATTATAGTCTTCCTATAAAACTAAAACACTGGATATAAACTTGGCTTTAGGACAGTCACCCAATTAAGCTATTGTTTTTATAATAATTTAGGGCTTATAGACCTCATTAGCAATATATTCTTAGATGACTGATGTGCAGTGATGGTTCAGGAGTAATCTTCTAGAAGAGTAACAAAGCATACTCAGCACAGTCTGCTGTAGGGAGGCTTACAGTGGAGTTGCCATCTTGCTGTTACCAGTGGATGCTGATAATAAAAGAGCAAATTTTCAAAGTGCTGCATAGGAAATATGCACAAAATCCAATTAGTAAATAACAGGATTTTGGCATGTACCTCTTGTATTGCTTTAAAAATTTACCCTGAGGTGTCTGTGGTTCAGAGGGATCAAAGTAAAGAACTGATCTGAGAAATTAGTGGGAAAAGCAGCAGATGCAAAAAATAATGAAATACACAAGCGCATAATATAGGTGGTACTTTAGCAAGTTTCAGTTTTCTCCATATATCTAGTGACAGAAATAGATACAGACTTCAAATTATACTGCGTGGTGTTTCCAAAGTGGTAAGATGTTAACAAAGATTACAGAACTTGAGCGGTTTTCTCTCATTAGACCCAAGAAACAATCACAGTACGAAAGTATGTTAACATTTTACCTGGTTATATATTAATTCTTGTTGTTTTAATACATCAGCATCAAGTCTATGCAGTCGACTTTTAAGACTTTTAAGTGATGTTTGACTTCCCTCAATTTCTGCAAGAACACACTTCTCCTTATCCTTCTGCGTCTTTAGCTCCTGAATCTTCTTAAAAAGTAGTTCTTTTAATTGGTTCATTTCTGTTTCTTTTTCCTGGTGACAATCATTCAGTAGCAAGAAGTAATTAATCACATCAGAAGCAAACTCTGAGGAATTACTTGTCTTTATTGATCATATGTAGTAAGATCAAAAAGTATCAATACTATATCCATTAATAATATTCTAAATTCTTCTTAACTTGGATTCCACCTTACTATGACGTGACCTATCTTTTCCATATGGGAATGCTACTCTTTTCAGCCTTTGAGAAAACTAATTTCCTGTCATTCTTTAAAAAAAAACCCTCCTTATTGTTTCCACATATGTGAATCTTTGGAGAAATATAATACAAAGCTTTTCAATGGTTTATTAAAACTTGCAGCTCTGTGTGTATGCACATGTATGTATATATGTGTGTTTATGCAAGTTGGAATAATTTTGTTTGAAAAACTAATTACACATTTTTAAATCACTTTGTTATTCTTAGAGGTAAGTTGTCTTTAACACCTAAAACAGTGCAGGAAATGAGGTTTTAGTAGGGTCTGTTAAGTAAGGCAATGATGAACATTTCAGGTAACCCAAAATGTACTGAAAACAAACCAAATTGGGATTGTTTTCTTTTTATAACCCTAACAAGGAAGATAACTTTATTTTTCTCCTGCCCTCCTTCCACCCCCCCATGCAAATAATCAAAGACCTGCCAAAGCTCAGGCCATTGAGCATGCTAGTTTCCTGTAAAGTATGTCTCTGAAATGAGGGATGTGGCATCACAATCCTGTTCCAAAGGACTCATTTACATTTAGCTCAAGTCTGGTACAGAGTTTGAAGATGAACATTTAAATTAATGTAGCAAAACACTTTAGAATTCACTTTTCTACACTGATTAAAAATGCACTTAATCTTGATTTTGTATGTATAGATTGTGAAATTTGCTGGTGAACCATCTTGCTGGTTTTAATTATGGTGACAGATAACTCCTTCTCTATGAGTTCACGATCACATTCTACCAAACAGAATTTTCTGTTGAACTTGCCGTAAGTGCAATTCCAAATCCAAAACTAAGGAAGTAAAAATCAGGTGTAATATGAAATATTAAATTATTATGGCCTTTAGCATTTTACACTGATGTCAGTGGGCTTTGGATCATGCCTGAAAAAAAGGAATTTACTTTCAGAAGTAAACTGGTTTTATGCATGTGTCCAACTCTGAGCTGTATTTCTGAAGCTAATGACAATGATGGATCACGATTTGACCTTCATTTTTGTAATCTTTCTTGCATATCTAAATTAATTTATTTGATAGAAATTGTTTCTTTCCCTTTAAGTAAGGTTGTTAACAGAGATAAGATATTCAAGAAGCTTCACTGTGCAACAGTGTTTTGACAGAAATTGAAGGGGGAGAAGTATCACAGAACTAAAGCACAAAATGGTGACATTTCATCCACATTGTTCCTGTAAGTATCTCTTCACAGTAATTTAATAGATGCAGCAAATAGCCATGTGTGTCTAATGGTGATGGAAAGCATGCTTCTGACTAATACATTACAGACATTGTTCAAGAACAGTTCATCCTAGTTAAAATATTACCCTGAAGCTGTGGAGCTGCCAAGCTCAATGTCATCTTGGGTTATCCGTCACAGACACAAGTAAAGAAGCCCTGCTAATGGTTTAGCCACCCTGGTAACAGCCTTAAGAGGAAACACGTAAGGTTTTCATTTTAATGAAATGTTGTATCATTGCAACTTGTTTTCAGATTATCCAAAAAACCCCAAAATGGTAAAACCTGGAATTTAAGAAGCTCTACAAAGGAAAGACATCCCTTTTCTAGTTTCTGTATGTATATTTAAAATGTACAGTTAATGCCTGTGGAGTTAAAAAGCTGGAAATACAACACTTGATCTACTGCAAGGGATTATTTCACATACATGCTACAGAAAACACAAACCAAGAAAAAAGTATATAGTGGTATGCACAGATACAGCTTTCTTGTCACTTGTGTGAGAACGCCTGCTGTCACAGTAATTTCACCTGGCCATTTTACAGTAAAGAAAGCTTCAGCATATCCCATACTCAATTGTCCAGGAAAATGTGAAAACATATTTGTAGCAAGTTCAGTCAGAAGCCAGGTAGTAAAATACTATAAGATAATTAGTAAGAAAATGACAAAACAGTAGAAACATTTTCTGAAATGCAGAAAAGTTCAGATGATTGCATTACAACATAGCGCTTATTCAAAAGCCCTTTGCCGTTCATCAGATGATAATGAATTGGGGCAATTTTATTCCTATACTTAATTTGCAACATAAAAAGTGTGTTTTCAATTTTTTATTAAAAAAATAGTATTAGACACATTAAAAATAGTCATGATATTGCAGTTTGTACATGCCTATTCCCTGATCAAAATCTTTATTCATCATGAAAATGAAATCTAAAGCGAGATAGTAATTATACAATAGTCCACAACAAGTTAGATGTATCAAGAGCATCATGTAGTAGAATTACAATAATGAAGAGGAAACTAGGCCAGCCACATCCAATTAAAATATTTTAAAACCCTTTTTAACATTTGCTCGTGTTTTACTAAAGCCAGGAAGTTTTCAGTGGTACTGCTACTGAAATGTCATCCTGACAAGATCTTCACTTTTTAATAACTTTATTGATGGGAGGCTGATAGAAGTTCAGGGACCCTTGCTCCTCAGCAGGCCATGAAACAGAATCTTTAGAGACAAACTCACAAAAATCACTAAGCAAAATAGAACATCCTGAAATTTTTCAGTATTGTTACAGAGCAGAAACAAAAAACGACTGTGTCTTTATAACAAAATCTGACACATTCCAGTTAATAACTTATTTCAATCAAGACAAGAAGTTGTAAGTAGCTTGTAGGTGATGTTGGAGGTAAATGCCCTGTTCGGCACACTGATATGTTCAGGATAATGGTTTTGTATCTGATTGGTACAATGACAGTTCCAGTTTCCAATGTTAATATATGGGGGCACCATCTTCTGAATTACTAGGACAACTTGTTTTCCTCCAGAGTTTTTCTAATCCAGATATTGATGTATCTACATGCATGTTACTTAGTCGTTTGATGAAATAGCTACATGTCATATTAATACATTCCATTTTAATCCATAAATGTTTTTTTCTAGATAGAGCTTGCAAATTCAAACAAATCCTCATCTGCAGAAATCATGAAAAAGCTTTTTACCTTGACAATTTTTTCTTCTTCATTTAGTATTTCTTCCATCCTCAAAGCTTTTTCTTCTGAACTGAGTGTCTCCTCAGTCACAAGCTTCAGCTTATTGGAAAGACTTGCATTTTTTTCATTAAGAAAGCTTAATCTAAACAAAATTACATGATTTAACAAATTAAATCTATGTTGCGTATATGACACTGCCAAAACCAAACAGCACACCTTACTGAGCAGTTGCCTAATAAAAGCACAGTAAACTTGAACCTATGATAACCAAGGCCCTAACTGATTTTTTTCACACCATTTAAGACCAAGGCTTACCAGGAGTATTTCCTAAATTGCCCAGTGCCAGAAGCTATGCAGGACATGATGTTTTGATTATATTACTAATCCTTAAAAATAATATTTTTAAAGGTCTGTTTCTTACCTGACTTGTTTTTTCTGTATTTCTTTCTTCAGATTGGTTACTTGTGTTCTCAAAGACTCTAGATCAGAAGCAGTTCTGTCCACTGTATGTCTTAAGGCATCCAGCTAATAAATTACAAAGTGGAGCAATCAAGCTCTTACAGCTACCTGGGTACATGTTAGGATATTTTAAATTGTTAAGGGACCTATTTATTGGGAAGTATTCAGTTTCTTTTTGAGTGTTTTTCAAATGCTGCAAATTATGAGTTGCTATAAATCAGCACAGCTAGTAAATACAATAGACTAAGTTACATAGTCTGAATACTGGGGCAAAATACTTAATAATTAAGAATACCAAATGAATTATGAAGGTATTGTTATGAAGGCTGCAGTTCTTGTCCAACAGCATATTTCTAATTCACACTTTGTTGAGTACATTAAATTATTTTGATTAAGATAAAGGAACACTGGGACAAAAATACACAGACATTTAATCTGGTAAAAAATACATGACAGCATACGCTCATTAAACAGGATAGGAATACATAACAATCAATAGCTCATTAGTCTTCACAGTATCACTTAACAGTGCAATTGCCTTTACTTTCACAGATGAAGAAACCTGACCAACGATATACAGCAGGTCTCTCTCTGTACCAGAACAAGACAATGGGAGGTCACAAGTTATCAGCTGAACCGTAAGTCTGTCTCTTTCCTTGTTTCTCACTTGTACACCACAGATGTTCTAACACCTAGTAAAGTGAGACTGTTTTCATTATCACATTCTGTAGTATTAATTGTGAAAAACTTCAATCAAGAATCTCATGGTTTGAGATGAAAACCTACCAATTCTGAGAACCCTCTGGTTGGCACGAATTATAGGGTAATCTAATAGCCTGCACCTTGTCTGAGCTACCTACAGGTTAATTAGGATATCAGTTTATGAACCACCTGCTACAGAAAAGCTATCCAAAAGTAAGGCAACAGCAGACGCTGATCTTTTTAAAAATCACCACGCTTGCTGAGTATCCCAGAGTTATCATTTTCTTGTTAAGAGAAAACTTATGCAGGTAATACAAGTGTATCCCTTCTCAATGGGGTCATGAGACTTGAATAACCTCTTAGAAATACTTTTACAAGTAATTAAGCAGTGCAGCTCATTCCTAGCCTTAACTGCATATGAAATATAAGTAACAGAGTAAGCATGGACAGTATCAAGCATGGCTTGTTAAGAGCAGCCCTATTGTATTGCCTCATGATTAGAAAGTCATGTGAAAGTGTTTGGGTTTTTTCCAGTAATTTTAACCTGAGTACAAGGGCCATCAACACTCACTTCTGAGAGCACAGGACAGGAATTGTTTGGAATCCATAAAAGAGTGCTCTCATCTTTATACCGTACTGCAGTCTACATTGCTAAAGGCAAGACCTACATCCTTCTGAAGCATCTAATAGCGTTAGACTGCTTAAGAGAAAATTCGTCCATTTTATACCAACACAACAGAAAACAAGGATTAACTTGAGGGTTCATATCCCACTAATCACGAGCACACTGAGAAGGGCAGACATTGTGTTGAATTCTTAAGAGTCTAGTCTAAAAGGAGAGAAAAGCAAATGCTATTTCTGTATTTCCTCCATCTAGTCAAAAGTTATAGATCCAGTCTGTTTTTCTGAACTTACCTCATCCTGCAGCTGAACTCTGTAGGTATCCTGAGTTTGATACTCATTTCGCAGGCTGGTAGCTTCCCGTTCAGCAGAAGAAATTTTCTTTTCATATTCCATATTATTAAGAGTTTCATTTACCAAAAAGGAAGTCTTCTCTTTCAGCACAATTTCTTTCTTTCTGATCTCCTGTTTTATCTCTGTTATTAGCTGTCAGGATAAAAACATTTTACATTTGCTTGCATTAGTTGTGTTAGATTAATAAAGGCTATAACCAAAAGATTGCTGTTAAGACTACTCTTTGCATTAGACAACCCAGTTATCACATCATTCTTAAATTATTTTCTTCCACTGATACATCACAACACCAAATACTACAATTGCTCTGGATTGGAAACTTCCAAAATATACCAATAATTTAAAAAAAAAAAAAAAAAAA
>JANVCC010000030.1:11238665-11351165 GCA_025345505.1 Todiramphus chloris collaris
AGTTGACATTACAGCTATTCAATGAAAATATGTATTTTGAAAGGTTAAGTAAAAGATTAACTACTAGGAAAATTATACTGTAGTTCTAATGAGGGAAGAAAAAAGAATTACAATTAAATCTGTTTACAAAAGCATCAGTAGGACTATTCTGTGGGCTACTGATATATGGTAAGTTGGCCAGAGCTGTTTTTTCTGTTGTTGTTGTGTTTTATATCTGTTTGTTGTTGATTTTTTTTCAGGAATCTTCTCACCTCAAATAGTATGAAATCCAAAGTATTTCTGCTAAATTAGATCATTATATTTTCTGTTTGGTAGTATTTCTTATGGCTTGTCATTTTCTATTATCACATTTTTTTAGTGTTATATCTTAAGCCTGTTTCAACCATGTTTCTGCTCAGTGTATATGTAATACCCATATGGGCAACTTAACAAAGCTGATACTCTTTCATCAGGAAAATACCATACTAGAAGAGCTAAGCATTTAGGTAGAGCCTTCTTGTACACACAATTGTGATTTCTCCTCTCCCTTCAAAAAAATCATTGTTACTTTGGAATGAATATGTATAAAATTTTTCTCTACACTGATTTTTCACCTTAATGTGATTATTTATAATTCTGACATGTTAGTCATGCATTTGATCACAGACATAGCAATGATAATTCCTTCAATAATACATGTTCTGTTTTCTTTTTCACATTGCATCAGAGTCACAGAATTCCCTCCTTGCAGTTGACTGTCCTTAAACTCTAGGGAACAACACCCTTCTTGTTACTTCTTAGATTCTAAGATCATGAAAAAGATAATACTGAAGCCAGCAAGCTTTGCATTTTCTAACAACCTTGAGATTGAAAATTAAACTTTGATAGTATCAAGCAGAGCACCATGACTTACACTGAGAGATACTGCTTTCAAAATAAATTCTGAATATATTTCAGCAATATCCGAACTTTTAAACACCTTAATAAAATACAGAGGTAAACACAAAGAAAAAACCGAACATCTAAAAGTCCCAATCAGTCAATATGTGACTGGTGAAATTTCCATCAATATCATAGGTACAGAAGTAGCCTGATACACTGATACAAATCAGTCACAGCAGTTTTACCAAAGCACAATGATCAATCTGTTGATCTCTTTTCTGCATCTGTTGTATTGTATTCTCCCACTGCCTGATGACTTCCTGTCTCTCCTGATGAACTCTGCGAAAGTCTTCAGCTGTCTTGTCAAGCTCTATCTGTGTAAAAGAAAGCACCCCCATGATTTCTGATTTTAAGTATTTCATATATAACAAGATATCTTCAAGAACCTTAAGCACAAACCTGAGCTGTTACGGTTTCTGTAAGCTCATTATCAAGAGCTCTGCGCTTCTGATTTGCTTGCATGGTCAACTTTTCTACTTGAAGGGTTAATGCCTAAAATGAAAGGATATGAAAATATGATTTATTTGAGAACAAGTATATAATGTCTTATAAATTCTTAAAGCTCTGCTACAATTAGGAGTGGAATTACTGAGACATCAATTTTATTGTGGTTTAAAAAACAAAAATCTGAGAATCTGGCCTCCCATAATTTTGGTCATACAAGAGGCCATAACCTCTTGTCAGCCCTTGGGACCAGACTGCAGCAAGGCCAAAGTAACCTTCCACTGTGTTTAAATGTGTATGTGATGTCCTCAGCATCAACTATTTCACTTTACTCTTCCTACTGTATTGTGTGACTTACTGATGTAAATAATGTTAGTGAAACTGTGTAAGCTGAAGTTTTTGTGTCAAGTATATAACAAGTAAAAAAAAAAAGAATCAAATTTCTCCTCCCTGTATTTAAAGACTCAAAAGAATATTAACCAGGCTTACTTATCTCTAAATTAATAACATATGTTGAGAACTAACTCTTATATCTGAACTTGTGACTGGGGTGTCCTTTTTACCATCTTTAATTATTCCAGGCAGCTTTACTGAAGTAGTTATACTTTGTTCTCAGTAGTATTAATGAATTCATTTCTAATAGGAAAATCTACACTGTTCATCCATGTTTGGCATGTATTTTTGAACAAAATTCTCGCAATTCAGTGGCACTGTTTTCTAAACTTTAGTATCTATTTGTGCCCCTTTTTTTTACCCAGATGAACAAACAAATTAACAATCTTCAATTATGCCTTTCACCTTTTGTAAAACCTGTTCTCTCTGACCTTTAAAATGAACATATGGAATTGCACTGCTGTGCTAAGTGGAAACCAATTTAAAAGTGCTGTTGTACAAAAACTTGTCTCCTTCCTACGTGACTTGATAACATAGCAAGGTCTTCAAATGCTGAAATGGTTCTCTGTTTCGTTTCTGAAAATTTCTACCATTTCTACTTACTCCTAGTTTCCCTTCATCTTGTTGTGCATACTTCTGGATTGTGATAGTATCGTTATCTTTACAATTTGATTCCTTTATCCAGCTCTCCAGAACTTCCTCATCGTAGTTCATCTGTTGTTTTAAGTTTTCCAACTTCTTAGTGGTTTTACTGATAGTATTCTAAAAATTAAAATTAGAGATTAATTGAATGGTAAATACTACCTGTCTAATCAAGACCTGTAATTATATAGCATTATGTTATCTCTTTTTTTAATTTAAAGCAAATTTTTGATCTTGAAATCACGCCCCAAGTTTATTTTATGGGAGGGAAGAAGATTTGCCACCAACAATTTAATTTGTAAACTATAAAGAAAATAGCTGCGAGAATTAACAAGATGGTGGTATAGGTGTGTGGCTGAGTATCTGGCATTAAGACCATTAAGAAATGAAGTCTTTTAATATCTAATTAACAATTTCCAAGTCTTTGACCAGTCTGTGCAAGGAGATCCTCAGTGTCATTCTACTTGCCTACACGGAGAAAAGCACATCCAGATCATTTTTTATAGTTTACAAGTTTTAATTATAATTAACTATTCTTAACTTGTACTATTATTTCTGTAAATGCAAGTGAGGACAAGTTATAAAATCCAATTGCAACACAGGTGTTCTCTTAAAAAATTTTAAACCTTACTTCTTGACTGTTTTTCTTTTCTCTTAAGGAAACTATCTCATCTTCTAGTCGTTTAATCTCACTTTTGAGACGTCCACGTTCTCTCTCGGCAAGGGCTTTAAAGTGGTGTTCAGTCTCAACTTCATTCTCTCTGGCTTTGTAAAGAGACTAGAGAATAAATAATACAGTTCAGCATTTTACAACAAACAAAAAGCATATATAAAAAAACCACCTTTTTTTTTACATGCAACCAAATATCAATTCAGAGATGGTATGATTTTGTCATAGGAATTTTCAGAGCAACTTCATTGTTTGGACTTTAATATCTCAAGTATATGTATTCTAAAATATTTACACACCTGTTGTATTGGATCAGATATCCACAGATCAACCATTCATAGCCCTGAAAACTCAATTTGAAGATTTTTCACACAACATTCAGAATCTTAATCTTTAAACATCAAAATCTCAGTCTCTTGGTCACCAGCGACTTTATATCAGGTCCAGGACACACAGCAAAAGAAAGTATTGTTTTGTGCTGAAACAGAACACCATCAGGCTGGCCTACAGCAGTATTTCTATCTTCTCTAGTCTATCTGACCAAAGTTACTTAACAGGGATTTTTTCTTTCCTTGTACAGTAAGAAATCTATTGTTTACTAGAAGCTTCTGTTGAATAGAGCATAGTGCATCCTGTCTCTTTCTTTATGTGCAGATTAAAACTTTGGCACAGAAAAAAATTAAAAAGTTGCTGAGCTGCAGGGAAGTTTCTTAAGACTTTTTCACCTAGGCTGTTTTACCTGGAAGTTGTGCAGCTTTGACTGCCACCACCCATTCTGGCCAATAACTTAGAGTGTAAGTGAAGACTTACACCTCAACCACCCCACTTCATTTTTCAAGTTCATGAATTAACTCTTCACTAACATTTCAGAACTAACTCTTGACCATTATAAAAGTTATAAATTTGTATTTCTGTTACACTGATGTTTTATTTTCCTTTACCAATTTTTTCTTATCACCTACCAAAGTCCTCATTCATAAAGAACTCTAAAATGCATCCTTCTTGGCTTTCTTCTAGGTACAGTTATTTGATCTTGGATGGTCTTTTTAGTGATCATCAAATACTATCGCTGAGACACATAGTTTAACTTTGGTTTCCTGGGAAAGTCCTGGAGTAGTCCTGACAAACCTCTAACGGAACTGGCAAAATATACAGGGGTACCAGCCATGTAAAGGTACTCAGGTTATAACTGCCTGATCAACTGGATCTGATGGGAGGTAGTGATTTACCTGAGTGAAGCTGAACTCTTGTCTTACATTTTTCAAATGAGATGCCATTGCTTCTATACGCTCTTCAAAGTCAGTCAACTCATTCTGCAGGTTTACTTTTTCTTTTTGCATCTTCTGTAGCTATTGAAGAGTTAGAATTGTCAAATAACTACTTTTAGTTGAGAGCTTATTACCTGCTATTAAAAGTAAAACCATCTCAATTACTAATGAAAACGCGTAAGACGAATTCACTCCAAAGAAGTGACGTGGGAGACTTCGGAAGAAACCCGTGAGCGTTGCCCACAGTCGCTGTCTGCCCGGCGCCCCGCGGCAGGCCCCCGAGGGGCGGCCCCAGCCGGTGACGGGCAGCGGGAGCGGGACCCCGCTGCTGCGGGCAGCTGCAGCTCCGCGGCGCCCCGGCTTTAAGGCGAGGGCCTCGCTCCCCAGGCAGCCCCCCGGGGTGAGCTCTCCCGGATCCGCTGCCGGGAGGCGGATCCTTCTCCCTCCCCGGCCGCAGCACCGCGCTCACTTCGTTCTCCAGCGCCTTGTTCTCCGCGTTGGCCACGGGGACGGCGTAGCCATCGTCCCAGCCGAGCTCGGCCAACACCGAGGCGGTGGAGCGGCTGCCGACGCTGTCCATGGCCGCTGGTGGCGGAGGGAGGGCCGAGTCTGGCGTCGCCGGGCCCCTTGGCAACGACGAGCACCGGGCGACCGGGCAGGCGGGAAGTGGCCGCGGCAGGACCCGCCTCCCGCCCCGCCCCGCCCGCTGGCGGCCCCGGCCCGCGGCCCGGCGCGGTCGGTGGTTGCGGGGTTTGGGAAGGGCTGGTCGCGGTGCCTCTGTCGGCTCGTGCAAAGGGCTGTTGTTAGCGGGCTTACCGAGCTGCCTGGCGACGGTGACCTCGCCTGCAGCCGCTCGTGGCCTTGCTGAAGTGGAAGAGCCATGCCCGGGGCCTTCAGCTGACCTGCTGCTGGCAGCGCCTTAGAGGCCCCTGCTCAGTGGCCTCCCTGCACAGCACCAGCCTGTGCCACAGGGCATCAAACCAGCAGCTCACCCATTGCTGACAACACCTGACAGCAGATCTCTAGGAGAGTACACAGCACGCATCCCATTTCTGAGCAGGCCTCTCTTGCCTTGTCTCCCAGCAATCAACAGGTGGGTTCCCTGAGCATGAGGTTGTGTTCAGGTGACCATAAACAGTAATGCTGTCTCCTGTATAAACTTGGCTGTTGCCTTTTTGAACCCATCTGTGCTTCTAGGTTGCAAATAAAATGAATCATAGAACGGGTTGGGTTGTAACGGACCTTTTAAGGTGATGATCTTTAGAGCATCTAGCTCCAACCACTCTGCTGTGGGCAGGGACTCATCCCACTAGAGCAGGTAAATTGTCCTGTGCCGTTGAGAGATGGATAAAGGCTGTCAGTCTTGCTGCAGAAACCCGCAGGTGGTGACTATTCGCTGTGTCTGGCTGAAATGTCTGAGTAGCCAAGTTTCTGTGCTGGCACAAAGTACTCTCAGCAGAAAGGAAGAGATGAGGAAGAAGTATCTGCTGATTCTAGTATGAAGGATATAGCTTCATACTCTGACAAAAAGGCATCCTGAAATGGATGGATTAATATGGTCATCACAGGGATGACAGGTGAAAAAACATTAAGGGAATTAATCAAAGCATGATTAAAAAGTGCCTGAGCAAAAGAGCACTTGGCACTGACAGATGGTTGGGAGGTGGTCTGGAGGAGTGAGGAGCTTGCAGTGAGGTATCTTATAAAACATGGCTGGTGGCACAGAGCAACACTGACCATCCCACAAAATACTGGAATAATATTTTCAGAGAAGAAAAGATTGCTGAAAAATGGTGAAAGTCAGGCCTGATGAGGATGCACAAAAATGTCAGTTTGCAGTAGTGCAGGGTATTGGCCACTTCACTGATCACCACCCCTGAGAAAAGTCTGTGGTTATTCTTAAAATTATTGACAGAAAAAAGAACAATGTGAGGAGGCAACCTAAATCTGTTAAAAACAGAGGAATGGTGCAGGGGTCAGTATCTCAAGCCACCTGTGAAATGAACATGGGGTTGTGAGGAAGGTCCTTTTTTGCCTTTGTTGTCTTACGTGTCATGGTGGGCTATGGTTGTTTCTAAGATGTGCTGAATAGTATGTTTGGGAAAGCAAGTTTGTCAGTCTTGGTAAGCAGCAGGAAAATGGAGTAAACTTTCTGTTTGCCCTCTCGGATGTATCAAGTTGTGATGGCCAAAGTCTTCTCCTTTGATCTCCTTGACGTATGCTTTTACAGTCTGCAGCTCAGTGATGTCTGTCTGATGCTGAGAATGATGTGCAGAGTACAGTCTGTCTTCCTGAGGAATGTGGAATGACTTGACCTATGTTACCAGTGTGGACAAGACAAAGATGGCTATCTGCAGGAGGATAAAAGATAGCTGAGATATACGGCCATTAAAAAGGGAAGCTTATAAAGGTAGAAAAATCAGGCTTCTTAAGCTATACGTACTCTTGATTCTAGCATATGTGGATGAGAAGATTGACATTTCTAGAAGACTGACATGTGAAGACAGCTGGCTTTTCAAAACAAATTCCTAGGACCAGCAGCTCTCAGCGCTGTATCACAGATGGGGATAAGCACAAAAGGATCAGTGCAGAGGTGATGCATTGCTGTGCTAACAAGGTGGAAGCTCCAGCTGTTTGGAAGGTGTCAGGCGAAAGGGCTGCCTGCTGAGTACTGTGCTTTTTGACCCGCTGGAGGGTAGCGTGCCAAGGGCTAGGTATTGCAGACTGCAGTTGGGTGACCTGACTGAATGAAAAGGTTGAATTCCAAAGACTCTACAAGCTACTAGAAAGACAGCAGAGACTACAATGGCACATCACTGTGTGCATATTGGCGGCCTCTTCCTTCCTTTCCCAGAATGAGAACCTCATTTACTTACTGTACGTGAAAAATAAATGCAACTCACCTTGCAGGGATTTTAAGTTCTCATCTGTAACACACCGTGGCATTGTAGGGATGAGCACCTGCTAATCTTGTGTTAGCCAAGCACAGCTTGTGAGTTAAATAGCACATGAAACCACATCGTGCCCAGGAAGCAGCAAGCAAATTATTGGCTAGTTGGTTGATATTAGGTGAACAGTCAGCTGTTCAGGACAGGCATCCAGTGAAAAAAGTGTGAATTATAATCATGTACCATAGTGTGTGCATTCAAGAAACCAGATTATAGCAACCTTGATGCAGTTATTTAAAGCACGTACCAAACTTTTGAATGTTTGTGGCCATAAGTGTTCTGGTTTTGTGAGTACAGTCCTTACACATAGTGCCTGAAAAGTATAAAGTGTTATATGAGTAAAAAGTATTATTTCACAGTTTTCATGGAAATTCCACACCCCTTGATTTCTCTTGCCTGATCCTGACTGAACAAATACCCATGATAACGCTTTTGTTTGTAGGGCTCTTCGCTGCTGCCCGTGGTGAGAGATTCCGCGATGTTTGTCAGGAGCGCTACTCCAGCAGATGGCGCTGCACGTCTTCGTATTTCAGCTTTCGTTTGGGGGTTTTTTTGGGTTTTTTTTTTTTTTTTTTTAACAGTAGCAGTTATTGACTCCATAGTTAAAAGGGAAACTAGAACTCGTATTCTTATATATATATATAGACAGAAGAGGTTTTATTTTTTCTAAATTATGTGTGTTATTTTTGAAGCTGTTAAAGAAACAAACGTAATTATAACATGACAAACTCTTTTCCTCTGTTAACATTCCTTTTGGATTGAATTTTCAATTATGTAGACCACTGTGCTCATTTGTTCAAATTACATAAGTGTAAAATCACTGTTTCTGGCCTTTTTTTATAGCTCCTCTTGTGCCTGCTTGAAAAAAAAACCAACAAAACAACATTCTTTTTCTGTTTGTTTGTTTATGTCCAAGCTCCTTAAATGGTTATCTGTGTGAAAATAAAGATTTCAATTATGATTTGCTTTCTAACAAGGGATTCTTTTGTTACCTAAAATAGAGGAAAACTTTTCTTTTTTCCTGACTGTACACATAAGCCATCTCCTGAAAAAAGACTCGTTTAAAGTGTTATTGGATTATTTGTAACTAAGTGTGGCCAGTTAGTGTCATTTAATCGCTGTTTATAGTACATTTCCTATGTGAATCTTTTCCTCCTTAAGTCACAGGGAGTTTGATAATGGGATGTTATGGGACACATTCTACCTTTTCTTTCAGATGGGTGCACTAAGGCTGCTAACACAATGGAAGAAGCAAAAACGGGAAGAGATTGAGGGGACCGCACAAGTGAGCATGAGATCAGAACATGCAGCAAGTCTGAAGGATGGAGTATCTGGCATGATAATGAATATTGACTAAAAATCTGATGTCTTTATTGAAACCTGGATCTCCTGACTTAGGAGAAACATGGTTACATGAAAAAGAAAATTGTTTGTAATCCAAGTCTAGGGGCCTGATGCATTATCAGTTACGTATAGTCCATTGCTAACCAGTGAATGATACACATTGACACCAATTTTCACATACTGGTCTTATGGAAAAAAAAAAAAAAAGAAGACAAATATAAGCCAAAATCAAATACTTCTGAAATCTAAGAAAGTTTAATTAGGTTCTCTTTGGCCTGTTCTATACTTTTTACATAGTTATGCTGATAAAGGCTGTGACTTTTGCTGGTATAGTGCTGTGGGCATTGACTTTTGTGTGGTGGATGTGGGTGCAGAGGAGAAAAAAACCATCCTGTTGCTGCAACGTTAATTTGAAAAAACAGTACTGGCCTTACCAATATAGAGTAATTTATTTTACTTGTACAACCTGCGTTTTCATTTAGAGACTGCTCTGGTGGCTGTAACAACAAACCCCTTGAAGCAGAGATAGCTGGTTTCCTGTCAGCGGCGGAGGGTCTGTGGACCCCTTTGAGCAGCAGCCAACAGAGGGCACTGCAGCCAGCGGTCTGAGTGGTGCCCAGTGGGTTGGGATCTACGTTTTCAAAACACTGCTCAGAAAATGTTCATGTAAAACCATTACTAGGTTTTATTTAATAACCTCCTAACCCCCCCTCTCTCTCCTCCTCCTCCCCTGTGTTCCTCTAATGCCTTTTACAGCTCTTGCTGCACAGCGTGAAGCCTTAGAGCTGTATTCATCAATGACTCACACCCTTGCTTAGGGGCCAATTTTCATGGAAGCTATACAGGAAAATCTTGAAATGCACCTATCTCATGCAGGGCACAAGATGATTTCTCTATTCATTACTATTCCAAAAAGACTTGTTGTCCTTTGGAAATGTTCAGCTATTACTTACATTTATGTGTGCATGCAAACGTGTGCAGAGCTAACTTGCCTTTAGATTTGAGTGTTCTAAAAATAAAAATGTATTTTTATGATCATTGACACTAGTCAGCTGAAAGGTAACTAAGGACCTGCTTACACTGACTAGAAGCAGGCGAATGCAAAAGAAAAAGCAGCACTCTGCTTTAGATAAGCAAATCCTACAGACTCAAGCACAAAAGTTGTTAAAAATCACTTTTGTTTGATGCTATGATTAGCAGCCTTCTGAGGAATTTGAGAGTAAAGCCAAGGACTTACTCTGAGAAATCAAACTGCACTTTTGCCTCCAGAAGTTACTTGTGTAGGTCAAGGTTATAGTACATTTCTAAAATACTAGAAGAAGACGTGTTCCTTTCCCTTAAGACATCACATGTTAACTGAGGCTTTCAACTTTGTGGGGGAGAGGGACATAAAATCATAGAACTTATTAGCCAAAATGACCTTTCTGTTTAAAGCCCATATGACAGGAAGGGAGTCTTTACTGCAGCATCGCCAGACAGAGAATAACTGCGTTCTAACCAAAATGACTTCAAACAGTTTTGGGGAAGACACTGAGATTTACTGCTTATCATAAAGCAGTTTTATTTACATGTGTACAAAGTAGTTTACATGCCTACAGGATTAAACTAATTGCAATAGTTTACTGTAAGTTGTTGCAAAATTGTGTCATGCAATGGTACATCAAAACCGATAGGAAAAAAAGAGGGTAAAACATACTTTTGCTTTTCATAATTTGTCTAACTTCTTAGGCATTTCAAATTGTCTAAAAGTAGTTTTTTCCTTCTCTTTGTTCCTTAAACAGAATGGAAAAATCTCTTTCTGCAGATCAGGCTTATCCAGTGACACTGATTTCTGACTTCAGTCTGCTCAGGTGAGTTTCTCAAGAATGTGGTTTTTCCCTATTCATCGTGGATATTGTTTTGCTGAAATGATTTTGCTGACAAAACTTTTTGCTTGCCAGATCAGTTTTTTCCGAGAGCACTGTTTTACAAGACATTATGAGGAAAATTCATGACCCTGTCAGACCCAAGAAATAGGCAGTGAGTCCAATAAAGGCAGTAGCATATTCCTTTTCTTAAAGATGGCAAAACAGAGGCACAAAGAGGTTAAGTGACTTGCCTCACATTGCCCAGAATACAAAGTAGGAGACAAGAATTTTTTACTTGCATTTTATTTTCAGACACAACTTTAACACCTATAGGAAAATTACTGCTATTTTGTTTACACAGAGCAGCCTGTATCCAGTTCTTCTGAAGTCCATTTGTGCTGTAGAGAATATATAGGGATTGTGAATGTACTCCTAAGTAGCATTCCACAGTTGAACTAATTGCCAGGCCAAGCGAGGGACCACAGTAAATGGATGAATAATTTGATCCAAGATGGATTTGTACTCTGCCAAAACAGCCCGAAATCTTCTAATGCTTTTGGATTTGACTGTGAGCTGTTCATTGTTGTTTGAGCCCGTTCTTTTCTATTACCATATTTTCTCTGGATATCATTTCTGTGTACCTTATCTTCATATAAAAGGCCACATCTTTACCATATTTCCAGGGAGTAGTCAGTAGAAGCATAGAAAATTTACTGCTGTAGACCAAAATATGACAGATAAAGGTAGTGCATTACAAAGTTCTTGCCCTCAATCATGCAGAAGGCTCTCTATGCTCCTGTGAGCAGTGGTACATGTGTGAATACACTGTAATGGGAGAAGGGTTAACAGCAAACCAAGACATTTTTTGCAGCAAAAGGAGATGGAATCTTCTCTCAGAAATTACATTTTATGTAATAAACAATGTCAGTGGTCACTAGAGGGAGTGTTCTTACCCTAGTCTCCTTACATTTAACTTAAAATAGAAATGCTATTAGTTTGACTAGAAGGTTGGTGTATCCTGAAGCCTGGCCATAACACAGTTGCATGTTAAATTTAACTGCCAGCAGAAGTGTTACTACAGTAGCCTTTGTCTATTCTTTCCTTGAATAAAATACTATAAAGAAAGAAAATGTATGCTAGAGCTTCAGTGGTGTTAGGTGCTTTTGGCAGATGTGGCTATTGATACACTGCAGTCTCTTTGGAATACAGAGTACCTTGCTTTTTACTACAGATTCTATTGGTATCATGAAATTGTGCATAGCTTCTCCTATACTCACTTCTATCTACTGTGAAAATCCAGCTCTAGTTACTAACAGATACTTCTGAAAATAATTTCATTTTGGTAAAGGACACACATAACCTGTTCTCATTAGATATCTACTGGCCATACAGATAGCTTGTGCTTTGACTAACCCCTGAAGGAGAGGAAGGTTTGATGACAGAAATGCCAAAAGCCACAATACGTACTTAAGGTAATGATTACAACAGAGTATCTGTCTTTCTACATGCAAGCTTTGACTTAAAATGAATGTGATTTTCCTCGTGGATGTGGTGAGATTTTTGGTGCAGAGTGACCACACAGATGAATATTTCATAGCTCAGTAGGCCCCAGCTCAGTAACAGGATACAGGAAAAAACTAGAGCTTCAAGGCAGCATGCTTATAGTTTTCTCTGTGTTAAATAAATAGTATCTCTGTCTACTGTTCTTTCCAGCAGAGTGCAGCTGCTGTCATCTCTTTCCTGACCATCAATTTTCTTGTGTCTTTTTTACTTCAGAAATGCACTTACTTGAAGAAGAGTTGCATTCACAAAAAAAAAAAAAAAAAAAAGGGACACTAAATTTGAGATTAAGTTAATCCTACTTAATATTATTAGATGATATATGCAGAAGTAGTGGAAATTGCAAATATATCCCTTCTTTTTTTATTGTTTATTTTTTTATCACTTTCTTTATTAACAGTGTAATGGTCAAGCAAGGGCAATGCCACAGAAGGCCAGTAGTCTTAGTGTTATAGGAAGCTGATCAAAGAGAAGAACCTTAGCCTGGCCTTAGCCAAAGCCATTCCCAGTGTTTTTCTAGAATTCTCAAGTAACTGTGATTTCTTCTTTTCCCCACTTGTTTCTATTAATCCACAGCCTTTGAATCCTTCTGGTTCTGTTTTATAAAATCCTGTGTTTGTAAAAAGATTCTTCATTTTGTTCCTCACTTTGGCAGTACTGAGGGAATCAGAACAGTTGTTAATTGTTTATTTCTTAGCACTTCTGATTTTGTGAAATTGGCTTTCCTCCTGCTGGCATATGTGGAGCCAGAGAATGCCCCAGAGTTGTCAAGGCAACAGCTTTTGCTTGGGGAGCCACAGAAGAGAAACTGACAGGAATGTCCTCCAGAGAACCAAGGTCTTTTGTTGTATGTCATATAAACATGTGCCTGGTCCCTTTGCTGCAAACAGTATCTGTTTACACATTAGAGAAAGTAGAAGTTGCACATAGTGCAACATAATGAGATGGATCTTATACTTCTGAAAAAACCATTCTAATGTATAGGCAGGTATATGATTGAAGGCCCAAACTGGGCTTCTCTTCAATGTTTTTGTTCTGTTGTGCAAGGTTATTACATGGACATGTTAAAATACTGGCATAAATCAAATGGGTTTAGACTTTTAGAAGGGAAAGGGAGCTGGATTTTCTTTACCACCCAGAACATTTAGCAAGCAAAACTTTCTACTTAATATTTTTATGACTGTTCGGTGCTCTGGAAGAAGGATGTCTGTTGGTGTAAGCTACCTGAATGGTTATGGTAATACTTCTTGCCTTCACTGGGAGATTTGTTTCTTATGCTGGACAAACTTTAGAGACAGTGAACCAGGTGATTAGCTACTATAAGGTGCATAGCTCATTTGAACCAACAGACCTGTGCCACATTTTGTCTGGTGCAGACTGTGGACTGCATGAACTCAACATGGAAAACATCATCCCAAGAGTGCTAGAAATGTATATAACATAACAAAAGTACTTTTATTCTGTCACAAGGGCAGGATCCAAGAATTCTTTCTACATTGTAGTATTTCTGGAAAAGTCTTAGAAAATCTTCTATCTGTATATAATAATTGGAATATTTGGTGCGTATTTTTATGGAGGGATGAAGATATGATGCATTTCCCATTAGACATACAATGAGACTATCAGGAGTTTAACATATTTTGTACAGGGAGATCAGATGGTCCTAAGACTTGTCGCTGTGCTTAGTATTCAGCAGGTACCACATTCATGAAAGAGTTATTTGGTATCTCTAAAGGGCATTATTTGCTGTCATGTTACTGCTATATGTATAGTAAAATACTATATAGGGCATAGCATAATCTCGTTTGATAGTAGGATTCTGTAATTTTCTTTAAAAAGATTAATCTTGTAAATACTGTAAAGATATATTAGCAGTTGCAGTAAGCTGTATAAGATTTACGTGCAGGAGCATTGTTTATATTTATAGTTAGTGACCTTGATATTTTGCACTTAAAGTTAAGCTGACATTTTTCTGTTACTTTGTTTCTTATTTTGTAGGCTTTGTTAAAAAAAAGCCAACAACAAGGTTTCATTTTTTATTTACAAAGGAACGTCCAAACTTTTACAATCTGATATGCGTAGATTTTGGAGCTATTTTAACACTTATTCCCATTTTATGTAGTCATGTCACTGGGGAGTGAGTACAGATACAAAACATTACCTATGAATTAGGTTCTTTCTATTTCAGTGCAGTATGGTCATTGCAGAATAAGGTTCTGAGCCTAGGAGTACAGATGAAAATAAATACAATCCCTTTAAAAGGTAGAGTATTTGAATTTAGGTTGCAACATAGAGAGTTGCATGAAATGATCTCTCCTGACATGTCAGCTGAAATATCAGAAATCCTATTTCTAATCCCTTCCATGTAATATGGCAGGGGGACATAGATACATATCAGCTATAAAGAGAAACAGCACAGCCTTTCAGACAGACTCCGCAGGCTGCCTATAATTCAATCCCCCTTCTCCAGCCTCTCCAGCCACTGGTTGAGTCTCTCGCTGCCCTCCCAACACCTAATTCACTCCTGACACGATGGGGGGGCAGGAGCAGTGTGGTGAAAACTTAGACACAGCAGACAAAAACTTGACGGACTGTCTTTCTCCTAGTGTCACAACATGAACTGGCCACATGAAAAATAATGGCCATTATCTCGTCTCACTGAGTGATTTAAATGACTTACAGCCACATGCAGAGAAAGTTCTTTTGACTATTTCCATGTTGGGTTTTGGGTTTTTTTTTTAATTGAATTTGCATGATAGAGTGTACAAGGTAGATTTTTATAGTTTAAGCAGTTTCATTTTTCTTGGACCCCTGTGTAAAGGATAATTTCATTGAACTCATTGGAGTAACTTCATTATTAAATGGACATTGTGAGGGCACTTTCACAGTCCTTAAGCAACTTTCCAGTGTTGCTCCTCAGTGCTCATGATAAGCTCCTATTTATATCTTCCCTAAGACCGAGGTTTCTGGGTGTGCTGGACGTTCGACCAGCACTGTGCTTCTGACCTTCTCAGCAAAGAAGACTGTTTGTGAATGGTGTCAGTGTTGCAAAGGTCATAACTTGAGTCAACATCCAGGAGTCTCATGCACCAATACAGCTTCTGTATTGGTAACAATTTGGAAAATGTAGGTATTCTAATAAGTATCACCTTGTCTTTACAACTTTTCAAATGCCGTCTCAGGTTCACTTGAATGCTTGCCTGTGACATTCCAGGCTAGTACCTATACCCTGGGATGCTCTCCAGGCCTCTCTTTCTTCTCTTTGTCAGAAATCGTGCCTTTAACTTGAGATACTTTTCCCTCTGAAAGTTTCATTAAAATTGCTAAATTCCCGTGGGGAGTTTCAATTCTAAGAACAGTTTTATTGAAGAATTCCCAGCAAGTTCTTTACAAGAAGTAAACAAGTTCTGTTGTAAAAGCAACTGTTCTCTGCCTTCATATCCAGTTGCTCCTGCAAATTCAAAAACATAGCCATGGACTTGAGAAGAGTGGCTGTATGAGCAGAAGCAGTCAGAGTCTAAATTTAAAAGGAGAGAGGGACCGAGACCTGTGTAGTACCAAACTCTTACATCACATGGGAATTTGAGCCACAAAACTTTGCCATCCCCTATGGTGTCCTACAGCTTCTATAACCTGACCTGACCAATAAATCCTTTCATTACTTACAACTGGAGCCATACGTCTATATATGTACAAAAGCCAGAAGTCTGCTTGTACCTTGTCAACCAGTTGCTGTTAGTGTGTACAGCTCTCAAAAAGCACACTCAGGGCAGCCATGAGCATGAGCTGCTTTCTGAGCTTTTCTTCTCCCATCCATGGTAACTGTCCCCTGGAGTGCTTGTGGACAGCATGTGCACATCGTGTTTGGAAGGTCTCCCAGCAGACTAAGGCTGTACTGATGTACTTGATCACGAGTCTTTCTCTGGGTGTGCCTGACGCCACGCTTGTATGAATAGCATGTCTGGTCTTGAGAGCACACTGAAGTATGACTTTAGAGGCAACAGAAGATGCAGTTTGTCTTTTATTTATATGATACTGTAAATAATGGCAAGCCAAAAAATTTCAGATCGTTGAGAGTGCTACATACCAGAAACTGCTTTGTTCCCTTTGCAGTGGAAATATATTTAGCAATCTCTTCCAGTTTATTCTTCCTGTTGGAAGCAAAATCTTACCACAGAATTGGGCAGTATTTCCTGTACCTCAATCCACGTTCATTCTTCCAGCAGCACTCTCCATCTCTCCATCTTTTCTCCCTCCCTTCTCTTTTTTTGGAATTTGTGGTTAGACAAAGCAGGGTGTTTTCTCAAACTTCATTTTTAAGTCATATCTCTTCCTGGTTGTTATCTCAAAATAACCAAGCAAACAAAAAAAAAAGAAACAATCAAAAAAAAAGCAAAACAACCAACCACATATAGTATTTCGTCTGCTGGTATGGAAACAAACCAAAAACCTGCTGCAAGGAATATAAAACTATGACAGGTAAGAACTTGAAATCCAGTGAAGGAGTTCTGATTCCTTATTTAATACACATAAGAAACATGAGCTTAGTTTATAATAAAATTATATTTTTATGAATTATTAGTTGCATAAAATCAAATAATAATGTGAGATCTTTTTCCTCTTTTCACCTTTGTTCCAATGTGATAAAATAATGGGGTTTTTAAGTGTAAGACTCTGGTGATGAAGTCTGAAGTGGATGACAATATGACTGAAATTCATTATCAAGCAAACAGTGTAGTGAACTTTGCAGCAAATCATCACAAAGTAATCTTGCTTTTCTCTTTGGCCTTGCTCTAGATATGATTTGCCCTCTTATGGAAAGAGGACCTTGTGCTGGTTTTGATGTTACACACAAATGGTTTTGCTTTTTAAAATTTCCATTATACCTGTTTACGTTTAGTAGCAGTGTTATTGATTCAAGCTGTACTGATTTGAAAGTGGAACTCTTTTAACACTAAGTTTCTTCAAAGTTTTGCACAAATTCATGGCATTTTGCCAGCGTTGCTCACAAACCAGCATAATGCTGCTGGAAGGAAATGCTCCAGCTGCAGGAGTAAGTGGAGCCAAAAAGTAACATCCAATTAGAAATTATCCAGTTCGTGATTTCGCTTTGATCACCAGATGTTTGTCACATGACTTTAGCATTAGAGAATACAAGAGAGGAGAAAGTGGATGGTGTGCTGCTTAGCTTAGCTAGCACATGACCTCATAGCTCAACAAGAGATGCACACAAACAGCTATTGCCTTCATCCATTTAGTTGAGAGATTCCTTGTTTTATCATGATGCGGATTACAGCAAACTGTGTCCCTGTGTGAAATTTTGGGTTGGTTTCTTAATTCTTTAAACTCTGAAAGACTATGAAAGCAGGGCAAGGTACCTGCCATATTAATAGTATCAATTACTCTGCTTTGATTGGTAATTTGACTCTATTAAGAGCCTAATTATTCTTTGTGTGCTAGTTTATAGTGACATTAGTAAATGATAAAGAGTACTATTCTCAGTTCCTAAGGGTTGCAGAATTAGATTGATATATTTTTCCCAGTTTTAGCATTGGCATTAATTTGATTTGACTTTCTCCAATACAGTGCACTCAAAAGAGCTGGTTTTGGTTTCTCTTAGCTAGGAATTAGTTGAGCCATTTCAAAATGCATAGAATTGAAAGGACATTTGAGTTGTCAAGCTGTAACCCTTTAGCATCTCTGTCAACCATCTCATATAATGCAAAACTCCATCTATAATCTCCATAGGATTTCTGCTCTTATTAACCTCACAGGATGGCTAGTGCAAACTTCTGGTGCTCCAAAACCCATCCTAAACTTATTCAGGACCTGTTTCTAGCTACTTACTCTCACAATAGAAAAATTACATGATGCAGGCCTTAGAATTTCGAATTGAATTGGGATAAAAGACTTGATGTCCCTTGTTGCCTGAGGTATTTGTCAATTCCTTTACTGATCTATGTCAGTTACCTTAATCTGCTAAAAGTATCCTCAGTTTTGAGGGGATGGATTTATGCCGGAATAGTGAACTACAACAGCTCAGCAAGTGGCCTAGGAAAGCAGATGGAGAGGGGAGGACAGAGGCAGGGCATGGCAGTTCCATTTCTGGTTTAGTTTGCTCTGGTATTGTAGCCTCCATTCTAGATTGATAAAGCTATGATAATTCTTTCTTTTACAACATTTTCTGCATATTATCTGTTTGGTTTTTAAGCTTTCTCGATCAAAGACCACATCTTTTAGTGAATTGTACAGCGACAATCACACCGGATCCCCACATTTAAATATCACAATAGTACTGATACAAGATCACCTAACTTGCTTGCCTAACTTCGATCATGCTTTTTGTGTTGTGCTGCAAATGTATCCAGCTTTACTGAAAAGAGATTATATTTTCTGCTGTTTGCTTTCAGCATATTATCACAATAATATGTGATATTATGTGAAGTTTTAATTAGGTGAACTTTGTTTTTCAGTAGTGAGACAGCATAGGTTTCATTAACCATATAAATACCCACTTTTCTTTGTAACACAAAGGTTTTTTTCTTGTGAATTTCCTTGACCTACTTAGCAGTCCTAAAAGCAAATAGTATTGAACCCTTTTTTCTCTATTAGCCTCTGACATGTGAGATACAGGTTTTGCAACACAGGTTTTTAATGTAAGAGAAAATAATGCCACCTATTAGCTTGGAATATGGACAAAAAAAAAAATGTTTTTTGTAATAGGTACTTTTCTGTGAAACAAAATATTCTTAACATTTTTAACAATTTCTGAATGTACCATCTCCACCCTTCACTGTAGTATTTTGCATACGTCTGGTATTTCTGGGTCTGTTTCTCACAGCAGTGTTGAGAAAATTTCATGCTTTCGCATTTTTCGGCTGTAATACTATTTACTTTGAAGAGAACTGAATATCCTCTAGTATTCTGCCAGGTTCCTCTCTAGAATTCCACACTGAGGTAGTTTTATTTGATCCTTTTATATGAAAGATTAAATTTCCTCATGTTGTATGGTGAGATACCAGTGCTTATTTTCAAGGAATAATCTTATGGAACGTTCCAAATTATTTGCACCCAAATTCAAAATGCCAGTAGCCTTTGTTTCAGTAACAGAACGTCTGATTTTTCTCATGCTTCTAGGGAAAGATCATTTCCCAATACTTAACATATGTTCTCCATCTTCCATTACGGGGCCAACCCCTTAGTTCTTTCTTAGAAAAAAATTAGAAGTAATTTAGAATACTAATGTTTCAAAGATAAATGGATAAACTTACTTTGAATCAATCGATGGGAAGGAATTGACTACTGAGCTGTGAATGATCATTGGTTTTGTATGAGTTTGAACTGTGCTTAACAGATTTCTTCCAAAACGTCATGCTATTCAGTAATTCTTGACTTTCTGAAATGTTCATTTAACTTACCATAGAAATGCTCTGGGTGTTTCAGACCCTGATCACACTTTCCGTGTTCAGACAAATATCCACTGTCTGCAATGAGGAATTTTACGCTGAAAGAGGTTTCCCCTGCAAAAGTAGTTTTGCCTGAGGAGAGGAAGCTGCATCAGTCCCATATGTTGTAGAAACATAAAATTGGGAATTAATATGCAGTAGAGCTATGACAGTGGCTTTAATTCTACTCACATTAATTTTTACTGTTATTATTAATTAAACCCTGAAAATCAGGGATTTAATGGAAACTCTGACAGACCTTTAATTATAGCATTTCCACAGTCTTATAGTATAGTATGTCCTCTACTAGTGCACAGGACATTCTGTACTTGAAAGGGTATAGAAAGAAGTCAGTGTATGGTGTTCTTCATGTTCAGAATGTTTTTTAATTCATGACAGACTTTTAGTCAGTGTTGTCAGCTGTATCTGGGTAAGTTATATAAAGTGAATACATAAATTGCTGTGTTCAAGAACAATATGGAAACAGAGGTCTTAAATTTATTTTTAATGTAATTGCTCATTATTGTTCAAAATCGCCTGTCATTTTTATAGGATAATGCATTTCAATCTATGGATTTCTCACAAGCTATTTATGTAGAGTATTGCATTATGCTCACAGATATGTCTACAACTTGCATTATTTAGATTATTATTTAGATTGCAAACTTTTGGCAGGAAAGATGACCTTTCTTTTCTCTGTTTGTCTAACATATATCATAGTGGAGTCCTGACCAGAATTCCTATGTGCATCCATAATATAAGCTATAAATTGCAGTAATTCATGGGGTGATTTGTATCACTCTGTCTAAAGCCTTTGTGTTATGTGTGTTCTATAAAGGCCTCAGGATGAGCTGCTTAGGCCTTGACTGTGTAAGGGGAGAGCTATGTCAGAATGTGTGGTATGATTTACAGATACTGAGTTGTCAGGAGAGAGGAAACTGCAGGGAATAATCAGCTAATGTGGATAGCGGTGTTCTCTAATGTTTAGTACATTGCATTTCAATTTATTTGAGCATATAACCACACAATATGCATTTCTCTGTGTGAAACTCAGTATTATATCCAACCTGCTAATTTTTACAATTTTATCACAAATCTTGCAACATATACTTTCCATCAAAGAATATTCCTGGATTCACATGAATTCATGATATTTGAAATTGTCGTTGGAGGGAGGTGGATGCAAAGTTTTAACTCTGGAGACTATGAAGGAAGTGCAGTCTAAAAGTCTCAAAACCAGAGACAAATTTAACAGTAGTTGTAGCCACTAGCAATATTTATGGCTAAAACAATGAATGATTTTGGAGAACCTAATGAGTTTTTAAATGTTTTTGTTATTGGTAAAACCTGGTGTTTAATCAGTTAGCCACCCCTCCTCTTGATTGGATAACAGAACTGTAAGAAATAAGAGACAATGTGTATGTTCTAAAATGTATGGGGAAAGGAATTTGAGGATGTTCCGTATTAGAAAGGATTTCAATTTTTACGTGACTCATTCTAAGATTTCTAAATTTGTGTAGTATACAATAACGTTTGGATGGGTGTACACGAACCAATTTTAGGGACATTTTAGGCAGTTAAAAAAATACTGCTAGGAATCTAGTGAAAACTGTGTGCAATGGTTTGTATTTGCATTGAATATTCTATCCAAGTAAAAACTTTTTATGGTTCCTAAGATACCTTGCACAAGCTATGTTTTACTTATCCCATTTTTAGAGAGCTGCATATTAGGAATTGGAATTACTGAACAGAAACAGTTTCTGTATTAGCAACCACTACTGAGCATCAGGAAGCACTCTTAAGAATTATGAACTTCTGCATTACTTTACAGATGATAAACACAGGAGTTCCTGTGATCAGAGGTTGTTCTCTGGGATCCCAGTCCCAAGCACTCTGGCTGACTTCTCACATGGTTACCCTGAGTGAGGCAAAAGTTACTGATATGAGTAGAGCTTAAATGGTCGCATTTCTTTTTTATCTGCTCACTTTCATTATTCACTGACAGTACTTGTGCTGGCCCTGCATAATAGTGGCTTAAAACTCAATTTAAGATCTTGAGTGCTGGCCCAGGGGATTACACTGCCAGAGGGCAAGCTTGCCAAGTGCAGAAAACCAACAAAGCCGTGCCACTATGCTCCATGCTACCTGCCATACAGAGAATCCAGTGCTGAGCACTCACACTGTGTCCATATGACATTAAGACCCAGAAATCAAATTTACATAAAGAAACTATTCATGTGATTCTCTTGCCTTCACTTTATAAAGAACCCAGACTTGGTTCCAGCAGATTTTCAGAGCTTTATAGTTTCTTTGCAATCTATGTCTAGTTTTACACCTACTGATAATTTTTTATTCTTCTATCTATCCAGAGCCTTCTTTCATGGGTGGACGTTTGAAATACCTCATTGAGAAACCACTTGTTCTTCACTGGATTTTAAATTTGCTGAGGAGAGACAGGGAAGCTGATTTCGTATCATACACAGATTGGTCTAATAGCTACCTGCTGTCTAACAGAGCTGTCTGCTCCCCCTTCCCATCACCAGCCATATGCTCTCTCTGCTTCTATTACCTCACTCTGGTGTTTATTCAGTCCCCTGCTAAACAAGTTAGGGAAGGTCAACTATCAGAAAACTAATCTTATGGAAAAAGTGGATGGTTTTCTCCTGGTTTACTTCTGTGAACTGCCTCACTGTGGGAGCTGGTGCAGTGGAGGTAGAGGAACAGCAGGACGGTCCTGCTCGGTGGCAGGCAGCTGTTAGATTTGCAGGGCTCTAACATGAAACAAGAGCTTGAGAGCTGGCCAGTGTTGTATGTCTCTAGTCCCCCCTGAGAATGCAATATGAAATCAAATAATGGCAGATAACAAATGCATTTTGTGTAAATATAGTGAAAAACTCCTCAGAAATAATTACTTCAAGTTGTTAGGAAGCTGCTTTAGTTTAAGAACTGCAGACTTCTTCTTAGCAGTGCCAGCACTGTTGGCTGGGTTTAGCAGAGCGCTGTGGATGTCAGCTATGGACAAAATTATTGTTAGCATTAGAAAATTGCCTGCTGTGTGGATGGGCTTAATGCACTATTATATGGTATGGATGCAAATTTAATGGACTTGAAAAAAGAGAGATCAAGCCTGAAAATTGCAGGGCATGTCCTTGGCCCAAAACTAACCCATACCACTTCTAATCAGGAGTCAGTCTATCAAAGTGGAAGGCATTAAACTGGTAGCTGATGAGAATCGGGACCCAGTTACTTGAAAGGGAGCTTTGACTTGCAGGTGACCGCATTGGCTTTTGGACTTTTCTAAAAATATTTGTACTTTTTTTTCAAGGAGCGGAGTAGCTGTCAGTTTAAATGCACATGAAATGTAAATGCAAAATGTTAAAATAACATTTGGAAACAGCCTAACAATACGACAATATTAAAAGAATGCAATTTACGAAGGTGTCCTTCCTCACACAGTAATGGGATTGCCACTGCTGCTTTAAGTTTTATCTTAAAAGAGCAAAATAATATCATTAACAGAAAATTAAACTTAAAGTCACCATGAACTATGGACTTAAAAGACCCTCAAGAAATGAAAACCAATTGTCTGTTAGAAAACCAGGAGGTCAAGTAGTCATTGACCAACCAAAAGCTGCACCGATTGCTGAAACGTACAGTACTTTCAAATCCAATTAACTGTTTCAAGCAGACAGTCCTCATTTTCTCTTTCATCAGGAAGGAAAATTTGCAATCATATATTCCAATGAAAGTTAAGTTGTTTTGATCTGATAATTGTCAGATGTATTTATCTTAATTTGTAAGTTTCTAATGCTAAATCTCCAAGCTGTTCAGATATAACAGAAGTACTGCGAAATGAGGTACAAAATGCTGGAATTCAAATTAACCAATAAATATATTTTAATATATATCAGCAGGACTCTAGAGGATTCCATTAATGTTGAAAAATAGAAAGGATTTAGGTTAATTTGGTAAGAAGGCAGGTCAGAACGTTTACAACAGTGGCATAGAATTGTATAGAGATGCAAAATTTTTCAAGAGAGCAGAATTTTTTCAAAAACGCTGACTCTAGCTGTCACAGCCCTGCCTTGGTTAAATCCAGTGGAGAGATATGAGGACTTTCTAATTTGCTTTCCCTCTATTTTAATAATAGCTGTGCATAAGTAATTTATGAAAGGCCAACCAGGCAGTGGGCAACAGAAAATTAAACTCATTTTATCTGAAAGCAGGTGGATTTCTATATATCATTAGCATGCATAGAATTCTCACAATGTTATTTCTCATACTGATGGAATGTAACCAAATAATATATGAGTTTTTTGCTTATGCACGAGTGAAATTTTTAGATAAAAGTGCCAGCCCCAATGGCAATTTTCTGCAAAACGAAAACTAATTCTGCGAAGCTTCTTATTACTGGGAAGACTCATTTGGCTTGCATTAGAGACTGACATAAGTGACTTTAGGATTTTACTAACAGATTAGATGAGATGTGCTATATGCAGTAATGTCATTAGAGAATGTAGTAGTAGAAGCAGGAGAGTTTGTGGCACTTAAGGACACTGGCACAAGCAAATTGTTTTCATTTATGACAAGCTTTTAAATGATTTTTTTTTTTTTAATCCTTATGAGAATATGTTTTAGTTTTAGGTTTCCCTCATGATCACAAAAAAAAAAGCTTCTGCCTAATTATTCCTCCTGTTGTTTTACCCACTGATACTAAATCTGTTGTATTTGCCTTATCACCTGTATCTCCTTGAGAGGCTAGGTCTTTGTATGAAGAAACAACACTAAAATTAAATAAATGAATGTCAGTGTTATTCAAATCTAAATTAGGAAGGAGAAACAAACCACATATTTCCATACTTGATGTATTTTCACTATTCATTAACACAAATATATTTGGAGCCTATGCACATATTAGTCAAAGTATTTTAAAACAATAACAAATATGCTACAATCGGTTGAATTGACTAAATGGAGCTTTCCTTTTCTTACTTCATAAAACTCTCTTAAGACTTTTTTCTTTTAATTATGATATCCAGAGATACATCCTGCATAAGGCCTTTTTCCGCTCTTAGATCTTGTTTAACAACAAATGGCATTTGCCACACAGTATTTTTCACTGGGGCAAGGAGAAGGAATAAAAGACTATGCTAAATCCATATCTCATATAATATTTTATCCTGTTTTACAGTGTGGATGAGGGAGCGAGCAGGTAGTTTGTCTCAAAGTGAAACTTTCCATTTTATTTTCTTTTTTTAATTCAAGAAGCAATAGTAACAGCTACCAAGAGTTAGCAGTAACTAATCTTTCAATGGCTTGTATGAGTTTGTACTGATTCTTTGTAGTTTGCAATGTATTTTGTTCACATTTGAATTTCAAAAAAGAGAGAAGATATGACTGTGTTGTTGGAACCAATAACACTGACCCAAGTCATATGACAGAGATAGTCCTTTGCAACCCAACCCATGTGAGGTGACTGCGTCCAGATGTTCTTCAGATGCTTATTCAGTTTCTTTTATCAGCACTCATGTATGTCACACTTACATGACTTTTTTATATTACATGAGTTTTTCTTGGTTTACTCTGATAGCAAAGTTTATATTGTCCTCCATATTCAGTACTTCTACTGAGCTATCTTGACTACTAAAAGCCTTACTAAATAGGAAAATAAAATCCCCAAGTAAAAAGTATGGGTGTAAACGTAGAATGACTATGTTTACCTCTGCAAAGCTAATCCGGGTATATAATGCTTTACTTAAACATCAGAATTTGGCCAAATGTAACCAATATTGAAAACAGAACCATAAGTTCCCTTCTCAGGTGAAAATGCTGCACTTGGACACACTGAGGCAAATGCAAAATACTTTTGCTGAAGTCAATAGATTTTCTTCAGACTTCGCTCAGCACAAACAGCGACAGAGTTTGGCTCTGTTGTGACATGGACTCAGATAGTGTATTAAATGGTGATTAGAATTCAAATGGTTACTCTCAAGCAGACAGATTGCAAGCTCTTGACACACTCTGGTTCATAAAGTCCTTCCCCGTTGCAGTCTTACCACTGTTAGCAAATGTGTAGAGAGAGAAAAAATAACTGAAGAAATACAAAAAATCTGAACCTTCTGTACCAAAGTGCACAGACGTTTTGCCACCATCTACTGAGATCTGGCTCCAGCTAGCATGGGAGAGATGAACTATAAGGACAGGTATATGTTCTCATTCCAGATCTGCCCTTCTCCATTCTGTGTCGTCTTGCACCTTTGTCTCTATCAAATTACCTGACCAGTGCTAATCTTTATATGATGCTAACACCTATCATAGAAACTTAGGACAAGACTGTCTTAGACCACTAAATCTGTTTCTTGCAGTAACATAATTCTGTTCATAAATGTCTGAAATTCCATCTTAAAGCAAGTTACATTCTCTGGCCCCACATTATCTATTGAAAACCCGATCCAAGACCTCTTTCCATGACAAACCAAATGTAACAGCAAGATTGTTCCTGTGCTGTCTTGTGTAGCTTCATTAGCTGATTTCCTTCTTTTGTTATCTCTGTTTTAAATCTAATATTAGTTACAGAAGACCTGTGCAGTAGACCTGGAGCTCTGCCCTGCTATTGCATAGAGTGCCCAGATACTCTCTGAGTCTTCTGACATTATCCAAATGCACATTCAAACAAGTAACTCTTACAAAAACCACCTAAGCTGTTTCAGTGCTAGGAAACTGCACACAATATTCCCATTTACCTTTGATGCTTGACAGATATGTGTATGAAGTACTCTAGCACTTACAGTCTTAACCATAAGACTTCTGCAGGGTAGTACAAAGCATTTGATTATAACAGCAATTAGAGCATAGACAGAAGACAGAAGTGAGAAGGACATTAGAATAATTTTCTGTTGCAAATGGACTAAAAGAAGGTGTATTTTTTTTCCCAGTTTGCATCTTATTTTTTGTCATATTTTATTTCCTACTTAGTCAAAACATCCACATGGATATGTCATTATTTTCCCCCCATTTTTATTTAAATATACAACATTTGAGGGCAGTCAACCATCTGCTTTTTGTTTGTAGCCGGCAATCAAAAAGTATTTTCACTGTATTATTAACAACTGAAAAATAAATACTATATTTTTAATCTTAAGCGTTTTAAAAATGGAGGCAGCTACTTTCCAGTGTCAGTAAGTGTAGCTCTAAGTTGCTTGTGTTGACATTCTGCTGAAGGCTAAAACCAGCTTATACAGATTTTATTTGTTTATAGGGCAAATTATAAAATGTTCCACCAAAATAAGTAATGACAATTTTTGTCTACACAAATGTGCATGTAAATGTAATGATGTTTGTTGTCACTTCAACATGACTACCATTATTGAAATAGAAGAGCCAGTACTAATTCTTGTTGTCATATTTCTTAAAAAATGAAAATAAGGCATTTAAAGAAGCGTCAAGGTTTTCAGTGTTGATCATTCATCTTCTGCATGTTCTTAGAATAACACCCTCAGCAAAACAGACAGACAAAAGCTAACTAGAGTTCTGCTTTCTAATCTCTTTAAGAAACATATATTTGAAGATATTTTCTAACTTCAGAGTATTCTGAAAATCTGTGAGACCTTAATGAGAAAGATGTGAGGTTCTGTCATTGTCTTAAAGGTTTTATAACCTGGGCACAGGGTAAAAACCTTAAAATTTCTGCCTTTGTTCTCATCAGCCAAAGAAAACCCTTCTCTTTTTTGATTTAATACTTAGAGGTTATAAACTGTGCTCTGATGAGCTCTCTCATGGTGCCCATTCTCCAATGACACTATCCACAGGGCAGTAATTCATAACCACATTCAGGATAAAAACCCCTCACCATTGAGCCTATATGTCATATGAACATAGCAGTGGTTTTTCCAGTGTCTTGGAAGTGAGAGTTCCTCACCTCCCCTTCTCTCATTGGTATCTGCACTCCATCCCCACCCAGCCATGGTTCAGCACACAGATACTCCCTGCCTGCCGCTACGTATGTACTCTGCCTTTCATGGTCTAGAAAAATGTATTGCTGCTTGCTTAAGAAAAACTGAGCGTGGAGCAACTGATACTATTTAAAACTTTTCAGAAGTTAAATTTCTGAATTTTGTCATGATTCCTACAGCTGTCACCAGCCACTCAACTCTAGCTAGCAAGACCTCACACTGGCCACTCTGTAGAGGTACCATCCTCTTTGTGGGAATGCCTTACTGTGGTCTTTGTGATCTCCTCTGCTTTGGCAGATGGCTACAGCACGATCAGGAATGGATCTGAAAAGTATCAATCCTAAATAATAATGATTATTCTAAGTAGGTTTTATGTCTGATAGATTTAAAAGTTGAGAAGTCTTGAATTCCAATCTTGCCTCTTCCACCAAAGTGGCACGTGACCCAAGCTGGGGGCAGAAGGGAGAGTAGTGTCAGCTGTTCTCTGAAGGAATGTTGTAATTTTTGTGCCTAAGTAGTCATAAAAGGCCTGAGTATTCACACTCCTTGAAAATAATTTCAGCTTAAAACTGCAGACATGCATGGTCTTTGAAACCAGACGCCTCACATGTTCCAGAAAGCAAAAGCTGATTTTGAAACATTCTAATTTCTCCATGCCTCAGTTTCCCCCAGATGCTAGCAGGATGAGACAGAACCAATGATGTGAGGGTAAGAGGGATACTAATTCACTAATTATCAGAGACACGAGGCTATGTCACTCATGGAGTAGAAAGATGAAAAATTAAAGGCTGAATAAAATCCAGGAGCTCTGTGCAGGTTTCTGCTTAGTTTAATCCAACAGACCTTCTGCTAACTACAAAACACATCTCTAATAGAGAGGCAAACACAAAACCAGCAAGTTACACAGCATTTTGAGACTATTTGGGGGAAATCACTCTGATATAGGTCCTAGACATAGCTCGGATCATAAAACTCAGGAAAATATGGGAAGAACTTTTCTTCTTCCTTTTTAAATTGATTGAATCCCCAGATACTGCTTTAATTATTCATGCTTATGATGCGGTATTTTGTTCAGCAGTTTCTGAGAAGCCAGCACCACAGTACGCTCACCGATTGTTACTGTCATCGTAAACTTTCCCACCATCTTTCGTCTTATGTAAATTTAATTCCAAACACACCACTTCATGCTTTATTATCTCACAACAGCAATTGCATTTGGCCCTTTGATTCCTCTGTGGAGAATGCATTATGAAGCAAAGCATAAATATCATCAAATGGTTAGTTCATGGGGCTTCTAATTTCAGAAACATCACAAAATGCTAATTCGTAGTCTTCATACTAGAATAAAAAATATATTTCAGTGGATGTCGTGAGGGTAAATCCCTGTTCTCGTCCCTCACTTGGAAAATGCTGCAGCTTAAAGAAACTTAAAAGCTCTGATGAAAGTTACAGCAAACCAACTTGCTAGAATGTTCATCTACACTTCAGGGTATTCTGAGTGGAAAAAAAAAATGTAGAGCCTTCAAAATAGTCTAGATGGGAACTAAAGTAATGAAAGAATGGATTGCATTTTCTTCCCTTTTACCTATATTAAGCAGTGCAGTTGTTTTCCCATTACTGTAGGTCATCTTAAACAGTGGTGAAGCTGCACCTTCAGGGTCATTTGCTGATTGTAATGGTACTAAACTACAGCAAAATGAACATGATTTAACTGTCTGGGCAGAGCCATAGGCATCTGTGTGCATTTTCAAGTAGGGAGTAGATGGCAGAGGTGGAAAGTCTGGGCGAGGAGAGAAGAGAACATATTGAGTAGACAAAATATGAAATACACTGCTTAGAAACCCCACTCTTGTTAAGGATGGAGGAGGCACAGAGCATTTTTCACTTTATGATGCGAATGTGTGAAAACTTCAACCATAGATGTTGCTGTATCGATTTGTCCATATTTTCAAGTATAATTAATCTTGAAAATTCATGGACTAGGCAGATACGTAATTTATTTTGTCATATTTAACACCATAAGTAGCAGAAAAAGTTTAGACAATTTCACAACTGTTAAGAGGCAAGTGTGGGGTGTCCCTTTGCAAAAGAACAAGAGGATTGAGACAGATGGCCAGGCTGGACAGGCTGTCTCTAGGCAGCTCTAGCTTGCATGACCAGCACTTACTCAGTAGGTCTTAGTGTCTTGTTAGAATTTTGGAAGCTATCCCTCAAGAAGATAATTTCCTTTTTAGCAGCTACCAACCCGAGACACTGAACACTACTTTTCCATTTTCTGTCATATTTGCCTTTAGTTCCATTTTTCCCATATTTTAACAAATACATTGTGTCCTTTGGTGTTCTTTGTGTCTTTCCAGCAGCACTGTAAGGTCATTTCTGAGATCACATAAAGCCCTGTGCATATTGAACAGCTCAGTGTGAGCTAAGTGCATGTGCTTACTTAGAGAAGGACTGAATTGCTGAGGCTCCGGGCTGCTGCCCTGCAGTGCTCTGAAAGAGTGAACCTTTAGGGCAGTCCCAAAGATGACACACTCCTTATGTCTCTTTTGGTCTGGTCACCTGCCTCGTGAGCTGGGTGTAAGAGCATGCGGGCAGGGCGTGCACAAGAACAGAGGAGCCATACGCTATGGAGGTTGCATTCTGGTTGCTTGCCACTTGTCTTTGTAGACAGTAGGCAGTTTGGGGGATTGAGATGGTACAGAAACAGAGAAGGACTTTTGGGCTTTGCTTTTCTTGTCTATTAATTATAAAACTTGTAAAATTACAATTCAATCATCCTGATACACAATAAAATTAGCCTGGTGTCCTTGTCTCACCTTCCATGTCTGGTAACTAGCACAGCAAGTTCAACCTGTTGATGGTTGTATGGATGTGGTCTTTTCAGAAAAAAATTTGCAGGTTCACCTACTTACACTGTATTTCTGGTAGTCTAAATCTGAAGTAAGCTGCTTTTAACCATAATTTTCAACAGTAAAACCAGCATTGATTTGTAGCCCATGCTCAGAAAATGAGAAGTCATGAAGTTAGATTGTCTGCTGGTGCAAATTGAACATACTCTTGCTAGGATGTGCAGAGATACATTGATTAATGTTGCTGGGCATAGAGGTCCTTGTCTCTCAAGACTGTTTATGAAGCAGGACAATGATATTCATCAGTAGGCATTCTGATAAAAGCACGTCTACTCCTGCTGTCCTGCAGCCAGTTGTAATTATGTATGTATATAGGAAAATACTAGCTACTCCAATTCTTTCTTTTTATTTTTTGTAAGTTGGGAAGGTGGCAATGGGAGTAAGGAAGAAATGGGATCCCCCACTTAGTTCAGGCAGTGCTATTTTTTAAAATTTTGGATCATGCTTGCTTAGGATCAGAACATTTCTTTGTGTAATGTGGCAACCTTGATTTTTATACTGGCTATCAAAACTGTTGAGTTTGTGATTTTATTCTCTGCAAATCATCATAATTATTTACTCTTAGATGAATAATTTAGATATGTTACTTTTACAAAGACTGGAAGGAAAATTGAGTCTGTATCTCCAACGCCAGCAGAGAGTTTGTAAATTGTATTAGGATGGAGTTTCTGAAATCCGGTCAGTGCTGTAGATTATTTTATATATGAATGGAAAGGAGTAGGCTGCATTTACTACAAGGTGCATTTCAATTTTCAAACCTGTAGGTAAACTTTAACTTCTCAATATTAATAACATTGCATTGGTAGGAAAACAAACTTGCTCACCTTGTGTTTTTATATTTTATTTAATTTTGGATATTACAAACAACACAGGCATGGAAAGCCGTAAGAGCCCGTGATTTCTAATATTGGGTAAAGTACAAATATAAAATATACTTGAAGCTCAGCTCTAAGTAGATTATAAACATTTAATATAGAATGTTATCATAATATTCAGAGCACCAAATTGCAGACTTCTGTCACCCACTTTCAGGCATGCTTCTGAAGATCATAGTTAATTCTGCTGATTTATGGTAATGCTGTAGCACTATCATATGCAGCATCAGAAGCCACTAACAAGCTTAGTATAAGCTTGGACTGAAATGGTTTGAGGTTTAAATTTCTGTAACGATTATAAACTAGAGGGAGTGAAATCCCACTTCAGCAAAAAAATAAAAGTGTCTTGTTACAATTCAATATTGCATCCTCTCTCTCTCCCCCTCTCATTCCACCCCCCCCCTTACTTTCTCTTCTCTCTTTAGCTTCTCTGAGGAGCCATATTTGAGAAAAGTAATTTTAAATTGTGACTGGCATTTTTAAATTTAAAAATAATCCTTTTTGTATGGTAATGCGCTTTATAATTAGAAGACACAATGTTAGCATTTATTGGAAGTAGAAAAAAACCGAGGCTGAAAAGTATTAAAATCAACTAGATTTTTTTTGCCCATTTCATTTGAACTGATAGCTATTTATAAAACAAATCTGATGACTTTGCCAACCCTTTCCATAAACATTTTAATAATATATGTCATATTTAACTGTCTCAGGGATAGTATGGACTGGAATTACCATAAAATATGTTTCAAAATTCACTGTAACTTAGGGCTAGTATGAAGCAAATGAAGGTGTGCAAAGAGAAAATATTAGGAACCAGAACTTTAAAGGATGTAAATTGCAGTGCTATTGCTTCATAATTCAATCAAAGGAACTACAGTAACTTGTTGAGAATCTACCTTTGCATTGTTCTCTTTACACGCTGAGCTCCAGTCTCTCCTGTGCCTTTATGAGAACTGTGCCAGTTTCAAATTGTATATTCCCTAATCACAGCAGCCTTATGAAAATGTAAAAATTGCCCAACATTTTGAAAGGATTTGAAATGTTTACTTTCTGGACATCAAATTTGATAGCAACAATCAAATTATGATATCAGAGTATCAAATCTTAAAGAAAGCTGGTTTTAAAAGTTATCTCAGTTTGAGAAGGTAAAAAAAAAAATTATAAACCCTCCTTGCCTCCCCTTCTGCCCCCAGTGCTATCATATCACTCAAAATTAAGGTCAAGCAAAACAAAACAATGCAAGGAAAAACAGCTACATTTTTTCTTTTTTTTTCCTTTTTTTCCTTTTTTTTTTTTTTTTTTTAATAAAACTTCTACCAAACTGAATGTTCTATATTGGTACAGGCTGTTTGATTTGGCAGAACTTTGATGAAGCATCAAAGAAATTTTTTTTTTATATTAGGCCAAATTCAGGTATATCTGTTGACTTCAATGGGACTATGAAGTTTTTTAAGGCAAAACCAAAGATCACTATCAGTTCTATGTAATTTATTGAAGCTGAGCCACATCTTGTTTACAGTAATCCTAATTGTATCTCCACATGGCCTTTTTCATCCCAAATGCTTACAAATAGGATTCACGACTTAAACAAAACTCCTAATCATTTTCACTAGCACTTTTTCACAAGCAAGTTCTGAAGAATTTGTCATCTTAATCCACCAGCATTAGGATGTGGTACAGCAGTTGATTGTATGGCGATGAGTTTTACCCTCACCATGGGGAAATTGGTGCTGCCACCAAACACATCAAGTGTTTGATTGGCGTCCACACAGAATTATGGGTTCACAAACATCAGCGCTTCCCCCATTTAAAGAAGCATATGGAATCTACTGCCTTTTGTTGAAAAGCTGATAAAGAACATCAGCTTTTCTGGGATCTGAAACTGTGTCTCTAAGTTGTTCAGCTGTTTTGCATCTGCTGCCAAGGCTACCAATGTGGGCAATGGTCAAAGCTTTTTACGCTAAAAATGGATCTAACTGGTTCTGTTTCTTTTTCTCCATCAGTCTAGCAGAGATGCGAGAAGGAAGCCACCAGGTTCTGTAAGATTTGGGAGGGCTCATCATCTGGTGTTGAAATACCGACTCCACATGCTACAGCTTTCTTTTCAGGATGTCACTCTCCCGCCTCCACACTCACCACCAAACAAACATCGAAATCTACTACTGTTCTCCCCATGCACTCCATTTTCTTCCAATCTGAGAGCCATTTGTGTGTATAATTGAAAATTAGCAGTGCAGCTGTTTGAAGAGAGTAATTTATCACAGCACATTGTTCGCTCCTGACACTTTAGACCTGGCTCTAACAAGGCAGTGGTTGCTGGGGGTTGAGCTGCAGAAAGTGATTCGGCTGTAATGCCGCGTTTCCCCTGCTTTGTTGCTAATTGTAGCCTCTTTTTCTCCATTGAATTGGGAGTTGAGTAAAAGAGCTTGTTTGCTCTGTGCGACGAGGCTGCCAGGGCCGCTTGGGCTATTATCACAAGATACTCTTGATCTTTTGAAAAGCAGGAAATAGAATTTTTCTCCAACAGGGAAAGTAATTTGCGATGCGTCCATTAGTTCTTCATTAAAGCAAGATTAAATTGCACGGCAAATCACATCTGTGTTTGGATGATTAAAGGGTGGCATTTTAGAGGCCAAAACTAATTACTAGCCAAAATGAATGGGAGTGAAAAAACAGTCATGTTTTTACATTAGATAGTGTGGCTTGTAATTAGATTCAAGCTAATTCCACTATTTCTTCTCATTTAATGAGATGAGCCTGTCCTCATCTTTTTCTAGGCCATGCTAACAGCCCCAAATGTATAATTTTGATAATACTGAGAGTTTACTTTATTGAAATTTCTTAGCTACCTGCCACAAGTGACTGTTCTGTCTAGTGTGCTTCATTATACATCAACATAAGCTACTGTGCCTGGCTCAAGGAAGCATCTCAAGCAATCTCTGGACATTTGTATTTATGTATATTTTCATAACTATGAATTTGTGTGTCTGTATACACACATACATATATAAATATAATGCCCATGATATATGTATATATATTTTTGTTAAATGAATGCAGAAATGTTTGAAAGACTATTGGAGGAAACAAAGATAGGGCTTTGCATATCTGCAAAGTACAAATTCCTTTAATTATGGAGATTTGTGGAGAAAGTTGTTCTTCAGGCATGAGGAGAAGGAGGTAAACAGGTACATCAAGAGGCAAATGATTGAAATTATACAGTTATTTCCTAGATTTTAAAAAATGAGGCTCTGTTAGCTTTTATTAAAGCAATAACTCTCAGTAGATACTTGAAACTGATAGCTGGTTCCAAATGACCTAGTAATTCATTAACTTCAGGATATATTATGTTCCTAAAATAAAAACTTGTTTCTCATGAAGAGATGCTGCCAATGAAATGTGGTGCTATTTCTCCTCTTCTTGGGCTCCTGTGTGGAGAAGGAAGGCAGTATAAAGGGCCACAAATTGGAGGAATATCAGGCCCAGAGAACAGGTGTTGTTCCTTGCTGCTACTCCACAGAGATGTTCTGGAAAATAGTTTGGAGGTCTGTTACCTGTTCTGTAAAATTTCATTGCAGTTACCCCGTGACACAGACATGGTCAAGTGTCCATTCACAGACCTCTAATGAGTGCTACTGGGTAATATAGAGCAGTAGCTGGAGTGGGGCAGATGGGAAGAAGTGCAGAGACTACAATGCCTCTGATCCTCCAATTTTCAGAGAGGTTACTGGAATCTGGGAGTAAGCCTATAGCTAATTCTTGAAGATTGGAATACTTCTCACTTCTGTGCTCCCACCTCTACACCCAGTAAAGCATTTAGGAAGAAACCTTTCAGGAGATCAGGCCCTGTTGAGCTACCTATAGAACAAACAAAAGAGCATGACAGGAACCTTGCAGTTGGGGAGACAGACACCTTGAAGAATTTATAATTTAAAGGCCTGTTCTGCAAAACTTACCATTACTGGTTGTTGATCTGTTTTCATGAGGTCACTTTTGACATTTGAATACCTTTAACTTAAGTGTAGAAGCAGCCAGTTGCAAGCGCTTTATTTAGTACCTTCTTTGAAGCATACATGTGATGACTAAGTGATGTGTTATTGCCTGTCTCTTCCAATTCCCCAAGTGGGTTTTTTTTGAGATGATCAATGCCATTCTCAGGGGAATTTGCCTTTGTCTTTATTTGCCCTATCCTTACTATTCCCTAAACATTTTCTCTTGACCGCTGTCAGGATATCTACAGAAGATACCTTTGATTCAGTCCAGGATGGCAATTCTTACTTTCTCAACACTCTCTGCTGGACTAGTCACCGCAGGTTACTCCAAACAGACCATCATGGAGGACTTGTGAAAATGCTGTAAATTAATTTATAATGCATATGTGTATGTAGAGCTGTACTTTCATAAAACAAATTCTCATTTGAGCATTATCAGAGTTCCAACTACCTGCAAAATTTATCAGGGCATTTTTCACTAACTTTTCTTTTGATGCCATACTGTCTTCTGTGAAACTCAGGACAGTCAACATTGTGGTCCATTTGTTTGCCGCATTCTTTTTACTAGATTGTTGGTTTATATTCACTATATCAGATTTCAATTAAAGATGATATTTGTAAAGAAAAGACATGAAACTGCCTCCTGGCAGAATATCATAGGGGCCATTAAGCCCTCTGCTGATTTTTAGAGTCTCAGGGTTTCTTCTAGAGAAGCAACAACATATTTCATGATTGCCAGTTTCCTCTAAATTTACTCTTGACACTATGTAAACCAAACTGTGAAAATAATGCAGAAGTTCTAGCAAAGAAAAAGGTAAGCTTCTTGACTGCACAACTGAAAATACAGGTACAATGAAGAGAAATCCCTCTTGATCATGAGGTCCTTTCCTACTTCTTACTTAGGAACTTTCAGACAACTTAGACATGGGGGCTGACTTCATCGTATTTCGCCCCTTGAAAGTAGTAGTTGCTTTTGTCTCATAGAATTTCCAACATGATTTTTTTTTTGTTAATGACTCAAGTCTCTACTGTGTATCATTTGTGTTATCTCTGGAGGTCAGTTTCTGACTAATGAACATGAAACTTGCAGCTTGGTTTTAAGGATTATTTAATGTCAATGTAATAATCAGGAGTTGCACATGGGTCAATTTTAAACAATACTGCAAAGTTATAGTACTATTCTATTACATGTATAATATAGTGCTCACTCTACATTATCTCTTATCAAACTCAGTCACCTTTCTGCTGTGATCCACATATTATAATAAGATAGTTGAAAAGCTTGGTATTTTGAGTGTTTTGTCTAAATTGCTTTTCTCTACTCTTTATCAGTTTTAGGGACTCATGCCATTGCACCTGCATTTGAATTCTCTTAATTATAGGGAACCTTGCTTGCTAAAACAATAAGAGAAATGCATCCATTTATCATTGCTTGTAGCTAGAAGAACTATGACTGATGTTCCTGCAGATATTCTGGCAAGCTAAAAGGCTTCTTACAGCTAATGGGAGTGGCTAAGAATTCATTTGAAGACAGAAGGGTCCTATTTTGTTCTAAACACCATTTATATTTTCTAAACTGTGAACTGCAAGTTTCAAAACTTTTTTGAGCCCTCTGGTGACCTTGAAAGAGTGGGGGAAATGAATTCTGCTTTCTTATATGAGCAACTTACTTGACTATAACATTATCTGTAGAAATATAGATATTATCCTTAAAACTATGGAACTCAGTTCTGCTGCCATTGAAGCCAATGGAGATTTTGTTTCAGTCATCCCTACTGTCAGGTTTATATTTTAAAAAACATTTTATTATAAAGATATATATATATTTTAAAAGTGTCCCTTTGATAAGTGGCACCAGCAGAAAGGAATCTTTGAATAAGCTCTTTGAAGCCTGCAGTTTTATGAGCTCAGTGCCTTCAGAAGCTTCTAAAGTAGTTAGAGACAAATGGAGACAGCTAAGGCTTTGCACTCTTACTTCAAACATCAGTGAGTGACTAACATAAAATTGTAGTGGCCATTAAAACTTCAAAGGAGAAGGGTGACCTGAATATTATTTGGCATAGTACAGGATTTGTTACTGGAAGAACTGATCGACCTTTTTAATTATAGCATCTCCACCGAAAGCCAAGATTATGACTTAGATAAATGATTCTGTCTCAAATAAAATTTTATTCCTGAGATTTCACTTGTGATACCAGTGAAAGCAAGCACTAGCTGGATAGTCATATGATACTGGCTCACCATCCTTGTTTCCATCTAAATCTTGTCTCTAGCCTGCTGAAGCTGCTGTCCTCATAATCTACTCCACCTTCTTTCTGCCTCTTATGGTATCTTTGCCCAGAAAGCCTTTCCTTTTGCTGCAGTCCATAAAACTCTTTTCTTACAAACTCCTCTTCAGAACTCACTTTCCCCTCTGTATTTCTTGACATATGACCAAACCTTCTAGCCATCCTACAAACACAATCATACAAATACTTCTGATAGTCAAGAAGGTTAAGAAGTCATTGTTACCAATTCAACTGTCGGTTATCTTCCACTGTCAGAAGTTTGATAACTGTTGTGTGAATTGATAATCCTTTGGGAAAAAAAAAAAAAAACAAAACAATGATCTAGTAGTCTTGCATGTATTTCTCTTCCCATTCTTTTTCTGTCTGTTTCTTTGTCAAGTCCTGTTGTATCTCTCTTGAACTATAAGGTCCTCAAATGTAATGACTTCTTTAATTATATTAAAGAAAAATTTTTAAATATTCTCTGGTAAACAATCAGAAACAACTAAAGAATTTTAATTGATTGACCTTGATATATACAGAGAAGGAAGATAATCTGGTCTTTTACTATTTCTTTAGGTCTCAGAAGTAATCGTAACTTTTTATAGGTCCTCTGTTTATAGACAAAAAAAAATATATGATATGTATTTTGTCATACTTTGGGCTTTCAAGTTCACCATGGGAAAGATATCTGGACTACTTGCATTCAATAGAGTTGGATGACTGAGTCTAAAAGTTATTGCTTGCTACTCATCCACAAAGACTAAAAAACTCGTGGGAATGCTTGTCACTCACCTGGAAGGCTGCCATTATGCTAGACCAGTCACAGGAAGTCTGGAAATATCAAACAAAATGTACATCGATTACTGCTGAGGGTGATACTCAGTAGAAAACACTCTAGGAACCACATCTACAGCCAAATCTAACTTCTCTAGAATTTTAAAGTATATCGTTTAGACAATTACAAGACCCGTGTTGCATATACTCTTTTAAAGAATATATTAGGAAGGCAAAAATATAAGCTACAGTTTCCATGACTGCAGGAAGCTTTCAAGTTTTTCTCTATCCTAATTTTTTTGAACTTCACTTGAGTTTAACCTTGAACTTGAAATAAAATTTTTAATTCAACCCCATAATACTGAAAACTATTGTCTCTCCTAAAGAAAACAGAAACTCATTGATTCTAAGTAGAATTCTTCCTATTGGGCAGGTGCAAAACTGAACAGTCAATAGAATGGTAAAATTAGATTGTAATTTATTAAAAAATAGGACAAGAATCCTATAATTTATCAGTCCCATGAGATCTAGTACATGATGCTAGATAAATCACATGACATCAAGTTATTTAACAGTCCCTTTAAACAATAGTAATAATTATTGCCTACATCACATTCATGGCAGCTCTCTTATCCAAACCAGTTCCCCAAAAAACAGCAGCAGACTTCCCGTTGACTTTACAGTTTATTAGATCAGCCCTTTAACTCAGTATCTTAACTTCTGTGAAGAATCATGGCCTGGGGGGGGGGAGTAGAAGTGGATGCCTGCAAAACAGATATGATATCAACCAGCAATGATTTTAGAGATGCATCTTTATAGTTGTAAAGTGCTCCTACTCCTTCCTTCTCCCGACAGCTTGGTTGCTTGTTTTGTTTGCTACAACAGTGGACATCATAACATCACAATCTGTTGCCATGGAAATGGCTGTGATTTTGCAAATTCAGCTTTGTGTCTTTGCAATGAAATCAGGTACAAAAAAAGAGAAATGGACAATAGGGGAAAGGCCCTTGTTTAAGAAAAAAAGCAATGTGATTATAAATTCAGGCCTAAAACCTTTGTCTTCAGTGAGGTAGCTCCCTATACAAGCTCCTTTTGAGGTTACTTCCTTTCCATTGTTAGTTGGTTTCCCTGGTTGCTTTGGGAAGGGAATGCCACATCAAGTCTGCTTGAACACTGCCTAGCAGAATGGCCCGATTCAAGTCTCTGGACTTATTACAGTACAACTAAATAATGATTAAATTATGATAATGATACTGTAAACATAGCATGGGAAACAGACATCTAAACACAGGACTTCAATGAATTTTCTGCATTTTCAATGCTGTAATATGTTTACCACCTCAATCATATAAGAGCCTTCATTTGGTGCATATTCTGTTGATTCACAGTTTGGCTAGATTTTGAAATCATCTTACATGACCATCCCAGAATAATTATTTCACTTCTGGTATTCTGGAGTAATTTCCTCACATAAGTACTTTCTTTCCACGTAACTTTATTCTGAAATAATTTCTCTGGTTTGGATGACAATCATTTTTCTGAAATAAAATTATTATTATTATTATTTTAGAATAAAATTCCCTACAGCAGAAAATGTAGTGGAATACATAGATAGGTGTCTGGTAGATCCTTGTTTGACACAAAACTTCAGAATCTTGACTTTTTAAACAAATCTATCAAGCATTTTTTCTTCTGCAGTAGCACTCTCTCTTTATTGAATCTAATAGAGGAGGAAATCTGAGGATTGCAGTACGTCTACCAATTGCTGATTTTTAGATGCTAGTTATCTTTCCAGACTGTTAATTTGAATTCCTGGCTATTTCTGGAATACATGGCACTACTTGGAAAAGCATGACCCTGTTCATGGCCTGCTTTAGAAGTAATGCAGTTGCCAATCAACACAAATTAGCATTGCTGCTATTTGATAAATATATACATTCCGTGGTCTTCATCGTTCAGTTCTGAAATATGAGGGTAAATTATGAGCTTGCTGAGAGTGTTGTACAAAATTCTGTTTTCATCTTGGCAAAACCATTGAGGGACACCAACGTGGTGATACAGTCCTGCTCCTGATGTTTTAGACTGAACTTGTGTTTAAATTTGTTTACCTTTGCCTGGAGATGGACCTGACTGATGATTCTTTGCTGGATAGACAGAAGTACGTTCTGTAAGCCTTATAGTCTTGCCTCTGAAATAACTTTGATAAACTGTTGGAACTCTACACCTTTTTCACCCTAATATTTTACTTCTTTTTTAAACCTCAAGATAGCTGGAACATAGAATTGGAAGGTGTCCCCGAGTTTACTGAGTCAGTCCCTCACAACTGTAGGTAACCATAGAGAGTTCAGAGAATATCCACTGATAAAGTGGAGAAACCTAGACACACACCAAGACCCTATATAGTAAAAGTGAGACATTTAGTTCAAAATCCCAAGTTTTGAATGCTGCAATAAACCAGGAAAGGCTCTGTTCTGGAGACTGGCAGTTTTGTCAAAGACAATGTGGAGACTGAATAACAGCTCCCTACCACACACACCCCCCCGGTACTTCCAGTGGTTAAGCTTTGCTCCTCTCTGTGAGACAACCCCAACAGTAAATACAAGGTTCTGCAATTCTGATAAACACTGGAGTACAAGCTGTGACTAGTTACTTTGATGAAAAAGCTTATGTGGAATTTATAATCTATTGCAGAATTAGATCTACAGAGGGAGTTGCTTTTAAAGTGGGACTTAATTACCAAAATTTCCTCAGAACTCCTCAGATGCTCCGTGTAGTTGCTGTCTAACTTTGTAGACGTGTATTCTATAGATGTACACACTTTAAGGTTTTCCAAATGCCTAAATTTCTGGATAAAGTTCAGCCTGTGCATTATACTGCCTTGCAGGTAAGACAAGTGGAGCACATGGGCTTGTTCCTTCTCAGGAGGTTGTTGTGTTTTAGACATTTATGGAGCCAGAGAAAGGATGAATGATTGTGATTCTTTAGTTTATTAGTTTAGTGGTTACATTTCAACCCATTGCAGACAACAATGTCTTTTTTAACAATCAGCCATGAGATACGGTAGTGAAGTGACCCTGGGGTGGGAGTTGGTACATTTGTTGTTTGCTGTACGGAGCTTTTTAAGAGGAACATATTTCAAGACTCCTTTGATCAACATTACTTGGCAAAAATACTTTATAACAAACTGTTGGATAAGATCACTGATCATCATGGTTCAGACCTAGTTAATGAATCTATATAAAGTGAAGTTGATCAGAGTAAATGTTTACTCTAGAAAAAATAAAGAGGCCAAAAAAATTATTGCACTAAATTGATTGAATATTTTGAGAGATACTGAAAAAGTCTGCTCCAAATGATAGTGTTAGCAAACAGTTACAGACTTGGAACTGCATTCATTAGAAATATATAACTTGGCACAACTACAGAAAACAGAGTTAGCAAAAGGTTAAAGAGAAAGACAAATTAGTTTTCATAAATGTAGGACAACTGTAAACTATTTCAAAACTACTCCATGAAAAGGGATGCAATAGTGTGTCTGGCTAAGCCAGCATATTGTATAAAACCTCAGCTTAAATTTTGCTGTGTCTCTTTCAAACCCAAAGACAGGGATATGCACTGAAAAACTTGTCTTTTTCCCATTTATAGCTTTTGATCTAATAAGTTGTACTACCTTTCTGTGCTTTGTGTCACTGGCTTATAGAATATAAACATGAACTGCTCAGGAGAAATTGTTAAGGTATAAGAGCAAACACATATAAACCAAACAGCTTGAGGACAAAGCTGTGATCAGATGGGACCTGCTCTCTCTGAGGCTCTAAGTACATTTTCAAAGCAGGATTTTGTACCTTATTAGTTCCTGGATGTAAATTTCAAAATAAATATTGGTATTCAGTGAAAAATAATTACTAGAGGCATTATGAGCCTGACCACTTACTGTCAAAAACAAAAGCTATGCTTGTTTAATAATGTAAACAGAATGGGAAGTGTTATGTCTGAACCATTTTGAATCACATTACAAGAATATGAAAATAACACTTGAAACAATGCAACAGGGATCCCATGTGAATTTGGATTGAAGAGCAGGCTGAAAATTCACACTATCACCTATGTATTGAGTAGACCTTGTCTGCTCATCAGGAGTCAAATGCTTTTCTTAAATCTCTTTAGCACTTTGCTACGTACCTTTTAGTAAAAGGTAACACATTGATATAAATTCCATTGTGCTGAACTGTTAACACCAAAAGAAGCTAAGTGGTTAAAGTAACAGTTACTGAATACATTCAGACAGCGACTAAGGTAATAACAAGCTCACTGTTGAAAAAATGAGATGAGGATTCAAAGATAGTGGCAGGTAACAGGAGTGCATTTTGAATTGCAAAAGTATTGTTTACAACCCTAAAAAAAAAAAAAAAAAAAAAAGCCACTACTTTGAGTAGAACCAACTTAAAAAGGAGGTTCAGGAGTGTTACTGTCCATTCTTAATCGATACGTCTTTCCAAATATTCTCTTCAGCCTTAACCCAGCCCAGCAATTAAAACCCATCAAAATGCCATGACCAGATTCTTTAGGGTTCTAGAAGAAAAATAAGTATTTCTCTTTGGACTGCTTATCTGAAGTGAAAGTAGTTAGGCCCATACTTTGAGAGACACACTGTACTACACGTAACAGGGACCACATGTCAGACAAGTATTCATGACAGAAACTACACAGAAGGTGTATTTACTGGCAAATTCATCAGAGCACCAAAAGGAAGGGACAGTTGCACACAATATGAGACTTCAAACAGCACCATTACATGCTGATGTACCTGGGCAATGACGAGTTGCATGTTCTGCTCAGGGTGAAGCTTGAGGGCAGTGTAGTTACTGATAAGCTACAAGGAGGACTGGGACTGGCAGAGGAAAAACCTTATGGAAGTTACAGGAACAAATTACTGTTTTGTTTTTTTTTTTCCTAACAAAGCACCAAAAAAACCCTCTAGAAGCTTATATAGGATGAATCTTTCTGTGAGATGATCACGTAGTGGTGCAATCTTCTGATCAATTCTCATTTAAAATATTTAGTTAGCACAGAACAGAATATGCTGAATAGCAAGGGCTTATCATAATTTGGCCAAGATGGGATTCTATGAAAGTTCATAGATAATGGCTTACAAGTTACAATTCCCTCATTTTTGTAATTCTCTGTTATATATGTATATATAATATACGATGACTTTTATGGTCAGAAGTGCTAGAAGAAAAATCAGCATAAATAACAGAAAATTTTTGTTTTAAATGAAGTATCAACAACATAATGCCTCTTCCGTAAACTAAGAGTATCACTTATTAGAATTGCCAGATCTGAGAGGCCAAGGGGAAAAAAAATGTTGCCAATATCTAATAAAAACAAGAGATCCCAAAATGAGAGTCACTGCAGACCAAATGAAACATAACAAATGACCCTTGTTTCAAACTGAAAAGCAGACAGTGGTTACTAACCCAGCAATCAAACAATCTGTTTTCGTAGAAGTCATGATTATCACTCACCACTGGATCAATTTTACAGGAAGAACCAAAGTTTCTTAAAACTCATGATAGCTTATGAGGATACAGATGGTATGAGTGACAGCTTGTAACAGCCACTGGAAGCAGTGATTATGTAGTTTACACATCTGGAGGTTTTATCACTATTCAGCTACAGCTGAGGGTAGGAGATAGCAACAGCCTATTCCCAGTGCTTTTGTTATACCTTTAAAACAGAGGCTATTTCAAGGCTTGCATGGGATTATTTTTCTTGTATAATCTCAAATGGTAATCACTCTTCAGGGTGATGAATGCTTCAGGAGACTGCTTTTTAGGCCTTTCCTTACACTAAGCAGTTTTTATATTTGTCTCTCTAGCTTGCCAAGGTCCTATCACGTTTCCGGGAATGCCCTGAAGCACCCTTCTCCTTCATCGTGTCAGACACTGTGGTGCCCTCCCAATGCCCAGGCATCCAATTGTGAGTCCTTCCAGACTCATAAGGGCTCTTTCCAACCCCATAACATTCACTCTTCATCCTTTATACATATTGGACTCTTGTGGCTCTTTTCTCCAGGCCTACCTTTAGCACCATCATCAATTCTCTTATTTCTACAATCAGAAGACAAGCAGAGATGAGATATTTTGTTGTTATACTGCATGCTGTTAATAGCTTTGATCTGTAGACAATTACAAATCATATTGTAGCTTCTGGTTCTGCCAGCTCTATATGTGAGCTTCATACGTTCTGTGTTTAGCTCTCTTTCTCATTTGATTCTGCTTAGTGTGTAAATACCTATGCATTTATGCCTAGGATGCTCTTTGAGAAATTGTGGAACTGATTGGATGTATTATTCAAAAGTTCCCGTGTTACAATCAAAATGACAAATGACACCAACCTGAGAATAAAACCTTGCTTCATTTGGCTACCTGTGTTATCTGCAGCAGTTTTCCTGGGGTGAGCTATTTGGAGGATATACAGAGGCATGTGTGACTTTCATGTTGCTGTTAAGGTGAAGCCATTGTGACAAAAGCTGTGACTACTTTTCATAAAGATAGTTTGAAAAGACAAAACCAGGACATCGGCTTTACTTCAAGGTAGGCGAAAGAAGGCAAGGGGCACAGCTAGAGGAACTAGACACCAAGAACAGCCAGCTAGAGAAAGTTCTGTGATCAAAGTCCAAGAACAGGTTTTTTTTTTCATGAAATTTGCCATTAGAGATATTGAGGAGGCCTATGTATTAAATTCCTGAGTTTTGAGGCACTGTAATAGAGCTGTCAAACAAAGATATAGAAAGTGCTACTGTTTCCACTAGACATGACAAGCTAAGGATTCCCAACAAAGTAAGCTGTCAAGGCCACCTGAAGAGGGATAATGAAAGTGATTACATCAGCAAAGAGGAAGGAACAATCCAGGTAAAGAGTTGGTAGATATTTGATCTTGGAGGGTTGCTGTTACCTCCAGTGCAGTCATCCAAAGCTGTCTAAAAATTAAATAGACTAAAAGAACAAGAATGCCTAGGATTTCTTCCAGGAATTTCTGTAGTTACCTACTAGGCATCAAAGGAGGCTTCTTTTGAACCTTCAAATATACAAGGAGGTCACATGCACTAGTGACTTCAGATTTAGTAACCTATTATTCATTATTTTCTTTTTATTGATTGTTTTACAGTCCCCAAGGCATGTGTGTTGCTTTCTGTGCCACCAAAAAAAAAAAAAAAGGTTCTGGGGTTTTTTACAGGAGCAAGAGCAGCTGTCTGTCATTGTTAATGACAATGGCAGCCTTTTTTTTCCCCTATTAATTCTGCATAGGGCATCTCACATGAAAATTAAGTCCAATTTTTATGATGAATGATGTCCTGCAACCAGAAAAAAAAAAGTGAGGTTGACCTAAGATATTTTCTTATTTAAAGATGACCTTGAAAAGCCTAAAATTGCCGCAGATTAATTATTTGGCTTAATCACTTTGTTAATATTTTTAAAAGAGAACATTAGGTGCAATACTTGGGTTGTACTAACGTTCAGGACAAAGAGACAAGCCAAAGCAATGAGAAAATTGTGGAAAAGTAAGGTATCACCCACAAATATAAATAGCCACTAATTAAATAACTGCATTTAGAAAAATAATATGCTATAACTCTAGGTGGCAGCAGTGGAACAAAATAGAGAAAAATGTATGATTATGATTACACTTGCTGACTGTTAATACAAAATCTATTAATTAAATAATGCTGATGGTGTTTCTTGACACAATATTACTTTTATACTCTAGATGGCAGCAGCATCACAAAATACAGAAAAATAAGATTCAGTGCATTCATGGTGTGTCAAAATATGCAGCCCCTTCAAGTTTTTGGATGTTGAAGTTGGAGTGGTTGAAATGCAGATTTCCTGCAGGCACTTCCCCATCACAAAAGAAGACGAAAAAAAAATCTAACAATGATTGTTAAATATCATGTACAATTGCAGACAAATCACTTCTGAAGTAAGGCTACATTTTACCAGTCTTGGGACATTCTGGTTTTTACTAATGGAGAGCCTATGTGCAGAAACCAGAAATGACAGCACCTCTCTAGCTGGGTGAGGGACTGATCCTCAAAAACTTGTGCCTGAGCATACCTCGCATGGATCTTGCTTTAGTGTGGTAGGAGAAGTACAGCTTTTGCAAGAGAGGGCAGTAAGAGTAACCATATCATGTATTCAATCTCTAAAGTGTAGGTTTTCGCATGTGTCAATTCACAAGGACTTCATCTGCCTAAGTCTGGTCAACCAGTGCCATGGTAGGATCACACTGTGGAGGCGGTTCTTTAAACGGATTTTGGGAGTGTGCCTTGTTCAAAGGTACAGATCTGTACACTGGGATCTGTTAGTATCATCTGTAAGTAGGACTATGTGAGAGACCCAAACACTCCCATCAGCTTTTCCCTCGATCACTTAATATTCAGTTGGTATGGAAAAGTTCTTGGTCTGTGCTGCTTATTGGGGGGGGACCAAACTGGATTTTTAATTATGTTATTGTTTTCTTTCAAAATTCTTAAATCTCTCTAGGGGAAAAAAAAAAAAAAAAAAAGAAAGCAGGGAACTAAAACTGAGCTGGTATCACCAGTATTAAGCTGAAGTGAAAGTTAGGGCTTACTGCATGAATACTAACTGTTTTGTTATATAAATAGATGTTTGTTAGCTATTGATAATATCATAGCGGAATTAAATGATCAGATCATCAATTCCAAAGACTAACTGTAAACTCTAAATAATTCATTATAAGCTCTTTGATTATAAACCCTAAAGAATTTAATCTGCTGAAATTATAACTCAGAATTGGTTAATATTTTGATAGTGAAATGGGGGGAAAAAAAAAAAGCCTTTAGCACCTAAACAAAACTTTCTGAGAAAGATACAAAGGTTTCCTTTCAGTTTTTCTGGTGGCTAATACCTTCCTTTTCTCAAAAATAAGTTTATCCAACTATTTTTGCAGACTACTTAAACATATTAGAGAGTTTTCTGGCACTTCTCTCAGATAAACTCCAGTTGTTTATAATGAACAGGCCAAACTGCATTATCAAATCCTAAAATTAAATTAAAAATATTGTGGCTGTCTCTCACCAAGGAAAAACAAGGATAAAAGCAAATATTAAAGAATTTTTTTTTTTTTTTTAATTGTAACTCTTCTATTCTCTGTTCTTATAGTCTCTTGGAAGCAGAGATGAAGTAGTCCCAGAGCCAAGCGCTGATGCTGGTGCTGTGCTTCTCACTGCAGGCTTTCTTCACAACCCAAAAAGAAGCTCATGCACAGGGCTGCACAGAGTGCTCTGAAGCACTGCAATTAGATGTGCTGAGTTTTCTATTTTCTGGTGAATACCAAATGCCATTTGGACTGTGAAACATGCTACAAGCTTTATGTCTTTGATGGTCCTATGCAACTGGTTGACAGCCAGTGATGTGTGTGAGGTCAGACTTTTCTGAGTATTGTGCCTAGTTTAGCCACTTGTTCTGTAGGTACAAATACCTGCAGAGGTTGTGTCTGTGTGTGTTCAAGGGAGACAGTGATCCTATGGAAGTAGTATTTTTTTCCTATTGAATTAAACACTGTGGCATTAATTTTGCAAGATGTGTATGTGCACATTCTCTCTTTTAATCCCTCCAGGCTGTAGCCAGATTCACAGACAAAGCTGTTCTACTGGTAGGATGAAAAAGCACAGTGAAAGTAAGTGTGTTGTATCCTTCACCTGGGTAATATCTCTCTGTTCCTTCTCTGCTTTGAATAGATTTTTTTAAGGTTTGGACAACTCTTGATAGTAGATATCCCATTAGCTGGTGCAAGCTAATGCTGTTGATGGGATGAGGCAAGGACTGCTGCTGCCTTCTCCATAGTAATATTATATATAGTAATAGTAGTAGTGTTATTTTCTGACCACCATTTAATATGTCAGCTGAATAGCAGCTCTATACTGCAAGAGACTAGCCAGCAGCAGTCATAGTTTTGTTTATTTCCTTTTTATTGTAATGACTTTGAATATCTCCTTAGAGGGGCATTCCTGTGCCCAAGACTGTAATATACATACCTACTGTCTGACCTACTGTTTAGTTGTACAGAGAAAGGACTGGAGATGTGTTCTAGAAAGAATATCTTGAAGTGGAGTAATGCAGGAAGAGGAATGATACAAGAAGGCTAGAGAATGTATGGTTTCTTTGGAGAGGAAAAAAATGCATTAAGGCACAAACATTTTCTGCATGTGCACGAGTGCCCGGCTTACTGATACAATGCCACTTCACTGAAGTGGTCCTCTCAGCCTGTGAGGTACCATCGTTAGCCAGAGAGACATAAATTACTCCTTGCTTTGTGAACTGCTGTAATGATCAAGAATAGAGGTGTCTTAATTTACTGAAATGAGACAATGACTGAAGATGCTGAAAAGCACTGGCTGAGATTGTCACAGAATCCTCGCAGCAGAACCTGGCTTCTCTGAAGTGTTCTCCAGCACTTTTTTTTTTTTTTCCCCTTATGCTTTGTAGATCACTCCTGTGATTTGTAACACACAGCCCACTCCATTCATAGTCTTACACTGTAGGCTGCACTGGGTAACCATAACTCCTAAAGGAAGTGATTCACCAGCACGCTGATCTGCCTCTCATGGACATTATCTAATGTTAGTGCCTTGGAAAGGTCACTAAAAGCAGGGAAATTCTCCAAATAATATTTAACTAAAAAAGATCTTTGCTTAAAAGCATGTGAAGGTTATGTAGTGAGAAGGACTTCTCTGCAGGTGATCTAAACTGTTCCCTAGTATAGATGTTTATAACAGGATCTTTCATTGGAATTCCATGAAATAAAAGTTACTCAGAATTACAAATCATCGTAACAGGAAGAGAAAGTACCATCTGGGTGAAAGCGCCATGATGAAACAAATAATCTGGCATATTGATCAGCATAAAGTTTCTGACAGAGCTGTTCTGCTCATCTGAAGTCTTCCTCATCTGCTTTTTGCTGCCTTGTGATAATGCAAAGCAGACACATGCTGTGGTGGTAGCTGCCAGTTGGATCTCTGCTTTACAAAGCCCTGTAACCTGTCCCCTGTCCTTCTGTCTACAGCTGCAGGCTGTGTCCCCTCTCCCAGCAAGCAGCCAACACCCTCTTTCTCACAGCAGTCAAATCCACCTTCACTGCCTCAGCCGGCAGCAGCTCTCCTGCGCTGCTGAACTGGCCGAAGCAGCCTCCAGCTCTACACACTGCCACGGGCAGCAGCACCTTGCTCATCTCCTAATGCTGCTCCTTGCTCATCTCCTAAACAGTTTTAAATCACCTCCACTACAAGAGCAGTGATTCTCTTCTCCTGTTGGCCTATCAGCCAGCTTTCATTTCGCCTGAAAGTCCCCACTTACTAGACCTAACTTTCCATATCTGTAGATATTTGGGGCTCTAGAAGGAGGTTGTAGTGAGGCTGGTGTCGGTCTCTTCTCACAAATTACTAATGATAGGATGAGAGGAAATGGCCTCCAGTTGCGTCAGGGGAGGTTTAGATTGGATATTAGAAAGAAATCCTTTACTGAGAGAGTAGTTGGGCAATGGAACAGGCTGCCCAGGGAGGTGGAGGCATCACCATCCCTGGAGGTGTTTAAAAAATGAGTAGATGTAGCGCTTGAGGTTATGGTCTGGTGGTTAGGGAGATGTTGGGGTGAAGCTTGGACTTGATGATCCTAGAGGTCCTTTCCAACCATAATAATTCTATGATTCTATGATTCTACAAGGCCATTGCAGAAGGAAGGAGGAAGAAATAGACAAAAACGTCTGGGCTGGGGAAAAGCTGGAGCTAGGATGGGAATACCTTATGGACCAATTCCAGCGTAAGAGCTGTCTGATAAATCACGATGGACTGTAGCGTTTTCACATCTGGAGAATGAAGTTGGCCTTCTCCAGCTACAAGTCAGATGTACCCTAAGTGAGATGATCTTCTTCAGTCTATGTTGTGCTGAACTTCACAGCTTGGGTTCAGCATTAATGAATATTATGGTTCCCACTTAGTGGAGTTTAAATGCTTTTTAATAAACCCTCTCCTCTCAATGCACCCAGGCAGCACTGAGTCACCCCAAATCCCAGAAAACTCAGTAGATATTACAGTCATGTAAACATCAGAAACTTCTCTGCTTATTTAGTAACCAACTTTGAGTATGTGTTGAAATGAAGAGTTCAAACCTAGAAGGAAAAAATATCTCATCATTTCATACCGAAAGTTCTCAGCTGAGCATGCAGATTCTTCGTTTGGTTTTGCTGATAACTAAAAATTAACAATTCAGCATAAGTCTTAATATAGACTTCTCTCTCTGTCTGGCACCTGCGAGACTTTCCTCCAGTATTTTCTCTCTCTTAATGCTGTACAAACATCAGTATTAGCAATAACTGATTCAGCAACATATACCTTGAACTTTGGAATAGTGACTTGGCATCTGAGCCCAATACAGCTTCAAAAGGACTGAGCTTATCAAGTCATCTCTTAAAAGGTTACACGTCAAAATGTCACCAGGCTCTACAACCAGACCATCCAGAAAAAGGAGAGTATTAAAGTAAGATTCGGTATTTTGTTTATGATACTATTTCTGTTCTGGTAAGGGGATAGGCAGAGATACTGGCTTTTCATGAACAAGTTAACCTTTTTTTATGTTCAGTCTTACCTACTGCCTTTTACTCCAGCTAATTTTTCCAGACCCAACCAGGTGACAGAGTGAGAGAGCAATTTTTCCACTTTTTTTTTCCCTGTCAATGTAATTTTTCACTGTTTCACATAATTACATGTATGCAAATGTATTGAGTGAAGCTGGATAGATGATACAAGTTGAAAATTGAAAGGCAAAGGTCTCCACTGACTGGAAGTGAAGGCCTAAAATATGATTGCACAACATGAAACACTGGAAACATGAGCTCTAACTACAGTTTCATCTCCAAGGTTACGGTGTCAGGTCTTGGGTTACAGGTTTTCCAAACCCAGTGGCACAAAAGATGTATCCTTTGCTTTTAAACTGACTGAATTTTGTGCGGAATCATTGACAGACAGCAGTAATACATCTTTTCTTCAGAGAAAAGTACATAGAAAGTCAAGTATGATGTGTAATCTCATTATCAAAGAGAAGCCAAAGCTTTGATATCAACAGGAGTCCTTCTGTGGACTTCAATATAGAAATAATTTTTGTAATTTTAGTTATTTTTCCTCTGTCTTAATATTTTTATTGCACCATGAAATAGTTTCTTCCTAAGAGAGAACAATCAGTTTGGGGATTTTATTTTCTTTCTCTTTTTTTCAATTTTATCTTGGTTTTAGTGGGAGTATTTGTTGTTAGTTGAGATGCTGAGAAAAAAAAATGTTAAATGCCTCTTTCCAGAGGGACAGTAGAGGATAAATGTGTCTTGTAAGACAGATGTAGGTGGCATACTGGCCTGATGTTGGATGTACAGGAATGAAGAGTGAAAATTCATTCAGAATCCCCATTTGTAATATTTTGATGTATTATGACTATATAGTCTTGTGTGTTAATAACAGATTATAATCTGTATGTTTGTAGGGCAGTATTTAGCCAGGCAAGATTTGCTTATGTAAATTCCACTACCTGTGTTTGAAACTGATAGTGACTGTTACTTAATAGTACTCAAAAAAAAAGGATGCCGTAGCTTCAGACTTAGGTGGGATTGTGGGTTTGGAGAACTTTCTCCATGGTTATTTGTTTCCTCTTCGCTTTCTCCTGAGGATTCCTAAAAAAAAATATAATTCATCTGAGAACCCTAGTGTTCTTCTGATTTGGTGATGTTAATGTCATTTAGTTGTGTGCCCTTTTCACAGACTCCATGTGCCATTTTCCTCTGCCACACAGAACAGGGATGAATGAGGGAGAACCAAAACTTTTCTGAAAACAGAAAGGCTTTATTATATGACACTTAAACAGAAAAACAGGAGTGACAGGATTTCCATACAAGCAAAATATTATCTTCTTTAAATGTGTTACTCATGTTTGCTCTTTATGGGTGGATTGTTAGACTGTATGTTCAGCTCTCTCAAGAGGCATTTAGGACTTCAAATACAGTAATAAATTAATTTGCAAGATAGAGACAATAATGGAAGATTCTATTTCAAACCACCAAAGAGAAACTTTTCTGGCATTTTCAAACACGCAAAAGCATAACTGACAGCCTTATTTATTTGTGTAAATGAACCCACCAATGAAGTAAAAGACAAGACAGATGATAATAGGAAGTGTGGCTTCTTTTTTTATCTACAGAGAGATGTGACTTACCTGAGTGTTACTGCTAGCTTTCTTCCACGTCGCTTGGGCACCCCTCTCCCCTAAGAGGCCAATGACAGCAAAGTGAGGGCAGATCAGAGATCTGCTGTATGCAGTCCTTGCTTTTTCTTAGATAACCAAGGTTACTCTTGGCAATAAGGAGATGGCAAGTTGACACCCATCATCTAAAAAGGAAACCATTAGTTTACTCAGAGGCCAATACAAAGCTACCAGATAGGAACAGTTTTCTGTCACTATCTATCAAGGCTAGAGCACAGCTACCCAGCCTTCTGTGACATCAATTTTATGCTGAGAGCAGAGCAGTCTCAAAAAACACTGAAGAGCTATTTACTTGTAAAGTCTAAGGAACATCTGTCAGGGGCTAAAAGTGTTAAAGAAATGGTTAACTGTACATGGAGGTGGCAGATTCTTAGGCTCAGATTGCAGGAAAAACATTAGCAGTGAAAGTCCACAAGCTTTATCCTAATTTATCAGATTACTTCCTCAGAAACTCTCCTTTTGAACTGCTCTTCAACAGAAGAACAAATGTGTAGACTTCAATGCTTAATAAAGCTAAAAGCTTCTCCCTGGGGTAATTGAAATTTTTCTATCAAAGGGTAGATAGACCTGGTTGCAGCTGCAACAAAGAAGAAACATATAAAGCCAAGTGGAAAGCAGTTAGACAGCATTGGTGGTGTAGGACCATTGAACATGGTCTTGCTAATTGGAATCTATAGCACAGGACATTCAACTACATGCTGGGCAAATGACCCTGAAAGTTTCAAGTCTATCTAGTATAAAAAAAAAATGTTCAGATGTAAAAATAATCATACGAACGATGGATTCTGTATCCTTGAATGGGCATAACCAACCAGAGATCTGGGTAACTGGCAAATTTCTTTTTTAAATAGGGCCCTTTGAGTCCCATATATGCATCTACTTTCACAAGCATTTCAAAACCCATCTTCTAATAATTTCACACAGAGCTTTCAGAGAAGCAATGTTCAAAAGAATGAAAGTAATGAAACACAGCAAAGTTTTACATTTTTATTTCTGTACTTTAGGAAAATTCCTATTGAAGACAGGAGGCAGTTCAAATTGGAATTGCTTTACTGCCAACAAAAATGTGTGACTCTTGATCTAATGAAAAATTACAGAGATTGAAAAGCAGAAGTAGACTTAGGAAGGATTTCAGTTACAGCAGGATGCAGCCCTTATTGCATTTGTAGTTCAAACTGTGATCTCTAAGGAGACCTAAATTGCTCCAGAGTAGGGAATTTAGGGTATTTGAATTTTTATTTTCTCAGAGGAACAAATATGGGTAGCTAAGACATCAGGCTTTATTGTCATGCATTTAGAAAACATTTTAAAATAAAATGTCATTTAATGATGAAAATGTTCAATTATTAAAATATTTGTCTGGTGAATTAGAAGTTGTTCAAAATGGTTTCATAAAGCGGAAGTTGTGAGTTTTTTCAGTTTCCAGTCCTGCAAACTGATTTGGATAAGAACACTTCTATTTTACAGAGAAAAAGCTGTAGTATTTGTGATTGTTATCAATATGCAAAGATTCGCTGTCTCAAAACCTAAACTGTTATTCTCACGGGCTCTGTAGCTTCGTGAGCACTAAAGTATTTCTGGGAAATGAAAAAGCTTCAACAGTAAAAGCCATAATTACATCTCTACTTCACAATGTGCTAACATACAAGGATGTCAGAACAAGCCACCCTGGGCACTGGAAACACTGTCTACTCTTGGTTGGCATTCCATGCAGGCCAAAGTATGCTGCTGAAAGTCAGGGAACCTTAGCTTGGGTGCAATACTATGTTGCATGGCTGTGTCCCTTCCCATGCAGATACTACTCCATCTAGAGCTCAGTCCAGTATCTTGATATGATGCAATATGGACTGTGTGGTACAGACATGCTCACACAGCTCCAGCAGTAAAAGAACTGCCGTCAAATTCCTGCTCCAAATCAGTAAGAAATAGATTTGAACTTGGATTTCCCAAATACCAGTAGATGTTATGATAGATATGAATTAATCTCGCAGGTTTTACATTGTTGACATCTCCTGCCATCTCTTTTTCCATTCTTTTTAAGAGAGAAAACGCATGTGAATGACAGGTGACAATTATGTATTTCCAGGTATTCCCTAGAACTGTTCTTTCTCTCTTGCTTTTCCTCATTTGTCACCCATTTTATCTAGCTTCCTCTTTTACCTCATCTTTTTCATTCATCAAACTTTTCTCTTTCTTCATCAAAGCCTAAATTTTGAACTTTTCTTTCTGTGTTGTTTGAACCTTTCTTTCTTCTGCTATTCTTTCCCTGCTATTCTTTACTTTTTTTTATCACTTGTATCCTCCTTGTTCCTATTTCTTTTCTTGCATAACAGTGGAATAGGCTCCCCAGAGAGGTGGTTGAAGCCCCATCCCTGGAGATATTCAAGGTGAGGTTGGACAAGGCTCTGAGCAGCCTGGTCTAGCTGAGGTTATCCCTGCTCACTGCAGGGGGGCTGGACTAGATGACCTATGGAGGTCCCTTCCAGCCCTAGCCATTCTGTGATTCTATAATATTTCAATTGTTTGCATTAATTGTCTTCAGCCCCTCCTTCTGATGGCTCTGATGTACTTGGTTTCTGACAATTAGCCACTTCTTCCCCACCATCTAAAGCAGCATTTTAAGTGCTGAGCAGCAGAGTTCCTTTCCAAGGTACCAGTTTCTTTATTTATATGTATACTAACAATATACACAAATACATATATATGTAATTTTAATAGACATATATATATCTGTTGCTCTGCAGATGAGACTTTTCAGAGGAACTGACAATATGTTTATACAGAATATTTTACATATTTTTCTGACAACAAATTAGCAGAAAACTTTCTTCTCAACTCTTTCCTTTCTTGAAGAGCACAGATTAAGCCAACTATTTAAAGTCATTCTTATAACCCTTCCATTCAGATACTGAATAAAATACCTGCCTAAGTACTTTGATGTACTGAGGCCTTCAAAATGTAAAGCGTGGCAAGACAGAAACCTGTTTTTGGAACCCTCAACAGCAGAGTACCTTCAGCTGACAACAGATCTCTTTTTGAAATTAATTATTTTGTGCTTGAAATTATATCAGGTAATCCTATAGGAACAGAAATAAGTTTTTCAGTTTGTTTGCTTAGAGTTTCACACAGGCGCATTGCTAACTGCTTCCTATCTGTGAGCTTACCTCCTTGCTCTTACCTACTGCTTTTCTTCATTTGGATTGATGTGCATCCCTCTGCTATTCCAGATACACCTTTTTTTAAGTGTTCCTGTTCCTTTTTTTGATGTCTTGTGGCACTAAATTCCTATACCTCAGATCATGTATTTATAATAGGAACATGCCCACTGTCCCTCACAAATCTTGCTCAGGACTTCATTGCTTTTTTTTTAGAGTAGGGCCTGACTTTAAGAAATTAAATACTACTACTCAGAACAAGGAATTAAACACGCACATTTTGATGTTTGCAAGAAGTAGCTAGTAATCCATATCACATAAATCCTATTATCTGAAACGCTGCTCTGGTCCAGTCCAACACTAGAAATGCAGATATCTCTTTACATGACACTGACCCTAAAAGTTGGCCCATGTGTCAAGTCAAAACAAAGGTAGTCTAGATTTGTCCGAGGATCAAACAAGGACCAAAATTAGATCAGTAACAGAGGAAAAAAATAGTACTTAACCTGATTTCCTTTGAAAGTATTCAGAAGACAGAAATGATTCATTTGGGTTTGTTTGGGTAACAACAGTGATAGGAAGGATGTAACTCTTAACACTTGGAGATGAGGACTTCTAGGCTTAGATATCTAAAGCTAATACTGTGACAGGCCTTTCCGCATCATTACTTCATCATGACATCACACAACCACAGAGGTCCCTCTCTGGTGTTCAGTGTGTTTCAATTCCTGTCTTGGAACAAAGTCAAGCACAAGGTTGATCAGCTGCATCCATACAAGCATACAGAGGAGGGCAGATGAAAAGTGATAATGAAAATTACCAAACCAAGCCAACTCCATGAAAAGTTGTACTGTGAATGGATGAGCTTCAGATCATTGCATAAAGTCCATTAAACAGCAGTGTTCTCATTTAAGTTCATTAAAATTTCAGTGAAATGATTTTGCAGTTTCTTTGCATTGTGCCAGAATGAACATTGTGTTTACAGCAGATGCTGTCTAGTGCTTCTCTTTGCTTTTAGAATGACATCAAACTTTTAGGGTTTTCTTACTTACTTTCCTGTGCTGCTACTGACAAAACTAGAGAGACCAGCCAAGCAATGGCAAGCCAAAAGTTCATCCAGTGGGAAAACCCAAGGTTTGTATGTTGTCATTGTGTGAAATTACCAGTCTGTTGCCTGGACGTATATTTTTCTTTTGCTGAGCGTGCAGATTATCTTGTGGGCTTTGAACAAATGAAAGCTGAATCATATGACTCATCATTACTTCAGCATAAATACAGACTGTAGTCAAAACCCATTTTCTTTTAATATCAGTTCTTGATGACTTCTTTATATAATTTAATTATCTCAGTGACTTTTTATTTTTTAGATTGCAGTAACAGGAAGTAGAGAGTAATAGCAAACACCTACTGCATTCTGTGGATTATTAACACTTTTTATCCTTCTAAACACAGGAAGTTTTTACCCCTACGACTGCGAAGCATTTTAAGTTCATTGCGTATAGACACATACAGATAAATGTGAGCACTCTCAGCTGTAATACACAAAAATAAAACTAGCTCCAAAAATTTTTCCTTTCAACATTGGTGTAAAGAGCTACAAAAGTTAATTGACAGTGATAGGAATGCTTATGATTTCTTCTTCAGTTTCTCAGGAATTTTTACTGAGACCAGTGCTGTTTAATATCTTTGTTGGATGGCATGGACAGTGGGACCAAGCGTACGCTCAGCAAGTTTGGCAACGACACCAAGATGTGTGATGTGATCGACATGCTGGAGGGAAGGAATGCCATCCAGAGGGACCTGGACAGGCTTGAGAGGTAGGCCTGTGTGAACCTAATGAAGTTCAAAAGGCCAAGTGTTAAGTTCATGCACCTGCATCAGGGCAATCCCAAGCACAAATACAGGCTGGGCAGAGTATGGATTGAAAGCAGTCAGTCCTGAGGAGAAAGACTTGGGGGTGCTGGTTGACAAAAAGCTCAACATGAGCCAACGATGCATGAGTGCAGCCCAGAAAGCCCCAGCCATACCCTGGGTTTCATCAAAAGAAGTGTGGCTAGCAGGTCGAGGGAGGGGATTCTGCCCCTCTGCTCTCATGAGACCTCACCTGGAGTACTGTGTCTAGCTCTGGAGCACCCAACACAAGAAGAACATAGACCTGTTGGATTGGGTGCAGAGGAGGAACATGAAGATGATCAGAGGGCTGCAGTACCTCTCCTGTGAGGACAAGCTGAGAGTTGGGTCTGGTTAGTCTGTAGAAGAGAGGGCTCCAAGGAGACCTTATTGTGAGCTACTGGTATCTGAAGGCAGCCTCCAGGAAAGCTGCAGAGGGATTTTTTACATGAGCTTGTAGAGATATGATGAGAGGTAATGGCTTCAAATGGGAAAGAGGGTAGATTTAGATGAGAAATGAGGAAGAAGTTCTTCTCTGTGAGTGTGGTGAGACACTGGAACAGGTTGTCCAGAGAGATTGTAGATGCCCCCTCCCTGGAAGTGCTCAAGTCCAGGTTGGACAGGACTTTGAGCAACCTGGTGTAGTGGTACGTGTCCCTGCTGATGGCAGGGGGGGTTGGAACTGGATGATCTGTAAGATCTCTTCCATCTTCTACGATTCTGATTCTTTCTCTGATTTCCATACCAGGCAGAGGGGTTAAAACTGCACTGCACAAAAATGTTTTTGCATATGCTTACTTAGCAACACCTTCTGTGGATCCTATTTTCTGAAGCAGTGTCTGCTTAGAGTACTTGCAGCTGCACGGCACACTCAGTTCACCCACCCTCCGGACAAATATCCAGTCATTTGTAAAGGTCAGGAATGCATTTGCAAAAGGCTCATTATTCAAACAGTGCAAAAATCACAGTAAAGTACAAAGTGAAACAAGCTTTTCTTCAGGAGTTTTCTTTTGATTTTTACAAGAAAACACTGGCCATTTATACTGTGGCAGCCCAACAGGATGATCCGTGTCAGAACCACGTGTGTTACTGCCAGTGTTGTGCCACAAAATACTAGGTCACCTGCTCTACTTGCACAAGTCTATTGGAGCTGATTTTACATATCTTACAGACTTCCTTCCACTACTCGTTGTACCCAAGTACAGTATGTGGAACAAAGAAAACATACACATAAATACGTAAACCCCTTATGCTCGGAAGCATGTAATTTTTCAAAAGAACTTATCCAAGACTTTTTCTGAGTTGTAATGTAGTTTTGTCATTTGGTGAGACATGAGGCAAATACGATCTTGTCTCATAATAGCCTTCAAATATTCATCTGTGTTGCTCATCTCCACTGAGGATCCAGGATGCACAGTAATTTACAGAGGGTCTAAGTGCTGCCAGTTACCTAAGCTTCTGCTAAGGCTGGAAGTCTGTGAATGGACATCTCTCATAGGTATCTTCCTTCTGCCAAAATTTTCTGAATGAGCTACTGAACCAAAGAGGTTTTTACCCACTTAAAGGCAAAGCTAGATTAATTTTTTATTATTTTTTTTTTTTATGGCACAAGTTGCTAAGTGTCAGCATTGCACTTCACTGGATGGAATGGAAGACCCAGGTTCTTACACTCTGCATTTATAAGTAAAGGCAGAAGTCTGAATTTCATTGACCGTGATTTTTGCCTAGCTTTTTTTTTTACAAAATATGCTGATAAAATACGCTTTTGGGTTTTCAGTTCACTGAAGGGTAGGTCAGGTCTGGTCAATAAAACACAGCAATACTCCTTCTTTTAGTATCAGCAAAGGCACTAGAGTTAATTGACAGAGAAGTAATTGGTTAGTTTAAAACTACAACAAATTTTCAAAAATAAGATATCAGCCTACTGGTAGTTTCAGAGGGCTATCAATTTGTGCATCTTTTCATAACTGAATATAATCTTAGCTAAAAAGATCACTGTTCTGAGAAGTTACAGTTTTAATTTCATAGTTGTCTCACTCTTGCCGAAGTCCCTGAAAGTGGCTAAACATTTCTGCTTTTGGGCAAGGTGAACATTTAACAGTCTGATGGTAGAATGTCCCTGAAAGACAACTCCATTCTGACCTTCATTTACACAGATGGTAAGATTCCTGTTAATTCTGTTTTGTATGAACCAGAGCATAACCAGTCTTGATTTTTACAATGATAGTGATAGGAATGTAAAGAGGCCTTTATAATTTTTCCTCCTACCTGGGCACTTGCAAGCCAAAAGTCATTCATTCAAAATAGTAAAACTCTGCTCTGATACTGTTTCACTGTGAGTTGTATTTTCAGTCTTTGGTTTAGTGGGGTTTTTTCCTGGACTTTCTCCAGTTTGTCCACATACTTCTTGAATTTTAGACACTTCTTGAATTTTAGACAATGGCATTTGGAAGGATGGGGCTGGCAGGTTGGTTGTTTATTTGTTGGAATCAATAGTTTCAAAGTCTCCTGTAAGGAAAATATTTTTATATCGCTCATGATATATCACAATCATAAATGCTTTTTCCATCCCCAAAGTGGGCAGGTTTTATTAACTTCCATTGTTTCATTTTGAAAGGCTGTTCCAGAAACTTCCTCAACCTCCCATTTTAAACTCTTAATTTCCAGATGAAAGTTATTAATGGTCAACCTTTAGCTACTTGGGAGTCTTTTTGCTAGTCACGTTTTCTTTTATAGCCTTAGTCTCCCATTAACCGTATTCCCCTCAGTGTGTCTTGGTAGAGAAAACCATCCTGATCCTTCAGTATTTAATTCCTCACCCTTTATTTTTCTCACTTAAATAAGCACACCTTTTTTCTGCTTTTTCCAACTAAAGGCACCAGAGATACAGAATCCTGCTATTTCTTGCTCACATCCTTTTGGCATGATGAAGCTTGCTCTCCCTTCTGCACTGATGAATGGTTTCAAAAGAGGACAGAGTGGTGCAACTAGACTTACTCATAGCATCTCCCTAACCAGAACTGCTCTATGAAATGTAGGTGGCAGTTTCACTGTGGGTGTTGCAAAACAAAAGCAAAAAAAAATAATGACCTTGCATAGTCTTGTGAAAAAAGTTGTAAGTAGCTACTATCAGAAGATGACTCTCAAGTTCGGAAGCTGAGAAAATACCCTCCCTTTTCTTATTTCTGTAAATACTTAGAATTAATGTAATGTAGTAGTTACTTCTAAGTTACATTAAGTGAAAACTAAACTTAGAACAGTCTTGCTGATGTGCTGCAAACTATTGTGGTCCACAACCTAATAACAACCCTCTTCTACACCCATTTTCATCTAGGTATAGCAATCTGCCTCAATATTAATCTGTAAACAACCCTGTCACTTTAACTACCATCGTGTGCATACTTTCCAGAAAAACAAAATTTTATCAGGCAAAGTCAGATGCAGATTGCTTTGGCTCAAGCCAGTTCTCCTTATCGTTATTGACCAGAACTGTCCCATTTTGCAAATGTGGACACCCAGGCACCTCTCAGAGGTCTGAAGTTTTGGGTTTTTTTATCTGTGTCATATTTTTACTCCTGAGGCCAGCAGCTCATATTTGGGTTTGCTTTTATGTTGTTTTTTTTTTTTAACTGCAAACACCTTTTTTTAGCAGTTGATATTGATAATCTGTGTCTTGGAAGCTGAATAAATGAACTTCAGGCTATTCAGTCTTGGGGCAATGAAAATTTTTGTCACAGGTTTGTAGCACAACTATTTGCTTTCTATTACCAAGTGTTCACTGCCAATAGGAAAGGGGGCACACACCATTTTGCAAGAAGGGCTCTTACCTATGCGTGGCCCAGGCGCCCTTGACAGAATAAATTGCGGGTCATTTCTAAAGGTTTAAACAAAAGGCACCTTCAACATTCATGTGAAATAAATATTATTCAAGAGTGAGAATATTCATGCATGCAGCATGAGGAAAAAAGTAGATCATGTAATTGCTTTTTTTTCTAAACACTACCTTGTAGCCAAACAAACACAAGTTAGCGAGTGGAAAAAACATGGTGTTCTCTGAAATGACCAGAGCCTATTGGTTGGGTTGGTTTTTTTTTTTCAATTAATTTGTGTCTCTTTTCCCTTCATTTCCCACAGTGATTCAAGGCTTTACTGTCCACAGAGCCTGTAATTTCAGCTCCACCTATGACCTTCATTCAGTTCATCCCCAACAGAACCCTCCCATCTCATGCCCATACCCTCAAATCACTTGCTGGACAACACAAGCATGGGGTATAAATGGTCAGGGTAGGCTGCTAACCATCTGGCAGACAGGGGGGTTAGCCAGCAGCATGCAAGGGAAGCAGATCATGTTGAACCCGTAGCTTTCTGTCAATTTGCAGCACATTTGAGCCTCCTCACCCAGTAGCCAGCTTTGTCATAACTTTTAGGCCTGTGTTATCTGAAATCCTCACCTCTCTGACAGACTCTCTGTGTTATAACTGGTGTAAAAAAACTTAACAGTGGGAGATTAACATGGAGAACCTAAAAATGAAAACATTTGATGGGCACGATGCCATCGTGTACTCCTTTTCATTTGGGGCCAACGGGAAAGATCAGCAGAAAGGACGTTTTAAAGTACTGTTATTTAAAGCTACTGAAGAAAGATACATGCATTTGGCAAAGACACAGGCCTTTCGTCAAGCTCTGCATGACTAAGCTGATAGGAGCACTGAGCTCATAGCAAAATTTGGGCCCGATCGTGTTGTCAGAGTCATCGAATAGCAAAGTCATTTTATATTTTTTTTTTTTTTCTCTGCACGAAGGAAGGACGGAGCCGGTCTGCAGCCGGGCGATTCCCCCTCACGTCAGCGTAGCGGGCGGCCCTCCCCTCAGCGGGCCCAGCCCGTGCGGAGGGGGCCGCTCGGCCTCGGGTGGGGGGCCAAGCGCAGGGCAGGGGGGTGCTCCCCGCCCCCGGGGGAGCCGAAGCGCCGTCCCGGACAAAGGCTGCCGAGCAGAGGCAAGGCGATGAAAGCTGGGTGCACGGGTGGAGGACGGGCACCATCTTGATTGCACCGGGCGGCGAGCCAGGCCGCCTGCGGCGGCTCGGGAGCGGAAGGTGTCCCCTAAGGCCCGGCCTTTTGAATTCAGTTAACAAAAAAAATAAATAAACCAACCGAAAAACCCCCAAAACAAAAACACCTCCGCATTTTCCCTGCAGTGCCCGCTGCGGCCTGCAGAGCCAGCGCCGCTACATCCTCCACTACCGCACGGCGGCCGCTCCCGGGGGGCCAGGGCGAGGCTGCCGGGCCACCTGCGCCTCAGGGCGGGCAGCAGGAGGGCGGGCGGCGCACCTCCCCACCTCCCCCCATCCCGCTCGGCGCCGCGCCGGGCAGCAGCGGGGCGCGCGCGCGGCCACCAGCCGCTCCCACTGGTGGGGCCGCGGCGGGGGGGCAAAAGCAGCCGGGGGCAGCCCTTCCCGCAGCCATCGCCCCCCTGCGCCGGCCGCCAGCACCCCCCGGCCCGCGGCGTGAGCCGACCCACCGCGCCCCGCGGGGGGAGGAGGGGCGGGGCGGCACCGGATCGGCCCCCACCCCGCGGGGGGAGGGGGAGCCCGGCAGCGCTCCCCCCCGTGGTGACAGTTTCTAGAAGCACGTCCCGGCGTCCTTTGCGCTCTCAACATGGAGGAGCTGACGGTGGAAGTGCGCGGCTCTAACGGGGCCTTCTACAAGGTACCGGCGCGGGGAGGGGGCGGCGGCGGGGCCGGCGGCGGCGGGGGTAGCGCTGGGGGGCGGCCGCCCGGCGGTTTCCGCGCCCGGGCGAGGGCGGTGGGCGCCCGTGGCTGTGGGGGGAGCCCCTGCGCCGGGCCGCGGAGGAGGGGAAAGGGAGGGGGGAAGGGCGCGGAGGGAAGGTGTCTGGGTGTGGTGGGGGCGGTGGTGGAGGGGCTGCGGCCCGGGGGGGGGGCGGCTGGTGGCGGGGGGCACGGAGCGGGGCGGCGGTGGCTGGGGAAGCTGGTGGCGAGGCGGGCTGATACAGGCTGCTCTCGAGGGAGGTTAGTGTGTCGGGAAGGGAGAGGGCCGGGGGGAGCAGATGCACAGCGCGGGGTTTGCTTTGCCTTCATTTTGGAGAGGGCGGGTGAGCGTCGGAGGGAGGATATTTTGGATGAAGTAAGGGATTTGGGTGGGATGGGGTGAGCGGAGACGAAAATAATGATTTTAAAATAATTCTTTAAAGATTTCGGGTTTATTTATGTCATCAGAAAGCTTCCTTCATCATCACCCTCCCTGGAATGGCAGGATGGTACAGGATCAATGCAAAATACTCTCAGCTGTTGCCCGTCAGTCATTTTCCCCTAAGCCTGGCTTCAGATGTTTAAGAATCCCAGCTCTTTTTATGGCAAGAGCCTCCTGTCTTCCTTTCCAGGAGGGCTGATTCCAGCCAGTATTGTGAGCACGCAGTGTAGCTGTGTTCTGGGAGGATTTAATCTCAGGACTCTCTGGCTATTGTGCCTAACCGCATACACAGTTGGGATTGCACATGCAGTATTATGCCGGGGGGTGTAGGGATGCCCTTTTTTTTTTTTTTTTTTTTCTTCCCTTCTTTCTCCCTCCCCTGAATTTCTTGTGTGCAGCTGTGGGCTTGGCTTGGAAATCATGTGGTAAATTACAGTATGTAAAGGCAGTTGGTGCTTAAAGGATTGTAACCAGCTGACTTCAGACTGAGTTTTTTCAACTGGCTGTCTATTAAAAGAGATAAATAGCAGATACCTCTATGAGGAAAGAATGTCATGGGGTAAGCTGCATCCCCTTGCTAGGTAAGCTTCTTAAATTTTTACTAAAATCAGTAGATTATAAATTCTGTAAATTGGATACATTTTTAGTTGGACTTGAAACTCCACACAGAAACCCCCAGCAGAATCATCTGCATTTAGAATGGGATACTCCTAAACGGAATTGTTTTGTTGGTGGGAGTGGGTTTTTTCTTGTTTGTGGTTCCCCCCCCCAGTCTTTTACCCTGCCTAGCTCAGAATTCAGAGAGGTTCTTTTTAGCTTTCCATTTTCTACCTTGTCATCTAGGACAACTTTATAAACCATTGATTTGTTTGTTCTGCTTAAGAAGAATGTGAGACTAATGGGAGTATTAGGAGGTGTACTGAATTCTTGGTCCAAAGGGATCTGTATGCACAGAATTTATTACAATAAACCTGATTTAAAATCTGCAATGATGACGTCTCCTCCTAAATCAGTGAGAATTGCCAGGCTTGGATTAGCACCATCATGCGTTTTAGCCCTGTGAACAGTGGCTAACAAAAGCAGAAGTTTTACTTAAAATGCCATTAATGGTTTTCAGATCAAAGAAATGGGGATTAAGTCTAATGATAGCATCTTCGTGGTGGGTGTAGTCAGGTTAGTGTGATTGGACCCATGATGACCAAAACCCTGGTTGAGAATAATCTGCAGTTCATGTGAAGGGGGGGGTAAATCTCACAGAACCTCCAAAAAACCAAGAACCAAATAAACCAATCTGAAACATAGTTTCAAAAGATGATTCTTGCCAGCTAAATGTAATGAAATGTGCATGTCAGTGACTCCATTTTGTAAGTCCTACTGTTGAAACAGGCAGAGGTTACACATGCATTTTGGAGCTAAACAATGCTGCTAGGAACTTTAAAGTTTCTGAAGCAAGCGAGGGAGGCAGGTCAGTCTCATTTAGAAACTATCCTATTTTGGACACCAACAGCACTGATAATAGCATTTGTGAGATAATGAGAATTAGCTCATCTTGTCTAAACCCCATGTCACTGGATAGTAGGTGGCAAAAACTTTTCTGATTTGTAACATGGGATGAAATTTGAGGTTTGCCCTTAGAATAGTCTGAATTCAGATTCATGAGTACAGCATACCTCCCAGGAAATGAGATGAGCATGATCCAGTTATGCTAATAGAGATAAAACCCAGAATAATTATGTAAACAATTACATGACAGAATTTTTTTTAATGAGTCGTTAATATGATCTGCAGCTTAACTGTAGTAGAAGAAATACAGTGATTAAATCTGTTGGAGCATTATAGTGGAGTTTTCAGTAGTTACTAGAGATACAGCCATGATATTATGTATAGGTTCTTTTGTTCCTCTAATAATTGTTCTTCATTTTAGTAAAATCCAGTTTTAACAGGGATTTTTTTCTTATGTGTACACTATGGTTGGTATAAATTAGTAATCAGAATGGTGTTCATCATTAAAATAAAAGTCCGACTGTTTTTCATAATGCATATACCAGTGGACAGTAACTGTCCAAGATAGCTTTTTTATGTACCACCCTGTACAAAAAAATATTATGAACTAAGTTTAACCTTTTATTTATAAATCTTTAAAATAATTGATGGGGGTTTTGGGTTTTTTTTTTGTTGTTTTAGATAAGTAATAGCATCTGGAGAACAGGACAGCATTTACCTTGTATTTTATCCCAGGTTCTCAAGCAGTATACAGCAGAAACGGTATTAAGCCACTCCATGCAACATCATAATATTGAGTTCCCACTGTCTTTAGAGAACAAATGGCACTGATGGGGCTAAAAGGGGTTGTGGTCTTCTGAAAAAAAAAAGTAAGGTTTGTGTTGCGGAACAGAGAGAGGGGGCAAGGTTGATGAGCCCTACTAATTAAGGGTTTGCATAAATTAGAGGTGTTGTGAGGAGTTCTGAGAGCAGAACAGTTCCTAGGTGAGTGCTGGATTGCAGGTTAGGTTTTATCTTTGGGACATTAGACATTTTTTTTGGGGGGGGGGGGGATGGTGGTGAAATGGCCTAAAATATCTGTATTTCTTTGGCTTCTTAATTACATTGTTGAGAGCAAAAGTTGAGTACTCCCAGCCTCATTTTGGCCTAACTGCAGTGTTTTCAAGATGATGATTTTGTGTGTCATTAAGATCAGTAAGTAACTCACAGAATCACAGCCAGTTGAGGCTGACAGAGCCTATGGGGAGGTCATTTGGTCCACATCCCTGCTCAAGCAGGGTCCACCTGTGGAGCCAGTTGCCTAGGACAGTGTCCAGGGGGCTTTTGAATATCTGTGAGGATGGAGACTCCTGTCCATTCTCAGTCAGGGTTGTTTTGGTTTTTTTAGCTGTGAGAGTATTTTCTGACATTCATACAAGACATTCATACAACTCAGTTTGTGCCCATTGCCTCTGGTCCTGCCAGTTTTGACGGGTGTCTGTGCAGCTCTTGGCAAGAACATGAAAAAGCTTCTGTTTGGTCCAGTACGCCCATCAGCATGCGTATGCTCACTTGTATGCAAATTAAAGCCCTGGTTCTGCGCATCAGTCATGAGTTCAGATGTCAGTGTGCATGAAATGGGTTGGGCCTTACAATAAAATGAGACCAAGGTGCATAAATTGAACACTGGATAACTTCCTCCACCTGAGTCCTTCAGTGACATCTGAGTACTCTGAAAGATTTGTTGCCTTCTTCCTTGTAGGGACTTGAGCTGAAAAACTGACTTGGGTGTGTTCTGTCCCCTTGCGCTCTTTGTTTTCTAGAGCAGTAGTTGTTTAGATGATGTGAGGTCATAAAACACATGAAAGTATGAACTGGAATGAAACAACCTTTAATTTACTGTTTCTGAAGTGTTTCCTTCTTGATCTATTCCTCTTTCAAGAGGTGCAGTTGTTCTGGTAAGAGGACTAACTGAAGCGCTGGTATGCTACCATGCGGTTAGCATAGGCCTCAAGGTAGAGATCAGCCAAAATATGACTGAGGGGGAAAAGTGACTGGGAAGTACCCAGCATTTCTCCAAGTGTGCTGTGTCAGTGCATGATGAGCAATCTGTCTGAGACAATGCTTACGAATCAATTAAAATATAATGGCTTTTTCATTTTTCTTACACTTTCTAATTAGTGGCTTTGAAACCAACTCTTGAGTTCTTCTGAATGATTTTTAGCTTGTTGGCTATTAAAATAGGAAACAGTCATGAAGCGCATAGCTTACACAGCTGTTAGTGCCCAGCTACTACGTCAGGAAGCACGCTCACTGGAATTACTTTTTTATTCTTTTTTGTTTTGTTTTTTCTGCAGATATTTTAACTGTCTTGTGGTGATTGGAATTTATTATATCTAGCCCTAATGGGTGGGAAATTTCAGACATGTTGAAGGTCTTAAAAGTTGCATAGACTGGTACAAGAAGTTATCTGTAGTCATTGCTGTTGAGCCATCCATTTAACCTTTTTAGGCTGATAAAAGGGAGATGTGACAGGCGGTGATCACTGATTGCTGATGTATGTGGTTGGTGGAGGGTTCATGTCTTTCAGAAGTTTTGCCCTCTGGAAATACATGTATGAAGAAAGCAGTCTAAGAAATGTGAGTCATTTAGACTTTTAACAAATAAGCCTAAATCAGGAGATTCAGTGATGAAGTTCTTGTGTGACCGTTGTAAGGACCCCTGAATAAACATATGATAATTATGATTGTGAATGGAAATAAACCGTAATGCCATAGATTCCACTGTGGTTGCTAAAATAATACAATAGTTGAGGATTTTGTTCTTACCTGATGCTGGCTTGTAGGTTGCCACTAACCACAAACATTACATCTGCTTTATTTTATCAGTTCCTTGTATAAACTGGTGCAGCTAATCACTTCTGATGGAAATAATAGTTTAGGAAAGTTGAGTCTTTTTTTGTCCAGTAATCGGATTATTTACAAGTTTCCTCTGCTTTGATTCTTTTTTTATTTATTAATTTTTCTTCCAGAGGAGTCAGCATGGGATACATCCTTTAGAAATAAAGATTTCATGTTATTTCTTACATGAAACAATTATGTGTGAATGTTATTTAAAAATAATTGTTCTTACTTCTGAAAGGAGTGAAAGGATTGGTAATTGGATATAGGCTTCTTGACCTTTATGTCACTGATTCAGAGACAGTGCATGGTACTAGATGCCAAAAACATTGACTGTTTGAAATTTGCTCAGCACAGAGTAAGATGATAGGAGTATAGTTTTTAGTATGCAGGTATGTGTGACTCAGAAGCTAACACAGTGGGTATCCCTGGAAAGGATGTTTCCAGCTGAATGAATGGTGCCTCATTTTTAGATTGAACCAGCCTGCATGGGGGTTGGATAAACTTAAGAAAGCAGGATGAGGAAAGGACTTGGATTCCATCTGCCTGCTCTACTGATTTTGTGACTTTGCCCGGAACTGGATTTAAAAAAAAAAAGCGTGTGTATATATACAGAGACATGTAGTTCACTGTAAGGGCACTTCAGTAAATCTTGATCCGTTTATGTTATCAGCAGATCCTAATCCTAAATCCAGGAGCAAAACCCATGTAAAAGGGAAAGAGTGTGTGTGTGTGTGTGTACAATGAAGTAGTCTCAGCTGTAGTGATTGTGCTGGCAAATGATCTGCTCATAGTTTCCTGTCTTTTGTTCACACTTAACATGGTCTGGCCCTGTATTAGATTTGCTGGATCTCTGATCCCAAACCTAGCAACAGTCATGGCAATACTACCCCTCGTTTTACAGGTGCTAGTGTTGGGATCCTGGGTCTGCCAAGTGAGTGGCAGAGACAGGTCTGAACCCAAGTGCCTGGGGAGCCAGCATGACATTAATAGCCTGTAGTACAGTAAGTCTTCTGTCAGCCTCATGAGCTGGGCTGCAGCAAGCAGGGCATACATGGACTTGCAGAGGATCAGCTCGCAGTGTAAACTGAATGACTGACACTAATATCTGGACAGTCCAAATCAGAGGTCTGGCAAGATGAAATCGTATCAATTTTTCTTCCCTTCCTGCCTTCCGCAGTTTGGTATAGGTGTAAAACACACAAAAGTTTTGTTTGATTATAACACAGTTTATCAGTATGAGGTTTTGATGCCGGTATATTTATTGATGATGTGTTTGGTGATGTCTTGTTAGCTGTGTCTCATTGCCTTTGTTTGGAATGAGGATACATGGAATGATGTGTAAGGAGCATAGAGCGTTTCAAACTTAGGTATTGACGTTATCTAAGGCAATACTGCGAAATTAAATTTCAGTAATGGAGTACGTTGTTCGTTTGAGCAAAAGTTAAGATGATGCGTTGTTACTTAAATTAGTAGAAAATGTTTTTCATACAGTATCTGATGCAACTTATTTATATAGGTTGCCTCACTGATGAAGAAATTCAAAACTTAACTGAACATGAGGATATTTACTTTGCGGTTTTATGTTCATCACATCCTTTCTGAATAAGTCCCTTGTGAATTTATAGGATTTAACATAACTCTTAATGTAAAAAAAAAAGAAAAAAAAATCTGGTTTGTATTGCAAAATACCTTAATGTCACAGGGTTTTTTTTGTAAAATCTTTTTCGAAAAATAATCTCTAGGCTCTCGGAATGTTTCTTTTAATATTGCATGTCAGGATGACATTTACTGTATTACATGTACTTCTCTGTTTTTTATCTTGGAGTTGTAAGTGGCAGCTGATAATACTTACAGTAAAGGTTAGGTTTGTAGGTAGGAAAGTAGTATGCAGGAAACTTTACTTTTGACAAATGTTTTGGTAATACTTTTGGCATATTTCTTCGTAATGATAGAATAATTTCTTATAAAATAGTATATAAAACTTAGGTTGAATTGTAATTATTTCTAGATGTATAACAAATGAGGCATACAATCTGTAATACTTCAGAGACTCCTGGTTTCAGTTACTCTGAGTGTGAGCTCTTCCCCACAGCTGTGTAGAAATTGATAACAGTAGGAAGAATTATACTTGGGATTTTTGACCCATGATTCCTTGACTATTAGTTTTGTGTTTGTACAATTAGACTCTTTTTTTTTTTTTCTGGCCTCACAACAAAGTAATTATTTAAATAATTATGTACATTTATTTAGTGCTTTACATATGTCCATGTGTGACCTGAAGTGCATACCAGATATATGTGATTTTTGAGTGTTTCTCATATATAAATACTGTGGAGTGAAAGAGTTTGAGAATGCCAACTGAAAACGCTGTTCCGATCATTTCAAGCAAGTTACTGCATACCTGTCTGCGATCTGTGATTGCATTCTGCTCTTGTAAGGGAGGAGCAGTTGCACACTTTGAACTGAAAGGCTTCCTTGTGTGAAAGAGTTTCTGAAGCCTGCATGGTGTTATAAATGTAGACTCTGTTGCAATTTGTACTTTTGATTTTATTAAAAAGCGTTCAGTGTTTCTGTTTATGCAGCTGATGTTTGTGCAGTGTCAGCTGTTAGTCTGCTGCTACTCATATTATTGTTCTACTTCAGCTGGATGTTAACTCAAAAATTAGTTGTGAGTATTAAACCTGTTTGTACCATTACACAAAAAGCCAGACTTTACCTAGTAATGGACTAATTGTATGAAATCCTGGAAAGTCAATGCAATTGGTATTCTTTTTTTCCAATACTTCTGTCCTATTAATGAAACCTGCAGACAGACAGTGGATTTGGGATATTCTGAACTCTGCACACCATTATGTTCTGAATGTTTTTAAGATGTTTTGTGGTGCATGGTTTTGAATCTCTCTTGATTCTGAATTTCTCTTTTTTAACAAAGGAAAGATAACTGAATTCAGATCTGCAGAATAAATTTTTAGGTATGGTAGGCTGACCTCAGAAATGAAATACTCATTCCCCCCTCCTGCCATGTTGAATACTGTGAGACCATGTAATAACAGAAATAAGAGATAAGGTTCAGCTATGAAATAAAGCAGCAAAGACTGATTCTGAATCACAGACTCTTGGAATGCGGAAAAATGGCTGTCCATAGCAGGGAGTTAAATCTCTTTCTGTAAATGCTGCTTTCTGGTGAGAAGTTGTCATTCAGCGGAGTGTTGGATTGCGTGAACTTGGTGCGCAGTGCTGTGACTTGCGTGTTTTGTCTCTGGATAGAGTTTGAATTAATTGTAGCAGAACAACCCTTATTTCCTGCACTTTATGCAGTGTTAATTCATTCCTGTGCTGGGGCGTGTTTAAAGGGGGCACTGGTAGGATAAATTCAGTAAAAGTTCTGCTTTACCTCTGTTAGCTAACACGTTCTTCAGGCAGTAAAGTTTTGTATGCCCTTTGCATCTTTAAACAGATGTAACTTCGGTATTCCTGTCTGGTTTACTTGTCCAGAAATTCCTTGAGCTTTACCTTTCAGAGGAGGACATTTACCTTCCCACTTGCAGTGGCAGGATGGCCTTTGAAAGGGTTTTATATTAGGAACACACTAAATGGTTCAACAAGGTGATTTCCATTACTTTTGGTGACCTGCTTTGTTCAGAGTTAGCAGTGTGCTGTCTGCTAAAACCAGTCTGTGTTGCTGATGAGTGGTTTTGAGTGAAGCTCAGGAAGCAGATTTTGAGCAAATGCCTTCACAGCATTGCCCAAGTATGAGTTCAGGTAAAAGGAGATGTATTTATGTAGGCCCTTTGCAACCAGCTGTCAGCATGGGCTCCTTTACTGTCTGTCGTTACATTGAGGGATCTCCTGTGTCAAAATTTATCTTCCCCTGAGCTGACACATAATACAGTTTCTTAAGTGGATATAATCCATTCAGCAGATTTCCTGGAACTTCTCTTAACATAGCTAGGCAACTCTCTTACTCCTTTGAAACTGCAGTTCCTCCTTGACCTCCTCTGCTTGGGCAAATTGCGGGCTATACTACAGCAAAGGCAGAAGATCTTTCCTGTCACTTTATCTGCAACGTGCCTGCTGTCCTTAACCAAGAGGTGTAGGAACTTGGTTTCTGCATGGATACTAGAGTACAACAGTATCTATCAGGTTGCTGTTTGTCTTCGTGTTTTTGACATAATTAGTGCCCCCTAAAGATGCCTTTTGTTTTTTAACAGAAAGAAAGGAAAATGGGATTTCTCTTCAGTTGTTCTTGAGATCATAACAGCATGACACACAAAAAAAGTGAAACACTCTATTCTTTTTTTCCTGTGCGGTCCTACAGGTATTTGGCCTCGTACAGTCCCCACTTTGGTACTTGAAACATGATACTGTCACTAGTTTTATGGCAGCCTATGTCACCAAGAGTTATCCAAACTTGCAGTTATACCGTTCTGATGAACAGTTGTTTGGGTTTCAATTTTGTGTTGGGAAAAACAGCCATAAAGAAAATACTGCTATGTGCAGCTATTTGATATGGTATTGTGAGTTGTACCAAGGGCCCTGGGCCTGGATCTCTCTCATTTTGTTCCTGTAAAACAGTTATGCACACCTGTAGGTAAAATAATAACCTGATAGTGAGTTTTCAGTGGTAAATGTGCTAGCCTGATTTGAGCAGTTATTTGGAACAGTCGCTGTGCACTGTATTTCTTAGAATAGCCAACTAAGAATATCGGCAACCTCATGTGAACGGTGGGATCGTGTCTTGGAACTCTCCCAAACTGGAACCGTAGTATTAGTGGTGGTCTGCTGTTTGGCTTTGTTTCAGGCTGTACTGAAATTGCTGCCTTGTTGTGATTTCATATGCTTTTTTATAACAAAAATGTTCTTGTTTTAGGGATTTATCAAAGATGTTCATGAGGACTCACTCACCATTGTATTTGAAAACAAGTAAGTATCTTTTAAATCTTCTAAGTATTAGGTTATTATTTCAATTTAGTGCTTTTGGTGTTTTGGGTTTTTTTTGGTTTTTTTTTTTGGTTTTGACATTAAGAGGAAATAGGTTTCATTAGAAAGGCATACTTCTAGAAGCACAAGATCAGTACTTGGTTTGTGGTCTCCATGAACTACCTTCTTGAATCGTTGTACCTTAATTCAGCTCAGCAGTTATGCAGTGCTTTACTTTTTTTTTTTTTGTATTTTCAGTGACACCCATAGATGTGACAGGCAGATTTAATTAAAATATTATTCAGTAGCATAGGCCTGATACTCTTATGCTAAAGCAGAAAAAGATGGAAAATACCAAAGTACTTGTATTAAATAAAAAATTCTCTATTTTTCTAATCTTAGGAATGCTGATCCGTGTTCCCAACCAGAGAGAAATAAAAGTATCTTGAGAGTGAATGACTTTTCTTTTTAACTGTTAAGAAAATAAATATACAGACATATGTAGTCTAAAGACACACACCACCCCCCCCCCCCCCCCTTTTTTTTTTTTAATAGTTGGAAAACAGTGCAAGTATGTAAGCAAATCTGGAGAAAGAGTTATCTGTGAGGCTCTCTTCATTTTATAAATAAACACAGCAGTGCTACTGGGGACTTGTAGTGGCAAGTTGAAGATAATCCATGGTACAGTAAAGTACGAATGAATACCTATTGCACAGCATTCAGACTGATAACACCATGGATTACCTGGGAGATTCCAGGACTAATTTAAGGTACTCTGGGAGCAACATCCTCTTTCCTGTTTCCCTTCCAGTTGCTAGGTGGAGATCCTAAAAAATGTGTCAGCTTTTGATGTGAAAACTGTTACTAAACTCTGCCAGCACCAACCTGTAGATTAGTCTTTGAGCCTTTCTTCAAGAAAGATTGCTGGGTAATGAAGGTAATAATAGGGAGCATGCAGGTGTGTTTTTATAAACAGTATTTTATAATCCTGAATATATAATCCTAGGGTGTGTAGGTGTGTATATATATGTGCGTGTGTTTGGGGGCATACATACACATGTATAAAAAATAAACGGGGGGGGGGGGGGGGGGGGGGGGGGGGGGAGAGGAGACAATGTAATTTTAGGGTTTGCCCTGTAAAGTCAAGTCTTCATTTCTTTCTGACCTGTGTTTTCTAGTCCTTTTTTAATGGAAAGTAGTTAGAAGATAAGGTGACAACTATAATACACTTACTGGGATGATTATGGGAGTTGTCACTGTCTCCTAGGGTTTCTTACCCTCACCCCAAACCCCAACAAACAAAAAAAACCAGAGTCCTTCATCCTATACATGGTCTGAGATGTGACAGATCTTCACTTTGATATTCAACATCCATGTTACTTTAAGGTAGGAGGCTCTTTGCCTGCAAAGCACATACATTCAGGTCAGAACCTAGTAAGTTGAAGGAAGTGCTTGTGGTTCACAGTAGGGGTCTAATTTTTGGCAAACATGTTTCTAGTGTTTAGTATCCATGTCATCTATGGGTTTTACAGAAAGTCTGGCAGCAGCAGCTGAGTTCCAAAAAGAACAGGCTACCACATATGTTGAGTGTTTTGTTGACAGGTCTTACCAGGAAGTGTATATACTGCTCTAGTCAAATTATTCTGTGGTGCAAACGTGATAAATTATTACTCTTTTTACTGAGTTAAATTCATAGGGGCTTTATTAGAACCAAAGTTGGTGAGTGTACATCATTCTGTTGTGATGGCGATCAGCACTAATGAACTAAACACATCGACTCTGCTAAAGGCAGTCTAAATTGTCACTTTGCGTTTTCTGCTATTGTTAACCAGTCTTCATCTACAGCTTTTGTAAGTACCCAAAATTGGTGTACTAGCACAGACTGCTAGAGATGATTTTGTGACCAGAGCAATGATTAATCTTTGCGCAGATACCCTTGATTCTTTTAAGAGACGTTTTGTGGAGTTAAGGAGGCGGAGGATGAACACAGACGCTTCAGAAACTGGAGACTTTTATTACTGTACAAGACAGAAAATTGTATCTTGAGGTGCAGTCTCATACAGGCTCATTGTAGCTTGAAGCAGCCATATTGAAAGAAGGACTTTTCTGTTGTAAGAAGCAAGCACCTCCCTTTTTTATAATTTGTGCCAGATAATTCTTCAGGTGTCATTTCTGTCAGATCCTTTTAGTAGGTAATTTGTAGCCAGTCAGAAGTAATTTATTTCTTAAAACACATTGTTTTGCATTTCACCAGTGAGATGCTTCAGTTTTTGATACTGTGCTATTGTCACCTCGTATTCTGAGAACTGAGCCTTCTGTGCGCTTTTCAGCTGTTTGATCTAAAAAAATGCCAAAACATCTCGCAGCTCTAGGGCTGAGTCATTACCGGCCCATCCACTTGTAGTGGCAGAGTTCTTTTAGATTGTTAGAGATGGAACCAGTATGGGTCTACTGCCACTTCAAGTAGATTTTTTTGATGGCACAAGGTCTCTTCAGAGACCTAACTATAAGGCACAGTTGAAATTCTTAGAGTAACTTTAAGCAGGTTCATTTGAGTTTGCAGCATTTTTGATACTGGTGTTCAGTTTGATTACTATGCTCACACTGTTTCTAAACTGAAGTTTGTATACACTATAATTTAGGGAATGCATTTAGTCCTCAAGTCTTATTGTTTGCCTTTGCATCTGTGAGGGCAGTAACTTCACAAAGGTGGGGATGGGAAGGAAAAACCCAAACGCTGAGTTTAGTGACCATTATAGTTGCAGCAAGGGCAGTTGAATTGCAAGTAATTTTTTGCCAGCCCCTTTCACCATTTGTCAGAAATAGAATGAAATTTAAAGAACGTTTTATGGCCCAAGTACCTTCTAGCTTCAATAAAAGCTATCCATAATCTTCATGGGCTTTTCTTGGTTTTCAAAGTTCCGCTCTAGTTAAAAATAAAGTGTATAATAACGACTAGAACAAAACAACGTGGGTACCTCACATCCTTATTGAGTTACTTGAGTATAAGCCATCTTTTCAGAGAAAACATATCTATTTTGTAGAAAGCAGCAGAAGTGCCTGGTGTGAACTTCAAGATGGGCATAAATGATGGACATGTGAACGCTTTCATAGAAACCATCAGTCTCCTCCTGATGTTCTAAGTTTTGGGAGGGGATGTTTTTTTCTCTGATTTCATTTCAACCCGTGTAGAGTCTTCAGTTGGGTTTCTGATGAGGAGAGTGAGGAAGAGCTGATCGCATTCTGTGACATTGACAGAGCAGAAGGAAAGGAATTTCAGGAGAACACAGGATGTGAATTGCTCCAGTAGTCTTTGTAGAATGCATCTAAAATATACAGTTGTGCAAGTAACGTGCTTTGTAGATTCAGCTGTGGTAAAATAAATAGCCCTTCTGTACAGGCAGATAAAATTTTACATGCTGAGTAATAATTGGTATTTATAAGTAGATGGAGAGGTATGTTTTGAACTGAATCTATTTGCCAGACACTTAGTAGGGAGTGTTAACAAATTTGTAGGTAGAATTTTAAGGGTTTTTTAACAAAAGCAGTGTCATATTTTCCTGGAATACTTGAATGGTCAATGGTAAACAGTTGAAATTTTAAGTATGAGGTGAAGAAATGGATGAGCCCCAGACTGGCCTGCAAAGTACATCTGTATAGTGGTTTTATCATTCGAACAGCAGAAATGTGAGTTCATCATCTAATAATCTTTTCACAGGGGTTTTATAAAAGCCATTTAGTGAACCCAGCCAAGTTAATTTTTTCCATTAATTGAAAAATTTTGTCATTAAATATCTTCCTAGACACTATTACTGTCTTTCCAGGATTATTTTGTTCCTTTGCTTGTAAGGTGTGCTTTCTAGAAACGAAAACAGAGACTTGATTATAAGGAAAGAGTGAGTTTTAATTCAACTTGGAGTTCTAAAACCAAAACTAAGATAATGTCAGGAAAATTCTAGAAATAATTTGTAATGTCTCTTCAACTTTCAGTTGGCAACCAGAGCGCCAGGTACCCTTTAATGAAGTCAGATTACCACCACCCCCTGATATCAAGAAAGAAATTGGTGAAGGAGATGAAGTGGAGGTGCGTTTGTCCTCATCCATAACTGATTGTCCGTTCCAGGCGGTGATGATGATTGCGAGTACATGACCAAAGTCAAGATTTAAAGTTGAACACATACTAGTAATGAATTTATTAGGCTTTCAGGGAAACTGTGACATTTCATTTTTTTCACAGAACTATCAATGGAACTTTCTCAAAATCTAAAACTTAAAATAGCTGAGAATGTTTCAGAATAAAAGCAAAACTAGATAATTTTCATTTTTGATCTGGAATGTAACTGTTGGAAATGTTTTGGTGTGACAACGCTGTAAAGGTTTTGCAGTAACAATAGTTTTAACCCAGAGGAAGTATCTGTGCAATCTGTTAGGAAATTGTGTGAGTTATACTGTTATACAGAGAAACAGAGTTAGTTAGAGATGATATATTAAACCAGGAAATTAAGAGGTGCATATTATTCTCTCAGCTCATTGTCATAACCTTTAGCAATTCAGTAATTAGCTTAACTTCTGCATTTTACTTTACCTGTCTTTAAAATCAAAGTCGTGAGTTTCTTTAGGATACCTTTACAGTTTTGAGCTAGTAATCTGAAAAACAATGTAGTATTGGTGCTGAGGTTTTCTCTTATTTTGTTTGAAATATGTGCTGTTTGTTGGCTTTGTTAAAGGTTAAATGGAAAGGATTATTTTCTACCTCCTTGCTATTGCAAAATTTCTTTAGTCTGTAAGCAGATAGATGACTTTGGCCTCTCAGAGGCCTATAAGGAGTAAATGAAACTCAGAGGAGATGAAGGAAATGAAAGTTTCGGAAATCATCTATTCTGATGTTGCATTAACTTGGTAGCTTTTGCTAGGTATGGAATACGTAGTCATGTCATGACTTGGTTCATTTCAGTAGTAAGCCAAGGACAAAACAAAAATCTTAATTGTGAACTTTTGAGTGTGAAGACAGTGTTTGACATTAGTGAGGAATTGCCCCTGAATAAGCATTGAGGTTTTGTCTTCCTATAGAAATTTCTATTGAATTGTCAGTAGTATATACAAAAGAAATCCATTCACAATCCTCACAGTGCAAAATAATAAAGATTTGTGCAAAAAGCATATTTCTGGATAATCTATACAAAAATTATTTTAGTGTAGCCTACTGTTCCATTTAATGAAATTTAGGAAAGTTGAGGTGTTCTTTCTTAGTTACATGTGCACGCAAGTGAATAATGTCTGCATGTGCTTTCAGTGTTTCTTACTACTTTAATTTTCAGGTTTATTCTAGAGCAAACGACCAAGAACCTTGTGGCTGGTGGCTGGCAAAAGTTCGAATGATGAAAGGAGAGGTAAATTATTTTAAAGCCTCCCATTTTTAAAACCCCTGTTTTCACAGTGTTATGTTAAATACATTAAATATAAAAGTTCTTTACAATGGATAAAGTAGGAATAAATTACTACAAATACAGAACCATGACAGGAGAGAATTACAAGTGGAGTCACTTTGGAATGCTCTATCCAGTGTTACACAACTGAGGGCTACGTGCTTATAGCTGAGCAAGTTACTTCCATTAGTAGTATTTCAATTGGTTGGAGGGACTGTATGTGTGCGTAAGAGCAGAACTTCTAAGAAACCTACTTTGTAAATTGAGCTTGGTGCTAAAAATGAAGCAAAGCAGTACGCTTCACCTGTGGTTAAAGTCTGTTTAAACTCCATAAATGAAGCATAAATTGGAGCTGTCAGTGTGCAGTGGTGTGGGTTCTGTTTTGTGTGTCTGCTGAGTGTAGCAGAAAGACACTGGTTGGTTTGCTTTTACATATGTCAAGTTTGTATTTTACTCATGACTGTTAGCTGCAAAGTAACTTGGTGATTCAGACAGTATATAGAGCTATGGCAGTGTCTGGTACATTAAAGTGTCTTCTGTGAAATGACAGCAAGAGAATTGAGAAGGAAGGGTCCTGTGTCTTGCTGCTGCTAGTGTATTAGATTCCTAAACCCAAAGGGAACGGGCTTGAGAGAAAAATTGATCAATTTCTGATACTGTTTAAAAACTATAAACAAATAGTAACTGCTCTTGAGCTCTGTGCTGGTAAACAGTAAAGGAAGAGTTTGTGTCTTGATACTTGTGGAGGAACATCCTTTTAAGGAAAGGAGAGAAAAGGACACAAACTGATTTGATGGTAGAATTTATCATTTGGGGACACTCTTTCTCTTATGCCACAGAAATGTCAAATTTTAGTGTGGGTTGCCTTGTTGTGCTGCTTATTTCAGGAAAAAAGCTATAAAAAAAAAAAAGCTTGGTTCTGTATTCAAGTTCAGTTTTGGCCAATTTTTAATTTTCCCTTTTTGATGGGGGACAAACTATTGGTCATCCTTACATGGCTGATCTCTATATGGCATAATGAAGTCAGTTATTTTATGGAGTTGTCCGCTCACAGAAAATCTCACAGTTCAGTTTTCGTCATCTTTATACAATCTTTAACATGGTTCAATAGTAAATTTTTTCCTCAAAGTAAATGTGAAATTCACAAATAATCCATTTATCTAATCATAGATAAGTTGGTTAAACAGGTACCAATTTTGAGGGAGGAAGAGGAGAAAGTACTGTTATAGTCCTCAATTGTGTCCTGGTGGAAGGAAAGGAGGATAGAAGAGGCTGCATCCCTAACACAAAGCCCAGGGTCAAGGATACTGTTCACACAATCTTCCTTATACTTGCATGTGCTGGGTGGTAGTGTAGGAGTAGATTATTGGTAGCTGTTAAATCTTCGTTCTCTTGCCTTCCTAAATTTGGGATAGTGTGTATCAACAAGATTGCATTTTTATTTTCCTTTTGATCTTGCATGGTTTGCAGACAGGTTGCCCACTGAATCAGTGGATTTGCCTTTTTTTTTTTAACTGTTACAAAACAGGTATTTCTGTGACAAATGAGTTACTTTGCTTTTCTGTTAGGTATTTTTTACAATTGGAGCTCCATTAAACAGCTTTACCACACAGTCCAGTAAATTCCAGGTGAAATTTGAACCAGAGTAGGTATTTGAAGATGGATGGGCATGAGAAAAATCAATCAAAGATGCTTTTGTGGGGGACTGAAACTATGTTGATACAGTGCCCTGACTACTGAGGCATCAGATGGGTAGTGAAGTATGGAGAGGTTAATTTGTGTAGAACTGTAGCATTATATTAACTCAGATTTATGTTCTGGTCTGTACATTCCTATTTTGTACTTTCTTGGTGATGCTGGTAATGTTACTCTGTCTTGTATTGTTCCTTATTGAAGTTACCGTTTAAAATTTTTTTTTCCATAGTTCTATGTCATTGAATATGCTGCTTGTGATGCCACTTACAATGAAATTGTCACTTACGAACGACTCCGACCTGTGAATCAAAATAAAACTGTCAAAAAGAACACCTTTTTCAAGTGCACAGTGGACGTTCCTGAAGATCTGAGAGATGCGTGAGTAGCTCTGTACATGGTAGTGAGGTGTTTACTGTATTTGAGGGGGGGAATCCCACTTGGCTTATATTTTAGAGGCCAGTTTACAAGTTCAAGAAGAACCTTATGGGTATCTATGGCTGCAGGAGCTCGTTTAGAAACTATTGACTGGGAACCCTGCTGAGCTCTTGAGGTGGGGACAAAAAGCAGGTTCTTAGATGGAGCTTCATGTCTTGCTTTAAGCTTGTACAGGTGATCTACTCACAGGGGGCCTCTGGTACTGAGACTTGCCAAATACCCATGATGGCATAAGGGGAAGGGGAATTTTCCGGTTTCTGAGTGGTCTTTGCCATAAACTACTCTGAAACGTTGGTTCTGATCGTGATGTTACGTGTTCTCTTCTGATGCAGCTTGTTGAATTAATAATTTTGTCTCCTTAGGTGTGCTAATGAAAATGCACATAAAGATTTCAAGAAAGCTGTGGGAGCATGTCGAATTTTTTATCATGCTGAAACTGCTCAACTAATAATACTGGTAAGTTACTATGTCTGTGTAAACGCATGAATTGTCAGTGTAGTATTTATTGGAAGTATATAGGCAGCTGTGCATTGTCATGGTGTACAGGCTGGGCAGGCAACCAAGCGAATGACAGATGCTCTCTGGTAACCCCTCTCCATTCCAAAATGGGAAGACAAAGGGAATGAGGGAGAGAGACTTACAGATTAGAAAACCAAAACAGCTTTAATGAAAATATTAATAAAATGCAATATATGCAAATATATACACACGCAATATCAAACCCACCCTCCTGATGGCAGTTACGTCACCATCACCACTGATGCTGTGGAGCAGGCACTGGGTGAAGTCTCACTTGTAAGCAGCAGATGGGAACTGGATTCAGAGGCTGGATTCTGGAACACACAGATTGGGATCAAAGGTAGAATGGACAGAGTCCTCCTTGGGCACAGGCCATGGAAATAGAAGCTTAACCCTCATGATCCCTCAGCTTTATACTGAATATGACATACATGGGTTGGAAAATCTTGTTGGTCAGCTTAGGGTCAGCTATCCTGTCTGTTCCTCCCCGCAGATGCCACCTTTTACTTGGCACACAAGATTTAGCAGTGACCTTGTTCTTCACAGGAGCAAGTATAGGCAAGAGCCTTTCTGCACATCAGTCCTTGGTAGTAACTGTAAACATTGAGCATTATCACTGCTAGAAGCAGACACAGCCTGAAAATCTGCTGTTAACTGCAGACAGTGCAGTTAGTTAGAAGAGACTGAGCTGAGAAGCAAAATCACTGAACGAAATTGGTTCTGTTCTAACTTAGACCAGGATAGTATGGAAAATGGTGTAAATTGTGAGAGATTTAATATAAGTAGATGTGTTTGAATTTAATCTTTGGGGATAGGCCTTTTGGAGAGGCTTTCAGTGTGGCACCGCATGCTGCCTAAATTCAGGAGCAGCTTTCATTCTCAGTGTTTTCATGATGTTTGTCATCCACAAGTGACTGCTGTTTCACTGATCTGTGCAGAAGGCTCAAAGATAACTGTGCCTTACTGTGCTCTGGAGCCATCGATTCCTCCCCCCCCCTTCCCCCTCCTGAACTACACTGTGCACTTTGGCCTACAGCTGGGTTTCCACATGAAGAACTGCACCAGTTCAGCGTAGCCATTCAGGAACTGTTCCCTTAAATTCTCTTAATGCATTATCTGCCTGAATCTCACTCTCCAGAATTGTGTTTTCCTTGCTTATTTCCTTAGCTCTGCCATTCAGATAGTTAGTGACAAGTATGTCTGCGGTAGGATGATGTTTAATTTCTTTGTCTGGAGAGCATCATTGGGAAAGAGTTACTGGGTATATCCAGCAGCAAAATCTTTAGTGTTTAATGTTCTGAGTGAAAACAGAAAACTGGTGGTTTGCAGAGATGGTGCCAAATTTCTCATGCTTATGTTTTGAGGAAAAGTAAGGTCCACGTAAGTTCTAGAAATTTAGATCATGTTTATGATTTAGTTTAAATAGGTTCCTGATTTATCCTTAAAATGTGGATTTGCTTAAAACATGAAACTCCATGTTCCTTCTTTTCTGTAGTCTGCTAGTGAAGCAACAGTGAAGAGAGTGAATATACTGAGTGACATGCATCTGCGCAGCATTCGTACCAAACTTATGCTTATGTCAAGGAACGAAGAAGCTACAAAACACTTGGAAGTAAGCCACAGCTTGTAATTCTTTGAAGCGAAGCGCGTAACTCTTCGTTACATTGAGTGTATGTGCATGAGTCTTATTTTGTTTTCCCCTCAGTGCACAAAGCAGCTTGCTGCAGCATTTCATGAGGAATTTGTAGTCAGAGAAGACCTAATGGGACTTGCTATAGGAACGCATGGCAGTAACATACAACAAGCCAGAAAGGTTCCAGGAGTTACTGCCATTGAACTTGAGGAGGATACTGGTACTTTCAGAATCTATGGGGAGGTAAGGGGCAAACTTTTTATGACTGTTTCACTCTATTTTCACTCTGCTATTGGAGGGGTGAGAGCTGTACCCAGAGTTAAGAACTGAAAGTTGCTGAGAGTCTGTCAGCATATTCAGGCTGTGGCAGCTCATACTGCAGGTATTTGAGACCTCTAAGACGTGTTCTGTGCTGATCACTTCATGTCCTGACGCACGAGTTCTGTAACTGCATTGTACATCTCAGTCAACCTGACAGAAGCATTGTTTGCTGCTAGTTTACTAGATTGCAATTTTTTTAATTTTTTTTTTTTTCCTTCAGACTGTATATGCTGCTGTTGCTGGTTCTCCACCTCCCTCCTTTCTAGTTCGTGTGTGGCTTCGCTGTGCGGTGTCTGCTCCTCTGATCTAGAGAAATATGTTAAAGCCTGTATTTGCATCTCTTTTATTTTGGCAGTTTGATGCTGGCTTTGTCAAAATTATATGGGTTTGCTCCAAGTTAATTCCATTTGTGACACTTGCCTGATGTGCTTTAAATCTCACAAGTCCCTTGAAGTGTAGCTGATCTTTGGACCAAAACAATGATCCAGTCAGGGGGCAGAAGAGCAGTGACAAAGATGCCATTGTCACCAGGGCCCTGTCAGAACATTTCTTGAGGGTTTTTATGCTGTATTACCAACTCTACAAGTACCACTAACACCTGGGTCTCTGGTCTTCTTGTAGAAATCCTTGGTTGCCTGCTGTTTCAGGAAAACGTGGTCTTGACTTACGCTCCATGCAGTAGAACCTGTTTGAGATCCAAGTTGACACAGCAGAGAGGACAAACTTAAGTAATTTTCAGTATCTCTGAAGTTCTGTGGCCTTTTTTTTGGGAAATCTTAAAACACTTCCAGGGTATCAGGGTGGCAACAGATCCTTCTTTGGTCTAGTAAATTACATCTCATAGTTCATGAAGAAGAATTGGACAAGTTCAAACGTGGCAGACTGTCTAGTGTATTCTAGTTTTGATCTTTAACATGAATGGCGTGATGCTGAATCTTGTTGAAAGGTTATGACTGTCACCAGCCTCTTACTGTAGTGCATAGCAATGATTATAAATACCAGATGCCTCCTAAATAAAAATACCTTTAGACACATCCAGCCTTGTCCTTCCTAGAAGTGATAGCTGCTTCTAAAAAAGTCAATCTAAATATTCCATGTGATGAGGGCTTTAGCATCTGGGTACTTGTCTACCCTTCTTGCCTCTTTTCAGCTGAAGTTGGCAAGCAGCCAGGCTCTAATGGCTGAATGCTTGGACAGACAATTTTAGGCTGAGAGGTGTGTGGGAGTAGTGATCCATTGCCCTTGATGTTGTAGTCGCGGTGTGAGGGTCTCCCATAGCTTAGACTTTGCATACAAATAAAAGTTCAGTGTTGCTTAGGGTGGCAATCTTTGAAGGAAGACACGGGGAGATAAAGAACATTGGGAACCTATGATTAAAAGGAAGCTAAACTCTGTGGGATGTTTTTCATGCTTTTTCCTTGTCTGGTCAAGACCACTTTGCTTCCAAGATGCTTCCCCCTGCCCGAACTGCTGCTTGTGATACCTGTTAGAGACCACAGTCCTGTGAACTTCAGATCTTGGACAGTGAGTGTCTGTCCCTGCTTTTGAAATGTGCCGCTTCTCCAGGAGCCAAGAGTCTTACCAGAAACAGAAAAGCTGCTCTTAGACCTTAATTACTGCCAGAATTGAATTGTATTTGTTTCTTTTGCAATTCTTAACACTTGAGCTTCTTCCTTGTTACACATCTTTTTAAGATTCCTGACCATTCCTTTGCATACAGCAAGATCCTATCTATCCCAGCTTTTTCAGGAGACTGTTAGTCCTTGTTTTCTCCAAAGGGAAAATAACAAGATGACAACATATTTTCCTTTTGGAGCTTTCATTATCTCAGTTGCATTTGAACTAGGAGGTTAAGACACATTTTGTTTTCTTGAAGAAAGATTTGAATCACGATGGCAAAAGCATCGTTCCCTGCCATGGCTTGGGGAGCTTTGTTGTTATCTGCATGGGGATAAGGCTTTTCAAGTGATTCCTAGAGGTAGTGTTGTTTGGGCTTTTTTGCATTTGGGAAGATCTGAAAGAGCTACCAGGACTTTGGAGAGACTTTGACAAACCTTGTCTCAGAAACTGGTGTGAAACTCCTGAGACAAATCCTATTTTATCATAGGAATGCACTCCACCAGCATGTAGCCTACGTTGCTGATTGTTACAAAACATTTTCCCTCACATGCATAGCCATACAGTTCTTGTTTCTCACTCGTGTAGAACTCTCCTGCTGCAGAAGTGGTAGTTACAATGCTAAGTTTGGAAAAATATCCTGCATTTAATATTTCTATTCGACTTTTCAAGTAACATGGATGTGTCTTCATTGTATGGGCTACTATGTGAAGTAACCAGAGCATGAGTGGACATGTGGTCTGTAATTCAAAGTTAGAAAGGTAGCTACTAGTAACTGGAGTTCTCTAAGGTCTTCAGTTCATGTGCACACTGATTTTTTTAGAGATAGAAATTATTTTTCTTTCCCTTTTTCTGAATTACAGACTGCAAGGAATTAAGACTTCATTGTCAGAATCAGCTTTACATGATATGCTGTCTCATGTTGGAGTGTCAGTCATGCAGGTTGTACTTGCTTAAAAATTCTGAAGTGCTTGTGGCAAAGTGTAGGTAAGCGTATGGGTGCATTGGAGAGCTGGCAGTGGTTCACTGTCTCATTCTGCCTCTGCTGCTGTGAAAGCAGATGCTGTTTTTTCATCTTTATTTGGGAAAGAAATGATAAACATACTTCTGAGGCAGGACATTGTGAACTCTTCAGTTAATTGTGTCTCATTGGTGAAAAATGCCTGATGTGTGTTAAGTTTGTATCATTGTAGCAGTCGCTTGGCGATGCAGCACTGCCCCTGCTCCCAGTGACTTCCTGTTCATCTGTTCCCCCTCTGCTTTATTGATTGTTTACGTATGAAATTCAGTTCACCCAGGTTTCTCTTTGACCTCCACCAGCAGTTTATAAGTTTTTTATTCTTCTAGTGCTTCCCTAATTTGATGGAAAGATGTGGGAGCTAGAGCTTGTCTTTATGTGCTGCCTAAAAAGTGAAATAAGAAAAGGGTTGAGGCCTTAACGTGAAATGGCAACTACCAAAGGCAGTCACTACTGACTAGATGCTAACACTCATTCCTTTGTTCAGTGCTTTTGCTGTCACTAACCTGAAGCTTTGTTTCTTGCTTCAGCATCTCTGTAGCCTTCATTAACTGTCAATTTCTGTTACTTAATAATAAATCTGTAAGGGAGCGTTTAGAGTTTTTGCCACTAACCAATGGCACTGCCCAGTCTTGGGGAAAAAAGGTAGATGAACTGTGGCCAGAAACCAGCCATGTGGAAGGAGAGTGCCTTGGTTGTAGTATTACTTGCAGTGCAGAGGTGATGTGATGAGGACAGACTCCTCAGTGCAGTACACCATTTTAGCAGTTGCTGTGTTCTGAAAAATCAGTACATTTTTCTTAATGGAAGAGACTGTAAGGCCAGTCAGTGCTTACAGTGAACCTGTGAAGTTCTGCAGAGAGATTGTCCTTCAACCATGGAAATGTCTTGCCTTTAGCAGATGACATAATCTTCACATACTGTCAAGAGACAAATGGGTCCAAAATTCATTTTTCTCCTTTGCTGTTGCCTTCTGGGTAACGTAATAGTGTATTACATTGGAAACAGTATTTGAGATTGCATTGATATTGGTGACAAGATCAGTGGTAGCACAGGTTCTGTGGAGAAAACCTGGCTGTGTCCAAAGCAGTTTAGAGGAACATGCAGAGGTTAAACTATCGTTGGCCCATCTACCCATAGCAGTGTCACTCCTTGTGCACTGTAAAGTCGGGTGAAATGAGATATAAGATCCAAAGTTTCTTTCAACATATTCTTACATGCTGAGTAGGACCTCTTACAAATTTGTTTCTTTCAGTGTAGAATCTTTGTGATAATTTTTATATTTAATTGTGTTTTTAGAAATGGACTCTAGATTTGAAAATTGTCTTGATTTTGGAGGAAAAGAATATAATTAGCTGTTTTTCCCCCAATTTATGTCCTTCAGAAACTGCTTCAGGATATATCTGAGATATTTTGTCTGGGATTTGCTAGTGATAAGTTGCAGATTACATTTTAAAATGTCTTGAAATAACACTGAAAAAGCTCTTTCATTCATTACTGATGCTTTTCTTCACTACTGAATTTTGTCTCTGGGCGTTTTACTCAATATTTCTTTAAAATCTAGTTCAAAACTTTATCAGTCTTGTCTCTTCCTCTTTTTTTGAGAATAAGTTTGTATGGAAGACTTGCAGCTGTTGCTACAAGATTTTGTTTTTAATGTATTACATTGATAAATAAGCCCTCTTTTTTTTTTTAATTAATTTCCAGACTGCTGATGCAGTGAAAAAGGCTAGAAGTTACTTGGAATTTGTGGAGGATTTTATTCAAGTTCCCAGAAATCTTGTTGGTATGTAATATGCTAAAACTTGAAATCTTGGGAAAATGGTGCCTTATCAGCATGACTGTGCAAAGAAAATTCAGTTGTCGTTAAAATATTTGATGTCTCCTTTTAAGTAGAAAGTGACAAACCTTTTAAAACTATATGTGTCAGGGAATTCTTAAGAAATTGCATATGTTAGTGTTGGCTAATACTTTGTCAACACTGAAAATGGTTAGATTAGAGACTTGTACTATTTAATAGTAATGCTTGAGGTTCAGTTTCTAGTAAAAAAAAAAAAAAAAGTGACTGCTTAGAAGAGCTGAAATTAAATTCCAGAATTTAATGTAGAAATACTACAGTTGAGTTGCAAGAATGACACAAGACAATTTTCACGTTCTTGCTCCCTGCTGGGCTCAGATGTGTCAGAGATGGTGGTTGGGTGGTGGTGAGCTGCTGGATAAATTCAGTGCCAGTCTCATCCTCAGCCTGGAAACAGGCATTGCAGCTTGACAAAGATGTGGCTTCCCAAAACTTGCAAATGCCTATCATGGTAACTTCTGTATCATAAGCTACCTAAAGTTGATGTTAATCTTACTTCCCCTCAAAACATGTCTTTCCCTAGTCCAGCCTTCACAGGATGCATTTTCCACTTCCCTCATCTTGCTCCAAAGGAGAAATTAAAAGCTGTGCTTTAACTTCCTGTGATTTGGGGCTTAGAGCTCACATACAGACTACATAATTTAAATAATTCATGTGCAAACTACTAAAAATTAGACTTTCAGGGTTTTATAACTTGAGCAATGTAAGATGTATCACTGAGTTGGGGGGTTAACCTCTTCAAATGATGTATCTGATGCAATTTGCTGATTCTCTTATCTACTTAATGTTAAAGCTTGTTTTAACATGCAACAAATTAATTGTTAGTTTGTACATGAACACATGGTTTGGTTTTTTTTCTGTAATCTCATTCAGCAAGCCTTGTTGAATCAAGGAACTTTGCTAAATTTAATATTTCCCTGATTGAATTTGGGGGGGTTTGGGTAGCATTCTCTAATGCAGATACATTCATGTAAGAATCATGACACTAGTCATAGCAATGCATTTTACTGAATGCTGCTTTTAAACAGCTACAGTACTAACTTAGGGAAAAGGCAGACGTCTTGCCCAAATCACTGATGGTCATATATGTAAATAGACATACATTTAGCTACACTTTATGAAGACAACCAAGGTAAAAGAAGTGTAGTGATCATTAATGACTCAAATGGAAGGTAGCACACTATGCCCAGTTGCTCCCTTTCTGTACCAAGAGGAGAGTGCCATCTACTGAACTGCCAGGTTCAGCTGCTGAAGCTCCCTGGGACTGAGGACTCTTTCCCAAATACTGCCTAAACATTATCCATAGAAAAGTGTTTAACACTGTAATGACTGTGGTTTATTTTAGTAGTAGTAAGAGGATCACTGAGCAAAATAAAGTTGTTGGCATGCAGAACAGTTAGCTGTAATGTGTTGGTTTGGGGTCTTTTTTTTTTTTTTTTTTTTTAAGATAAGACACAAAAAGCTATTTGAACTGTTGAGGAAAGGAAATGAATTTTAATGCTTTTTGCACTCGACTTTGTATCATGTTGATATCTCCTGTAAAGAGTATAGAGTATCATTTACTGTAAAGGCAAGATTAATTTTCAGAAAACAGTTAAGTTTTTTTTTTTTAAGAGGCTGCCAACAAATGTACATGCCTGTAAAAATGTTAGGAAAGATTGAATTCAGGGTACACGTGGATTCAGGGTTCCAAATAATTTTGGTACATAAAATTAAAACAGGCATATGCGAAAGTTTCGTGTCATTTTACTCTTAGGCTATTTCTATTTGAAACTTGTGTCTAGCGATGATTTTCATCAATACTTGTCATTCTATGCATATATTTATATATATAATTCAATTTGGAAGTTTTCCCCTTCTGGGGTTTTCTTTGAGGTTTTTCTTGTACCTCTGTGAAGTAGGAGAAAAGATTGTAACAAAGTGAGCAGTTCAGAAGAGTTGGGTGTTGTTGCAATTATGTTATAAGTAACTGAAAATATCAAGAAACCCACTAATATTTTGCACACGGGTGCAAAATTAACCCTTCTTGCCCTCTGAAGGAAAAGTTATTGGAAAAAATGGAAAAGTGATTCAGGAGATTGTAGACAAGTCTGGAGTCGTCAGGGTGAGAATTGAAGGAGATAATGAAAATAAACTGCCCCGTGAAGATGTAAGTACTTCATCCTTTCTTCCTCTGATTAGCTTTTTATTTTCAAAATGTGTCATGTTGAATCTTTTTCAAAGAATATGTAGGATAATATATGCACAAAGTGAGAATTTGTGGGGCATGGCTCCAGTGAGTTCAAGTGCTACCTTATATACAGCATCCCAAAGGGCTCACTGGTTTCCTCTGCGCATCGTGAGACAGTTCATAAATACAGCCTTTGTGGCCTCTGCGCCCTTTTTGATTTATGTTTTCATGGGCAACCTGTAATGATGGTGATGTCCGTGTTAACAAGACCAAGGTATCTGTGTTTTGGGTAGTTTTCTAGGGTAGATTCTTTCAGATTATTTAACAGCCATTTTAAAAAATTTTCTGTGCATATCAAGAGTAATTTTTAAGTATTTGGTTTGGGGTTTTTTACTTTCAAGAAAGGTTTTTTTTTTTTGCTGCTGAAGCAAGACTTTTGGATTGGTTTTTTATCTTCTGTACATACGTGAAGTACACATTCTCATACTTCTGCAGACTTTATCTTATGTTCTTATATTTAAAGATGCTTCATCTTGTAAAGTTGGTTTAATTACCCACTGGACGCTTCTTGGTAAGCTGTAGATGCTTTTACACACCTACTGTGCTAGACACACACAACAATAGTGTTGCATGGGGGACAGTACAAACACCATATGGCAAGTTACATAACTGCCAGAATAGGCTGTTGGGAAAGCTGGACTGTCTTAAGTCCCCATCATGTAAGCTCTTACCCTCACTCAGCTTGAGCTTTTCTACTGAATCTCTGCAACGCAAGGTTCAGTTACTATTGTTGCTGTTTAGCTTGCTTTCAGAATTTAAACAGATTTTTTTTTCCATAATTACAAAAAAAAAAAAAAAAAAGCATTGCTTTAGTGATGTTCTTCCTGTGTTCTTCCTGAAAATAAGATTTGGTGTTTTGTTTCTACAGGGCATGGTACCGTTTGTATTTGTTGGTACTAAAGAAAGCATTGGCAACGTCCAAGTTCTTCTAGAATACCACATCGCCTACCTAAAGGTAAGTGTATTGCAGGGGAGGAATCTGTAGAGGAAGCTTCAGTTGAAGTAACAGAATTCCTGAGCAATGACTATGGGGGATTTGGAGTTGATAAACTGTTCCTCTGTATATCAGTATTTAAGGTTTGGTGCCTTGAATCCACTCCTTGTCCATGGGTGTGCCGTAGGCCTTTAAATTGGTATCATGGTTACCTAGTACTGTTGGCATTGAAAGGATTGGACAGTAAAGAACATTGGTTTAAGTGGCATTTGGGAAGTAATACGCATTTTTTTGGTCACTATTAGTGTCCTGTTGTTCTGAGGTTTATGCTCTGTTGGGTAGGATGGAATATTAGAACAAGTACCCATTTAGATTAGTTGTCTTTGTATGGAGTTGTGGTGTTGACTTAACAGAAATAATGAATCCATTTGAGTCGTGCTGCTTTTTCAGTTTGCCTTTTTTTTTTTAACTTGACTAGGAAATGTGCAGTTTTTTATGAAAGGTAGTAATAGTCTTAAAAACAGTCTTTCTGCACTACAATTTCAGAGAAAGGTTTTAGATTCCTTCCAAAACTCAAGAGACTGCAGAACTCATACTTGATTTCTGTTCTTTTCAGTCGCCTTCAAGGTGGTGTTAACTCTGCTACAGGAATGCTGGTTTCTAAGATGACTGGATGGGCGATGGTATTTTATGAAGGGGAAGATTTCTTTATCGGCAACTATTTTTTTTTCTTCCTTTAATGTAGGAGGTAGAACAATTAAGACTGGAAAGACTCCAGATTGATGAACAGTTGCGTCAGATCGGTATGGGTTTCAGACCTTCTTCTGCTAGAGTTCCTGAAAAAGAAAAGGGTTACACAACTGACGAGAGCACCCTCTCCTCAGTGCAAGGCTCCAGATCCTACAGTGGAAGAGGGAGAGGCCGCAGAGGCCCCAATTACACATCTGGTTATGGTGAGTATTCTTGAGCATCTATTGAGAGAGTCCTGAGGATACTTTTGAATCTATAACTGTCTCTAGATTTTGTTGTGTTCATCATAGCTGAGTGGAGGGAGAGTTGAAAATTTAGATTTGATGTTTTATTTTTTCATAGCTCAAAACACGTAATTAAATCTACATTCTTGTTGAAGTTGTTGTAAATAGAAAAAAAATTGAGCAAACTGAGGAAGATGGTGTCCTTCAAGGGCAGTAGTTTCATCATGCAAAGCTGGGAAAGAGAAAGCTACAGATACTCTGCAGGAGACACAAGTTAAAAAAAAAAAAAATCTGAAATTAGTGTTATCTGTTTTGATTGAGGCGGAGAGGAAAACAGTTGTCTGTGATTGTGGCCATCTTAGGACCATAATTTTGAAAAGTAAGGCAAAATTATTTAACATGAGCCAGCACAAAACCCTGTTTATTAATACGGTGAGAAACTAACTGGATTTGTTTAAGATCTAGTGAGGTACTCTCATGCATTTTTAAACTAGTAAGGAACTGCTGTTCAGTTCCCTAGAGGTGTGCACATGCCCTTTTCATTCAGCAGCAGCTCCCCAAATGGAGACAGTCTGCATTTGAATATAGATGTATTGCACAAAGAAACAGGAGTGCTCCAGGAAGCCAGGGGGACATGTATTTATTCAATACAGTTAATTAGTCTTGAATCACCTATGTGTAGTTCGCTTCTGTTACAAAAACAGACACTTTATTCTTTTGGATTTTATAGTCTGTGATAGACTGCATCTTCCGGGATCATGCCATGTTGGTCAGGATGATTCTGGTGATAATGCTAATGTTTGAATCTTCCTTTTTTGCTATTTCCAAATTAATTGACTAAACTGTAATGAAAAGTGTTTGTTTTGTTTATATATACAAAGACTTTCATTTGCAAAACTATTTTTTTTTCCCCCAAAAATGCAAGAATTGAATGTTAGAACCATATGGGTCTAAATATCTTCATTCTATAATGGTTAGTAGGGAGAACTCTCAGATGCTTAAAATAATTAGGTGTTGAATTTTCATATATTAAAAAGCTGTGTGGGCTTGGTTAGCTCAGAGATGGTGTGATGTTATGGAAGCTGTTTAATATAAACAGTTAAATTGTTCCAGCAGCGTTACAACAGCCAGAAGAGGTTGCTTAGCAACAGTCATCAGCTATAATGTGGCAAAGTTGTCCTTGGGAATTTCAGAGAAGTTGCCTAGAAACTACACCAAATGCCTGCAGTGTATGCACAAAGAGAGGACATACTGTTTAATCCTTGATTTAGCCATGTCCATAAACTACAGTTTTGATAATATTTGAGCCCTTTTGTGTACTATTACAGACAGCCTTAGGTTGAGAATCTTAGAAACTTAGGTAAATTATCCTCTATCTGTATTTTATATGTGCATATATTTTTATGTGAATATATAAAATTATAGAAGTATGTCAATGCATAGAGAAGTATATAGTAATAAATTTAATTTAACATTTATATTTTTATATATATCTATAACCAGCTGTGCTGGTTAGAAGATGTCTGTGAGAATCTGAAACCAGAATATAATCTGAAATTTCATATCCATTTCCAATTTTCTTTTCCTTCTTATAAAAGGTACAAACTCTGAGCTCTCTAATCCCTCTGAAACAGAATCTGAGAGAAAAGATGAACTTAGTGACTGGTCCTTGGCAGGAGAAGATGACAGAGAAAGCAGACATCAACGTGACAATAGACGACGTCCTGGAGGACGAGGACGTAGTGTATCTGGAGGTCGTGGGCGCGGTGGACCTCGTGGTGGCAAGTCATCCATTAGCTCTGGTACTGTGTTTCAAATGTATTTTGAGTTTAGTTCTTGTTCTGAAGATTTTCTGTGTAACCTCTTACTGTGTAAACCTCTTACTATTTTTAAGTATCCATTTTTACATGATAATCTTAACGTGTTGGGATTACAGTTGAATTGTGTGATAGTTTGTCATACACTGTGTTGTTAGATTTCTACTTCTGCTCAGAATGATCTTTGTTTCCTTCCTCTGCTAGACAAATAATCATGGTGTTATCAAAGCTTATACATCTCTGGTATGTTACCTTTGGCCGCTTTCTGAGTTAAGCTTATGTTTAGATAGAGAGTGAGAGAATAAATCACAGAATGGAAGCTACCTTAAGTTTTATCGGAATTTGACTGTACCAGTTCATAACAGTTTAGTAGTGTCAAAAGTACCATGCTGCTATGAAGAGAAAGGTGCATTTTACACATTTAGCAGTTAGGAGTAAAAGTTCTCTAGATGACACCTTGGAGTCTTTGTGATGGAATGTAAATAATGAGTGCGTGGTGTGTGCCTCAGAATACTTAATGTTGGATTGGAGAGGAACCAGTATGAAACCATAAATGCTGTAGTTCCTTGTGTTGCACCTTTTGTAAGGTTGCTTTGTATTTTGAAATTTTTAAACACAGATGTAAATCAGCCAGGAAGTTAAATGATACGTAACTACATTATCTTAAATGGAAACTTTTTTTTGTTGTTTGCTTAGTGCTGAAAGATCCAGACAGCAACCCTTACAGCTTGCTTGATAACACGGAGTCAGACCAGACTGTGGATACCGATGCTAGCGAATCTCACCACAGTAGTAACCGTCGCAGGAGGTCACGCCGGCGAAGGACTGATGAAGATGCTGTCCTCATGGATGGAATGACAGAGTCTGATACAGCTTCTGTTAATGAGAATGGTTTAGGTACGTAAACTGTCGGGTCACTGTCCCACAACAGTTTAGGAAAGAAAGTGTTGTCTGTGAATGTGTAGCGAAAACCTTGTTTGTTTTGGTTAGTGACGAAGCGTTGTTGCGTTAAAAGTTGCTGTCTGATTAAAGAAAGACTTCTCCATGGCTCTGCCATGAAAGGTCCTGTTTACTGAGCTCCACTAGTGTTTTCATATGCCTCTTTTGTAAAACCTGTGTAATGGAGACACCAAAGGCTAACTTGTTGTTTCCCATTAGTACTTTTTTCACAGAATGCTGATCCATCAGCACTGTTTCTATTTTGTCCTTGGTAACCTCAGTCTTGGTGTAGGAAAGCTACTTAAGTAGCTGTTAGTTTCTCTGCCCAGCTTCTGCTTAAGTACTTTCCCTCAGTAAATTCTCTTTATACTCTGGGACAAGAATATAATCTGTTGGTTAATAATGTAGAAAACCCCCTCTTTCATGGGTTATTGTGGCTAAAATTTGACATATGGTTTACTTATTAAATGAAATTGGAGGTCATTAAGCATATGCCTGAATGTTTTAATGAGCCAAGAGCAAAAAGTAAAATCTGGCTCTTGCATTACTTTGTGTGCTTTCGGTTTACAACTGTTTTTCTTTTGGTCTGTCTTATTTCACCTGTCTCTTTAACGGAAGCAATTTTAAATGCCCCATGCTGAAACTGCTGAAGAATTTATTTATTTATTTTATTGTCAGAAATAGTTCATGGTAAACTTTGCAATTGCAGATGATAGTGACAAAAAACCCCAGCGACGCAATCGTAGCCGCAGGCGTCGCTTCAGGGGTCAGGCAGAAGATAGACAGCCAGGTAATTCGAGTGGAGCTGTGGGTAATCTCAGGTCAAAAGCATGAGAGAATGTTGTGTCTGCTGTTTTACATATAGCTGCATAATATAAAAAGGTTACTCAATAACTAATAAGACTACTAGATAAAGATGAAAGACATTTCTTCTACTAGGAGAATTTACGAAAGTTCTTAATCTGCCTAATGACACTAATTGATAATGTCTAACTTTTTGCTTGGACATATAAGTTACGCTTCTGATCCAGTTCTCATTGAAGTCAACAGCCAAACTGCTGTTGAGTTCAGTGGTCCAGGATCAAGACAAATACAGAGGTTCATGATCTGCACTCTCTTGCATCTGTGCACTTGCACGGAATGTGACACAACCTTTTCAGCGCTGGCTGAGGAGCAAGGAGCTGGGATGGCAGGGCACGGGTGCCCGGGCAGAGCGCTGTGGGGGAGCTCACGGGGGATCTGTCGGTCCCGTGCCTGTGTCAGACTGCTGCTGTCAGTCCTCAGCTGTTGTGAATATTTGTAAGTTATCTACAAATTGAGGGTGGGAAGGAGGAGGAATTTAATGAAGTTGCATGTTTCAGTTTTTTTTGGTTTTGTGGCTTGTTGCATTTCTTTCGTGTGTACTAACACCTGAAATGTTAAAGGTGAACTAGCTAATGTTCAATATAATGCCCTATTTAGAAAATGCTTGCACATAAAGGTAGCAACAGAAGGTCTTCTAGATTGACAGGTTCAAAATTTCACCCATATTCACTTTCTTTTTATCTGTGGTGCTCATAAAATTTCTAAGAAAAAAAGTTGTTGGATTATACTAACTAAAACTTTGTGGGGAGAAAAAAACCAGAACACCCCATTCCCTTCAAAAATACCAAACCCAAAGTAACCCATTATTTCTCAACATTCTAGTCTTGTAAGAATGATACACAAGGTTATAAAGGGATAGAAAAAGTAAAAATGGATTTCAGCTTTTAATTCTAAGAAACTAATTTCAGCCAGCAATCTAAAGCAATATTAGTCATCTCTACAAAAGCTATTGTGTTTCTCTTTTAAAGTACTCTCAGAAAAAAAAATAAATTCCCAAACAAGATTTCTCAGTTGACATTGTATTGATGTCTTTGTTCTAGATACCATTTTCAGTTTGCATAGTAAATACTTATGAACGCAACAAGAGCTAGCATTGGTAGTTAGTTACTGTCTCTGAAAAATGCTCTTAACTTAATCTTTGCATAGTAAGCATCTAGTAAGTGAACTAGACAGAAGGAACTTCCCCCTGCAAATGCCAACGAGGTACTTCAGTCATGTAGTTGTATTGGATTTACATACATGCTTTGGGTTCCTACTGCATCATTAAGAACTGGTGTATTACACTGTGCAATAAAACATGCTTCATTTTACATGAGAGGAGCTGGGTACAGAACCACCTAGAAATAAGTCTCCTTGTGCAGAAACTCACTTGGTTTTGACAATCATGCAGGGACCCAGTTGTAAGAAGTCCAGTTAGTTTAACATAAAATTCATGTGCTGTATTGACTGTTCTGATGTAGGTTTCATGCACAGTTCCTAAATCCAGTAAAACAGTTCACGTGAATGCATGATATACTAAATATAATTGACTGCACTGTTCAACAGATAATGCTTGCCAACTCTAAGGTGCTTTAGCTCATTAAAGATACAACTGTATATTTAAATTTGTAGTACTATGTATTCTAAAGATAGAATTGACTCTCAGTTGGCGTGGTTACGAAAGAGCAGGATACGACAAAACCAGGCTACAAGAACATGTGCTGAGGTGGTAAGAAGGAAAGCAGTCAGAAAACCCCTGGCCAGCATCCAGTAAGTGTAGCCCCAGCAGTGCAGACTTGGTTGTTGTGCTTTTGAGGAGGGGCTCGCTCACCCAGAGCTGGTGAACATATCTGTACGTGCACCACAATTAACCTCCCCTCCCCCGAGCCAGAGTTCACTGTGCAGATTGTGTTTTGAATGCAGGAGGAGGGTGAGTTCTCTGGCTGATTGCTTCAGGAAGCAAGAGATTTGAATGCTGCTTTATCATAAGCGATACCCTACTACTCCAAAGCTCCCCCAGTTCTCTTCCTATTTTAACTTAACCTTCATTGTAAAAGTGTGAAATTCTTCCCCACTCAATGCGGTAAAATCCCAGTGATGAACAGTCTGTACTTCAAAGAGCCTGCAGTCTGATGTTTTCAAAGCCAGTATAGAAAGACCTTATTTTCCAATAAAATTCACAATTGGACCAAAATTACTATTTTATTAACTTACTAAGATTCCACTTTCATCACATTACCACTGATTTTAGTGAAAATTATTTAAAAGAAAAAAAATCAATCCTTGCTATGTAGTTGATACCTGTAAGTGTGAAGGCCTTTTGTAGACATCTCCCAGTTACGCTATAACTTGTACAGAAAAGACATGTGAAGCTTAATGCGAAATTAGACTTATGATGTGAGCATCACTGTAATTTTTTTCCTTGAACAGTAACAGTAGCTGATTATATATCACGAGCTGAATCTCAAAGTAGACAGAGAAACCCTCCAAAGGAGACACTAGCCAAAACCAAGAAGGAAACGGTAAGATGATGATTTTTTTCACTCTTCCCTTGCAGCAAACCAGTCAAGGAAAGCTTCATTCGGATCATCCTCATTTGACTACAGATGCATTTGAGTTCAAGAACAAATCATTAAAGGCAAAAATAGCCTAGAGTAGACAGAACTGATGTTGACTCGTAGGCTGTCATTGCAGACTTCAGTGACCACTGTAATGCTCATATTCAGTCGTACGTGTTTAAAATACTGCACTTACTGATGTAGCATTACATAATAAAATGTGAAAATTATCCATGGGTGAGTTAAAACACTTTCTATAGAGAGGATACTAGGTAGCATGTTTAGTGACTTACACCAACTATTTCAGAAAGAATTAATGTTACCAAGAGTGTAGATTTGAGATCTGTTCTTTGCAAAGGATCAGTGTGGCATTACATGACACAAAAAAATAATATTCAGAACTGAATAAAGCAGAATACCTTTACTTCTAAAGCAACATTTAACTTAGTGCCACAGGTTATGTTCAAGTTTAGCACAATAAGAGAGATCATTGCTATACGATTAACAAAATCTGATCTTTATCTATAGACTTTGAAAAAGGTGTAAAAATCAGTTTTTCAGTTAACTTCTTCATTGGCTTGGACAAATGGAAAGGTGAAGTAAAGCATGCTGGGGTTATGCTGTCTGAGGGCTGGTTACCTTGGCGTGGTTTCCTTCTAAGTGCCTGATACGGAAGTATCCTGTAGATGACAAGGTAAGTAGTGGGGTGCTGTGAAGGACAGGATACTGGCACAGACAGACAAGAGGTGTTTCCTATTGCAAAGCTGCTGTGTGAGCCAGAGGGAAATTTAAATTCCACTCTGTGTATTTTTATGGAGATTTTAATATTAACTTGGTTTTCTTCTGCAAGGCAAAAGATGCGATTGATGAAAACAGCCCTGCCGAAAAGGCAGTGAATGGTCCTGCCACAGCTTCTGGGGATGAGCCTTCTAAACCACAGCACAGTCCTGATGAGAAGAAAGTTACTGTTCAAGAGGATGGAAATACCCAGGAAGAAGCAGTGCTGAATGGTGTTTCATAAACTGAAAGTTCCTAGTTTACAGTTCTTCTACATTACATTTAAAATAGTGCTTGTATAAGCTTGCCAAAGATAGAATATGGATCGCCAGTCTTGACACCGCACTTTCAGTTCCTCCATTTTGGAATACAGAAAGGGGAGGGATCCTGAAGAAATCATATGTTAAACATACTTTGACACCTACTGTGTTATAAATATATCATCAGATGTGCCTTGAGATAGTATATGTAACATTTAAATAAACAAAATTGCTGGCTATAGGAAATGTTATTTTGTTTTCAAAATACGGCAAAGATGTGAGGGGGATCCCTAACATAATACTCTTTATGAAAGCATTAGCTGCTTTTGTTACATTTTTAATAATATGCAACCACTTCTTCACCTGAGGAATACTAGAAAGAAATGCAGTCTAAAATATTTTGCACTGAAATGTAATTTCTCCATTAGTTTAGTCTGGAAACTGGTCTGTTTTAATACATGTTTTTTAAATGCTGTATGTAGAGGAAAAATCTGCAGACCACTGGAATACATTTGTTAAATTCTCATAATCTGCAGGGATACTGGGTGACATTGGCAGTGACTGTTCTACATTGAGGCTTTGTTTGGTTTATTTATTAAACTGTACAGTATTTAAAAATCAAACATAGCTTTAGTTAACACTAAGCTGAATTAGTCATGTCCATTAAGACATAACCTGAACTACTGAAAAGATCAATTTCCAGAAAGTTTATTCTGTATAAACTACATATGTTAGTCCTTAGTAGAGTATTTTTATTTTTGTTTTGGTTGTTTGATGTGCAATATGTTTTTTTTGTATGCTGGTAGTAAAAGAAAATAAACTTTGATCTTCCATCTGTTGACTGTTTCTATCAGAAATTTAAATTACTATTGACTTGAAGGTTTTCAAGCTGTTGGCACTAACAATTGAAAATTACTTCTGAGGCAGCTTGGACCTTTAACTCTTCTCTTAAGAGTTTTCGAACTTGCTCATTTTCCATTCTTTAAGGAGATGGTGTAAAAGCTCAGCTAATACGTCTAAACCTAAACTTATCTTGGAGACGTAACCTGACTTAACACATACAGGACTTAACACATCTGTAGTTTCTGATTGAGAAGTTTGTGTGACACACTAACCCATCTTTTCAGGCATGTGAGCAGGAGCAATGAAGCAGAAAACAGGTGTGGAAAAACACCTGCGTAGCAAGGAAATGTTTTAAGTCTGAGCAAACGGGTAATGCTGAAGTTGTGCTGACTTACCTGCTTACATCAGAAGTAAGGAGAAAAGCAAGTATTTTGAACCACCTGTCACTCCAGCTGCTCCACCCTGTACAGCTGTAGAAGAGCGGTACCAAGTAGCTTTGGGTACGTATTTCATTTAATGAGATGTGCAGTTTTTAATATGATTTAAATGTCGATGCTCATCAACAATGTGTCCTCCTCGAGAACACATACAGCTAAACTGCTGTAACTCTGAGGTGTACACAAGCGTCTCAACAGATAAGGCAGCCCCAAGTCTGGTGAAAAATTTAAAAGGGGAAGAAAATGAGAGCTGTGTTTAAAAAGTCAGCAGTGCTTGGCAGGGGAAAACTGAAGTACTGTAACATTTTGCATATGTCTTGAAATATGCATATTCTGGAACTGCTGCAAGGCAACATTCCAGGTCGCTTTTTCACCCTACTTTTAATTCTGTATTAAAGCAAACTTGTTCCTAACCTGTAGACAGGGGGCAGTTTTCCATTTTCTACTGGTTACTGATTTGATCCTCTCTGCTGAAGGCGTGGAGCTCTTCCTTGCCCATGTTCTGGCCATACTTAATAAAGGGCCTCTAATTAGTCTACAGAAGTGCAGCAGCCAAGGTTTGGCAGAGTATGTAAGATAACTTACTCTGGAGTGATGAAAGCTCTGAAATCCAGTGTTTTTATAGGTGAGTGTTAACTCTCAGGCATGCTGTACAGCTGTTTTACTGTAACTGCAGAAAGACTGGTGAAATTCTTGGAGTATGACAGAACACTATGGCCCTACATTGGGGTATGCTGGGCTTCAGACAGCAGGATAAATCCACCTCAGGTATTTTCAGTAGTCTACGTATAAAGAGTTTCTGTTTCCTCAATTATAACTGCAAACCTTCTGTGAATTCTAACTTTGTAGTGTAAGAGAATGTATAAAGCTACAGTACGTGTATTACAAATTTGGAGTTTATTAAATGCTAGAAAATCCATTAAAAACTGCAACTTACAAAAAAATTTTAAAAAAACCTCTTGGACGCTTAAGAAGCTCAACCAACCTTGTTTTTCACAAGGCAAAGACAAGTGAGTAAATTGTTTCCTATACTTTATTTCTTCAGGCAGAGACAACCACACATCTGTCCCAATTCTTCCTGTCAAACACAGACTCTTGCTTTCTGCTCCCCCTCCCTAAAGCAGCTCATCATGCTAACTTTGGTGTGCGAAAAAACAGCAGCATTAATTTTAAACAGAGCTAATTTAACATAAATTATGTCACAGCATGTTAAGTCTACCTCTATCTGGTAACATGCATTGGCCAAACTGATTTATTACTCTTTTACACTGAAAATATTTGAGTGGCAGATTTTGCTGCTGAATAAAGAATCTCTATGAAAAAAAACTTTTAAGCCTCACTCCCTCACACATTTCCCCAAAAAGTGACCGAGTGGAGAGGGAAGTACCTCCCTCAATTGATATTTCCAGCTTCATTTAAGTCAAAGACTGACATGAGAACTTTTCTTAATCCATTTATCAAAAATAATAATTTGCATAGACAAACCCTCTGATTTTCTTGCTTTCATTTTTTAGCTTGGTCTTCCAGTAAATCTTTAGCTTCATTGATTTTGGCTGCTACATATGGAGAGCCACCTAGAAGAAAGAAAAGGGCATGTCATATTAGAAAGAAAAAAAAACTTTGTGTTGTTAATAATGCCACTGTACACAGGAAAAGAAAGTGTTGTCTGAACGCTATTCCAGTTAAAGAACAAACTGCATGATGACTGAAGCCACGTAAGCTTACACACAGTCATTGCAGCAGCTCAGTCTGCAGATAGCTCATTCTTGTTAGGTTGCTTTTAATTTATTTGCGTGGGGTTTTTTTTCTTTACTTTTATTAATCATAACTGAATTGGTCACTCATGTCTTAGCCTGGAGTTTGTTATGAATATGGAAGCATTAGACTCGAGTCTGCAGATGAACCTTTTCCCCCTAGCAGGTGAGAAACTGGTGCTGCACCAGGGGGCTAGTTCAGTTTTTTAACATGAAGTACAAATGACTTGTGAAGATACTGAAACAGAATCCACGATGCAAATGCACTGAAAGTATAACTGACCCTGAGGTGCAAAGGCTTACAGCAGATAGTCAGCATCTACACACCATTTACTAGTACTAAAATCGCTATTTACTTATAGCTTAATTTAACATATTTAGGTCATGTAAAACATGAAAAACTCCTCGCAGTCTTTGGATAGATATTTTTAGGTTCTGCATATATTTGGCAAAGTTAATTTTCAAGTTAGCTTGCACTCCAGCTGTGAAAGGCACATCCCAAGGATTATTTTGGATTTTGGCGCATAGAAGCAAAGTAATGAAGGAAGCCATTTTACCTTTTAAGTGAGGCTTATAAAGTCAAGTGCCAAGTCAAGCCCATGATTCTGACTCACTGAGGTAAAGAGGGTTTAGAACAGGTACAGATGCCTCAAGTTAATAACTAAGCGTAACTAGAGTCTGAACTGTCAGAGTACCCCAAACAGAGATGCTTCCTACTTGAGACACACAAGGCTCAAGAGGTGCCACTGATCGCCACTTCCCGATGCATTCAAATGAACTCCTAGACTCACGTGGTACTTTATAAAGGGCACAAACATACTCTGGGCTTTCATCTAAAATTAAGGCAATTTGAAGTCTCATTTTAACAAACTGTATTTTAATCTGCTATGCACAGCAGATACAGCAAGTCACAAGATGACCTGCTGACTCTGCTTGCTTTAGAGCATTCAAACACAAAAATATGCTCCAAACCCTGAAGAATTAAGGCACCATAAAATTTGTTTTCACTCATTTTCTGGGATTTTATTTTTTTTAGTAGCTGAGGTAGTCATGTCAGTCACTTCTTCCTTACACAATTCTATTATCTGTGTTAAAAATGTGTTATTTAAACAATGTTACTTAATTTACTTACCTTTATCTGGATGATTCAGAAGCATGATTCTTCTATGAGCTTCTCTAATTTTACTTCTGTTTGCTGTAGGGCTTTGGAAAAGAGAAAAAATTACTTCAGGGAACCTTATAAAATCCCCTGGATCTCTTAAAGATGTCTTAGAACAAGCAAGCACTCTGCCTTAGCCACAAGCTCTGTGGCTTACGTGTATGGCTTTCTTTTCCCACTACTGCTGTGTGGCATCTGCATCGTGGTGAAGCTTTCTCCCATTTTTCCAAAACCCTCTATGCTAGAGCAGCCTAATAATGGAGGGGGCAGGAGGGCTGGGGGAGTCATTCACATGGTCAAAAAAGAAACACAACTATGTTATAACATTTTTAGTGGGACAATCTCCTAAAGGCTGGAGGAAAAAAAGAAAATGTTCTTGATTTATTTAAAAAACACAAAGCACAACACAGTCTGTACAAAACTTAACAGTTGGGAGTTGCCCTCAAACAGAAACGGTTTTTATTCTGTAGTAGATAAATTTGTGTATTTGGTCTTAAGACTCTTTTAAGTTTTCACAGGGATAGCTTCCTTACTCATATCTAAGATACTCCAGAAATGATGGATTCACTTCACATGCAGGAAGTGGGTCTGTAGCACCTTCACATGGTGTATCTAACTCAGCAGCAGAGACAGGAACCACAAGCAAACAGCACGCTGTGTTCCCTAGACCAAGTAAAGCCCAAGGCTTGCTGAAAATGGCCCATTTACCTGGACCTGTACATGACTTTTGAATGTGATGTGGATTTGCAGATGTATGAAGTCCTGCTAGAGTTAGCTTTGAGCGAGCAAGCGTACAACCGAGAACCCCAAGTAAGTACTGAACCTCCTGAAGGGCCCCTTCCTATTCCCTGACTTGGCAGCGACATTCCCGAGGGGAAGCTGGGCTTACAACAGTCCTAAGCACTGAGAATTACGTCCTTTTCAAACCACACCAACAATGGAGTATCACTGTAGCCTCCTTTTTACATTCATTTGTAATAAATTTCCTTGTACCTCACTCCTAGTATTAAAGCTGCTTCTCGTTTAGTCATTTTGGGTTCAAATCCACCTCTATAATAACCACTGAAGGCCTGAAAAGAGAAAATGTGTTAAAGTACACTGATTTTTAAGTTTATCAGTTGAAACGACTTAATACTGCTTTAACAGCTGCTAAGCTTTTAGTCCCTAAGAATACTGCAAAGCTTCTTTTTGCTTGTAAGAAGAAATTAAGTTTACTTCAAAAAGTGTAATATCATTACTTAAGAGTACTTCAGCCAAAACAAGTTCTCTATTAGTTGACCATCACCAGAATCACTGAAATTAGTTATTACTGACAAAATTATGCTACTAGAAGGAAATACAGTAATGCTCTACAGAGACAACAGCCTGTAGTTATTTCACCAAGTACACTTTTTAAATACAAAGATGCTAGTGATAAACTTACAGATTTCGGTAGATTCTGAAGCGCTTGTTTTACTTGTGGCTCCATTTGCTTCATAGCTTTTAGTGCGTAGCGACCTTAGAGAAAGCAGTGTTCAACACGGCTAAGTGTAAAGTTTCACAAAGCAATTCAGTGCAACTCCTAACTTATGGATTAGAACATGGAGTGTCAACTTTTGGGGGACATAAAAAACTAGGAACTTTGGTATTAATTAACCACAGCCATATTTTTCAATACAGGCTCTCCCCAAAGAGTGTCCTGTATCTGCTACTGAACTACCTTAAAATTCATCAGCACTGAAGCAGGCACTGGTAAGTGCAACCGGGTGTGGGCTGTCTTCCCATCATCTACCAACCTGCAAATCCAGCTGCTGCTATGGTCAGGCCCACCGCCACCATTGTGCTGGCCTACACAGGGAAGACAAAGGATTTGTTTACCAAAAGAAAAGGGGGAAAAAAGCCAACCCCGCCCCGTCCCTCCAGCAAACAGTACAAGGGGCCGGACCCGTCAACCCCCTGACAGGGGCGAAGAGCGGCCGTGGTACGGGTTCCGTGGGCCGCGCGGCTGCAGCAGCGCCGCTCTGCTGGCGGCGGGGCGGGGGTCAGGGGCGCCCAGCAGGCGGGACCCCCCCAGCTGTGCGGGACGAGGGAAATCCCGCCCGGCAGCACCGTCCCGTTCGTCAACCCCCTTTAACCGCGGCAGCAGCTGGGCCGAGGGGGAGCCAGCGGCTCCGCCGGGGCCTGTTGCGGGACGGCGCCCTCCCCTAGCCGCCCAGGACACCGGGTGGCCCGGCCAAGGACGAGCCTTGCTCCCCGGCCCGGGGAAGGGCTTGACAGCTGCGGGCCAAACGTAGACGGTCCCCGGCTCCTACGGCGAGACCCGCCGGGCCCCCGCCTCCGCCCGCACTCACCATGGCCGCGCCAGCCCCGCGCACTGGCGATCGCCGGGCCGAGCTCCCGGAGGGACCGGCTCGCCGTACGGCACCCGGACCGGCCGCAAAGCCCCCCCGGCTGTCGTAAAGCGGGGCGGGAAGGGAGCTGCGGACACCGCCCAGGGGCGGGCGGGGAGCGGCGCAGAGCTCGGCGGGGGCCGGGGGTGCTGCTGCCTGCCGAGGAGGGGGCCCGGCGGGAGCAGCTCAATGGGCGCAAGCCGGGAGTGGTGCGGGAGCGGCAGCGGGGGCCTTTCCCTGAGGAGAGAGTCACGGCCTCGGCTCTCCGGGCCTGGGCAGAGCTTGGGGCGGCCCTGCAGAGAGGGCTGCGCTTGACCTTGGGCAGTAGCCGCTGCGAGAGCAACGGAGCATAGCGCTATGGCGTTACGGCGCTGATAGCACCGATTTTATTCTTGGTATAAATGAGCGATTTTATTCATCATTTAGAGCATTCTCGCACCCCAGATTGGGTTTTTTAGAAAAAGCAGTTTTTCTGGTATCGCATTTTTCTTCAGTAGTTCGTTCCCCCGCCGTGTCCCGTTTCTCTGTGAGCTGTGCTCTTGCCATCTCCTTTCTGGCCCCACCGCATCACCACCCGATCCGCACTAATGGCGTTTCCCCACTAACGGAGCTTTCCCTGCCGTGCTGTCAGCACAGGGCACTGGCCCCTCGGGCCATCCACGGGGGTGTCACGTCAGGCACCAGTTCCAGATGGACAAGCTCAGTTATTTGACTGCTGAGAGATTACTATGAAATGAGGGAGAATTATGGGCCTGGCATTTGAATATTATCAACAGCATAGTGTCATCTGTTTAATAATACAGTGTCATCTGCAGCACAACAGTCCAGCGCCTGTAGTTCTAGTCTGAAGTTGCAGTTTGGGAAGCTGAATAGCGCAGCAGTGAGACCTTTCGCCCTAAGATGCTTTTTCAAATTGGTCACAACTCAAAGCTCTGAGCGCTTCTGTCTGACTGGTACTTAGTTTGCAGGAGTGAAAAGCTTTAGTGTCATCCTCTGTGCTTGCAAAACATATCAGTGTCCTCATGGGCTCCTGGGGGACCTGCTGATCAAAGGCAGACAGCTTTTGGTTCCTTAAGGCCCCAGACTCACAAGCCCTCACATAAGCAGTTTAGTATGAGAGCTGATCGTTGGCTAAGAAGCTTGTAATTTTGCTGGCTCTTGCAGTGGAAGATAGAATTTTTCTTTTCTACTGTATAGTTTCTGCAGGTACTGAGTTCATTTCGAATATGTCAAAACTTCAGTTTGAGCTTGAATTTTTTTTTTTTTTTTCCCTCTAAAATTTTAAGTGCCTGATTTAATGTCTTCCAAGGTAATGTTTGGAGGTAGTCTCCTGTCTCTTTCTTTCACTGACATCCAAATAATAGTACAAGAAAATAACCTGCTGCCTTTTAAAGAGGATAGAAGAAAGGTTTTGGTTAGGGCACTTATACTGCTGCACAAGTGTTTCATGAGATAGAAATAAAACTTTTTATATTTGATAAAGGAATCAGATCCATTCATTCCAGAGCACAAGGCTTCTGACAGCCTGTAAGACATTTCAAATATGAAAGGGGTGCTAACAACTAGATGTTTGTTTTATGAAGCGAAAAAGTCTGTAGAGGTCTATGGGTCTGGCAGCTAATGAGGTTTTCTTCATATGTAGAACAGGATTTGTTTTTAAGATGGTTCTCTTTGTCCTTTTTCTATCATGAAAGGGGCTTTTATCAGGGTATGGCTAGTGTTTTATTTTTCATATCACCTAAACCAATAAAGTATGATAAAGAGGCTCCTTCCCTGTAATTAATTACATGAAGGTTCATTCTTCCATCTTGACAGCTAGATCCAGATCTCAGTGGATTTCAGGAAAAAACTCAGAAAGGGACTTTTATTTCTTTCCTCACTTTACCTAATTCCTGTTTAGAAGGACTGGTAGCTCTACTGCCAAAGGGGATTTTGCAGATTTCTACTTTGTGGTTCTTTCTATTACAGAATTTCTCATTTTTAGAGAAGAAGGACAGATGTTATAAAATATGGAAACTTCCACATGAGTTGGGAACAGGTTAATAATGTACCTAATCCTTTTCCTTGACAGCCCTTTAAAAAAAAGCCTGGAGGGCAGATTGTGGGAGGCCTCTGCTTGCTTAAGAGAGAGATTTCATCTTTACTGAGGAGAAGGAAAACTTTCATCTGTAAGCAGGAAGGCCTGTCAAAAGTTGATGTGGGATGGACGGGTTTGCCTTATTGGTTCATGTTTGATACCAGCAATTGGACAAGATTGTTGGCTGAGCTTTGAGGTGGAATAATTCAATTTTTTAATTATTAGATTAAATAATTTGTAATATAGCAATTTGAAGATGCAAAGAAGCTCTTCTCACCGAGCTAAAGAACCTAATGTGTCCCAGCTTGGACATCACTGTGGGTAGATTATGTTGGATGAAGAAGACAAAGCTGAAGTTTCTTACAGAATGCTAAGGAAGAAGATATTTTTGAGATTTCTAACACGTTTTGAGTATGTTCTCTTTTCAGGGCTTCTTTAAGTGTCATGTGTTTCTAGGAGGTAGACAATATATGAACTGTTCTTGTACCTCTGCTAGCGAAAGTGAGAAGTAGGTGCTTTCCCTTCCTTAGCACTGCCTGTCTTGAGAGTACTGGGGCATAGGTGGTGAGTGCCAGCCATCCTATCTCTTTACTGACCACAGTACCTAAATGCTGCCACTAAGTTCTCCAAATCTGTATCAAAATTATAATAAGTTTTCTGTGCATAAATTTGCAAATAGCTGCTCTAGGCTTGTCTATTCCCTTTTCCTCCTTTGCTGCTCAGGAAACCTGGATGCAATGCAGAAAGCAACTGAGTGTTTAAAAGCTATGTTGAAGTTCATGTCAGTTCACGTTTCAACATACAAAGTTAGTAAACATCTGATTAGCTTTAATAACAAGTGTTTGAAGGATCGCAGCTGTAATATATTAGATCTGAAACTGTTATGTTTATGAATTATTATCTATATATAGGTTGTGTTCTCCACAGTCTAGTCATCTCCATGCTTCTCTTGGCAAATGGAGTTTTAAGCCTTGCAAATACTGAAAATTGCTTTTCTTCAGCTTCTAATCTTGTGCTTGTTGCACAACAGGTTGCTTTGTGGCTTTTTTAAGCCTTGGTTTTCAGGCTACTACAGATAGCCACGTTGATGTCCATATAGAAACAGGGGCATGATGCTGAGGTAATAGTTATTATTGCTGATTTGTAGAAAGCAGGAAGGAGAGAAGAAATACCAAAATCAAACAGAACCAGAAAATGCAGAAAACCTCATGGAACCAGAATTTTTTTTTGGGGGGAGGGGTACAAATAGAGTTGGAAGTGAGTTCTTCTGCCATCAGACTTTCTATTTATTTAGAAATTGAAGTTTTGTTCTGTTTGCCTGTTTAATTTGTCTTATAGCACCTTATTCCTCTGGATCTTCTATTGGTCAGCCAGTAGAAGATGTGTATGGAAGGTCATTCACAGGGGAAAGTGAATAAGAGCTAACGGGCTCAAGTGAAATAGATACACTATAGTTTTTGTCCCTTCTGCAAAATGTCTGCTTTTGAAATCAGGAGAAAGGCAAAATCTTTGAGTGTTTAAGAAATATACTCTCAGTTTAAGTACAAAACGTGTTTGGCTTTTTCTTTTGCCTACTGTGTTTCTAAACTTCTCCCTTTCTATTTTCCAGAGAATTCCTGAAGTTTTTGTAGTTTCTTCTGACAGGAGTTTTATCCTACTGCTGTCTTCAGGTTTTCCACTCTGGGGTTAAAGTACCTCTTGATAGAAGATCTGTACCAGAATACAGTGCCACACTCTCTTACCTGTGCCTAAATTAGCTTGGTATATGTAGCATCACTTTGTCATTAAATTGATAATCATAATTATTAGAGCATAGTGTGGATGACACTAATTATAAACCGAGATTCTCTCACTCGGTAAGAATAGTTATGGGGTTATTTTAATCAAAGAAGGAAAGATTTCACTGCAGTTTCACATCAGGTATGGAGTGTGTGTGTGGCAGGTGGCATATTTATGTTCATGACAACCATGAGAGAATCCATCTGACTTGCGGTGGGCATTATTTGACTTCCTAGCTCAGTTAAAAAACAAGTAAGTTTTTTGGAAACTGTTAGAGGAGGAAGGTTTGTAGTTGTAAGTAAATTATTCACAAAGTTCCCTGAAGCTGAACTGAGGAATATAGAATCTAGATGTGAATTTGTTCTCTCTCGGTCGTTTCTAAAGTCAAGTTTGATACTTATCATCTCAGCTGTAGTGTTTTAAGTTCTGCTTCTGTTTTGAGTTCAGCAATGAGATAATGCTGCTGTGTTTTACCAGGGCTATTATGTTTTTTCTGGGTTTTTGTTGATTGTTATTACTCTTGAGTATACATTTTTGAAATTTGTATTCTGCCTGGATTGTCACTGAAGCTTGCGTGTCTGTGCTGTGAAACTCAAAATTAAGTGTTAGGAAAACAAGCTTGTAGTAGTCGTAGCAAAGAAATTGGAAAGAGTAAAAGCCTTTATTTGCACTGACAATGAGTTGTAGTGAGAAATAGGTTTTCAAAACGGACGTCCTGATTCTTATGTTTTCCTCACATGGAGACTATCACAGGATCGAGGCCTGAATTTTCTATCAGGTAGTCTCTGGTCCCTTTGCATAATGTAGAGTCGTATTTGCAACAGAATCTGCTTCTCTCCTACCTAAAGATTACAATTGAAATGCCAACATTGTCAGGCAGCAAGGAGAATTTGGGTGGAGCAGAGAGTGGAAGGTAGGGAAGAGCAAGAAGCAGCAAGCTACAAGATGAGGAGAAAACTTTAATGGCATTCTTCAACCATGAGTTTGTAAGGAGCTTTCTCTACATGTTGTTGTTCTAAGGAGAGAGCAGATGGTTTTGCAGTTTTCTTGGTGATGTTAAGGTTGAAAGCCGAAACAGTAACAGACAGGTTGATGATGGAAGCAGAAATGGACAGTGTTGGGTTTGGATTTTGCTCTTGATTTGCATGTTACACTGCATTAAAAAGAATCACTGGATTAGGTGGAGCCATCACAAGGAAAGAAGAGATTGCTCTTTTTCTTTAAGAGCACCTGACTGAATCTGGGAGAGAAGGCACAAGACTATAGGCAGTTGGAGAATGGATTTCCTCCATCACTAACTGGTTTCATAAGCCTCACTCTGGGATGTCTCACCGTGTCCTTTGCACAGGCTGATTCATTTCTGGCATACATAAAACAGGATCTGGATTTGTCCCTCCACAATGGGAAAGGTATGATAATGTAATACTTCATGACAGAATACATAGTGCAGATTTTGGGTGGATTTTTGGTTTTACTTCCTTCTTTGAATTTCTGCTTAAGATACTGCTGATGAAGGACAGTTAAAGATAAGAACTAGGCATTTATTATGGTCTTGAAGTCGAAGGAAGTAAGGAAATCCCTCTCCATTTGAGAAGAGAGCTGCTCAGCTTTATTGTTGACACAGTTTTGTCTCAGGTATCCTTTTTGTATATAATTTCATTGTCCCCAAGAAATTGTGGCTACTGAGGAGCACGCATGAGCCTCCATAACCTGGTATTAACAGGAGGTTTCTTGAATGACTCTGACACTGAAATTGTGCACAACAAGTGGCCTGTCAAACTGCAGATTCACACTGGGAATGGTACTCAGCTGGTATGGGGCACTACTCTGACATGCAAACCCCCTTTAGTTTCAGGGTCTTTTACCAGTGACCTGTTTTTGAAATAAGAAAGTCACTAACTTTCTTGGGGTGTATCTAGGCTTCCCTTCTAATGCTACCTGAAATGTTTCTTCAGATCCTGACTGACATCCCTCCCGGGAGTCCCACAGTTCCCGTCTGAGGCAGGGACATGCGCTTTAAGTGGAGGCACTCACCAAATGTCTGGAGAGCATTTACAGCTGCCGGTGAGCACAGGTAACATTTGTCCTTGCTTTTGCACCTCTAAACCAGTATTTTCTTCCTCACATTATAGAAGGCAGAAAACACTGCAATGTCTTGGTGTGGTATTAGCATGGGTTATTAGAGTGTTTGCAAGTTCTGTGCTTTCCTGAGACAAATGAGGTGAAGGAAGAGGGTACAGATAACACTGACAATAATGCACTGCTAACAGTTAGGGTCCTCTCATTTTCCAAATCTCTTTATTCTCTGCACAGCTTTTGTTTTGTATACAGCTCTTATATTGGTTTGCTGTTAGTGTATCTTTCTTTGATATTAAATACAAATGGTGAAATGTACAGAATGTGCACCGCTGTTGTCTTCACAGAAAGAAAAAAAAAATCAAAAAAACTTTGGTGACTTGCTCATTTAAATTTATAGAACAATTTGATGGATTTTCCTGTTAATTATGCAATTTATCAGCTAGGAGATGTGTTCTTGTTCTGTCTGTATTGTTAAATTTGTGCAGCTCATGCCTTAAATCTCCATATGTGCCAACATACTTCTAGAGAAAGTGTATTGACAAGTGTGAACTAGCTAAACTAGCTGTGAATTAAATTTACAGTGTCATTTGCTTTAAGTCTTAGCTTGAATATAATACTGATTTTTTTGTCAGTGCTCATTCTGCTTCTTAATTGAGAGGGGTTTTTTTTTCAGTGTGTATATGAATTGCATATTTATAATAAATTTACTTTCATATGTGCAAAACCCTTCCATTGTACATAACCATAGAAAAAAGACAGGTATGAGATTCCTTTGCATGAAAAGGAGTCTGGGTCATGTGCATGCTTCCAGTACTACATGTAATGCTTTGGGAGACCATGCCAGAACTTCTTCAGAGACAAAATAAATGGAGAAGAAATACCATCAAGCTAGGACGTTTTTTCCCCTCCAGTCATATACTCCCAAATGTCCATTCTTGTGTCTAAGGCTCCATTCCAGCCACTGTTGCTAATTGAAATGTTTTATGAGCTTTTTAAGTAGTGTTCTGGA
>JANVCC010000030.1:11356165-11497354 GCA_025345505.1 Todiramphus chloris collaris
GATTTTGCTTCATTCCTTTTGCTCAAAGAAGAATGTAGCCCGTCCTTTATGTTATTACTTTCCAACTCTGAAACTCAGATGCGAGAGGGAAGGGAAAAGGAGCACCACGTTTTTAATATAATATTTGCTGCTGCACTGATTTTGCATTACCTCCCACTGAGCAAAGCGTGGAGTACTATTAGTGTTGCCTTGTCTGCTCATCACTTTGTCGAGAAGAAAATTCCTCACTAGCAGACTATGCTGCATATGTCAGGAAGTTAAAAATACGCCACGGTTCTAAACCTCTATTTCAGATTATATTTCACTGTTACCAACCAGGATCATACTCTCCATCAAATGGCACTTAGAAGTAGCGCTCACTGCAACTCCCCTGGCAACCTCACCAAACCCGCGTTGGACTGAGATGGCAAAACCGCACACTAGTGTGCAGCATGGACAGGTGTTTGCTCTTGTTTCTGCAGTTCACGAAGAGAACTGGTGCATTGTCGGTGTTATGGCAGTAGAGAGATTGCAGATCATTTTTACGGATGTCTCACCACTATATGAATACTAGAGTGCAAAATGGGAAATGGACAAATGATCAAAAGGTGCTTTGGAAAATTTTGTTCATGAGTAACAAGTACTGAAATTTCTCGATTACATCAGCAAAACAGTTGTATTCACTGCCAAATTATTATTTTCAGTTGCAATTGATTTGGGAAGCATAAATGCATTTTTAACTTTGACATGCTTGATAATAATGTAATGATTTGGAGTGCAACTCCACACTGTATCTGGAGGTAAATGAGGAGGCAACATTATTAGGTGCCATAGGCTAAAAATCTTGTAGAGATACAATTGTATGCAGCTCATGGAGTATAAAATAAGACTTAGTGACTGTGCTTGGAATGGAAAGCACTGAGCTGATAGGAACGTGATTTTAAGTGTAGACCTGCAGAATTAGTGCATGGCAATAATGCATGGCATTGACTAACTGAAAAAAATTCCATTGAAAAGATCTTGAGTCAAAAAGAACATGTCTACACCAGCTTCAGTCTGCCCTGGAACATGACTTGGCACTGGAAAAAATAATTTGTCAGTCTCCAGTTTAGTGTCTCATTCTGTTACTGGATGCATTTGCTGCTGGGTTAAGTGACGATGCACACTAATTTGCACGGTTCTTTGCGTTGTTGGAAATGCAAACCACTTTTGACTGAATGAATTCCTGTCCTGAAAAACTGGATGAAATAGAACATCAAGAACTCTTAGCCCTCAATAAACGGTGTTTGGTGAGTGGAATATGAAACCTTAACAGGGAAAGGAGCATCTCCAAAACTTTCTTGTGAAACGTTTTAAATGGTCCTCCTTGCTTATTCTTTTTTAATTAGAGATGATGATTACTTTGAGTTTAAAATCATGCCACCTTCTCTTGAAATGAGTTTCCCCGTGATGTGTTTAATGGTGTGAGATATTGGTGCGTCTTCATTTGGCTAATGAGTTAGAACACCAGATAGCCTATCGGTCTTCTTACAGTGGGAAAACTTCAAAACAGGAGAGGTTATGAGCTCTTGCTTCAGAGATGAAGAGTCCTTTGAGTGGCACATGCTGATGCAATATTTAGTACCGTGACAAAAAACAGGTTGTATTGGGGCCTTGTGCAACCTGGTCTGGTGGGAGATGTCCATGCCCATGGCACGGGGGTTGGAACTGGATGGTCTTTAAGGTTTATGATTTATTTTTTTTTTTTTTTTAAATCCAAAGTGCCACTTATGATTAGTTTGTCTTCAAAATGCTTAAAGCAGTTTAAAAACAAACAAATGCAAAAACCGGGAAACCCAAAATTACCTTTATATAAATGTAACACTACAGCTATATTATAAAAGGAAGATGAAAGGGAAGACAGTGTTACTATATGGTCTGAGAGAATATCTTGCTGTGGTCTCTTATTATGACCTTTGGTATATTCAGAAACTTCAATTCTGCTTATTTTTTAGTGTAAATTTCCTGTTTCTTTTGTGAATATTTTCTCATTACACTATTTTCCTTCAAGGTGCTGAACCTTAATAATGATTTTTGTGCAAGACTGTAGTATAATGAAGTGCTGGTTCTTTTTTCTAGCCATAGTATTTAAAACAAAACAAAATGCCACCAAAGGGTGTTAGAAATACAAATCCTGTTGAGGTCTAATGAAGACTTGTGGTCTTAAGTACCTTAATAGTTCGCTATAACTACCAGTGATTCTCCTGTAATATTTTGCTTTCATGAGCAATCTCCCTAACTTACACATCCCATTTGTGTATGTACAGCATACACAGTTTTTCATAGCATTTTTTTACATACTGGTTTCCAGAACATATTTAATACAATAGGAAAGGGGATTGTGCATAATGGTTAGCAAAACACTTTTCTCAGTAACAGAGATCAAAAGAAAACCCAAACGGGGAAGGAGAATTGGTAGGCTTTGGCCACAGATGGGCTTGTCTTCTGGCTCTTCAAAGCATCTTTTTACATGATCTGCTTAGCCAGTAAAAGTTTTACATGAATTTTGGAATAAAGGATTCAAAACTAAATTAACCCTGAAAAACTCTTGTGAGGAAGTTCTCACTTTTTGTTTACAGGGATGATTTTCACTGTTAGTAGTTTTTGAAGGCAAGGGAAGATAAAACTGCTTTGTGATGGTAGATGGTAACTGGCTTCTGATGAATGCACAGTGATGGATTATGCAATAAGTTGATTTAACCAGGTAGAACCTTATAAATATTTAAAATATATTTGAGCATCTCCCTTATGTTCCAGCTTATTGCATTGCAGTAAATTTAAGCTGAACCTAAATAAAATTTTGCTTGAAACAAAATATATCTCTGAAGCTAAGAAAGCGATCAGGCTTGAAACACCATAATCAATCGTCCTTTTAAGAGAGGTACTAGGTCCTTTTAAGAGAGGTACTAGGCAACAATTACGTAACTATTCCTAATTTCTGTTTTATATATTAGAATCATAGAATCATTTACATTGGAAAAGTCCCTTAAGAGACAATATGCTTTATCTTTAAAACTTCTAAATATAGAGAAAAAAGTCTGTAATTCTGCAGACACTGTTGCTATCTTTGGATTGTTATTGTTAATTAAAAAAAAAAAAAAGATAGAGGTCAATCATTGTCTTTTTTTCTTGTGTTTAATCCCTGACAAAAGATCTCCTAGTTCATTCATTTGGTTTAATTATTTACAATATCCTATTCTGCAGTCTTATATAAGAGTTCTATGAAATACTCTCTTGTTTTCCAGAGACCACTCTCCATCACTGCTCTTACATAAGTTGATAAATTACAAAATAAGAACTAATGCATAAGCACTCCTGATTTATGTTGGGGTTTTTTTTCTCCTGTATATATGTGTAAGCATAAAGAAATGTAGTACATGAATAATTACATTCTTTTCTAACACTATATATGCATCTTGATTTTGTTTCTTCCCACATGTAAGCCAAGTAGTGAAGGCATATGCTATATTTTAAGCAGAAGTACTGCCTGCTTGATGAAGTTCTGCAGGCTTTGTAATGAGGAGGTCAGATGAGGTGATAATACAGGTTCCTTCTGGCCTGAAACCCTATGAATTAAATTGTAACCTCACGTGGGAAAGATCTCTCTAAAAATGTATTATGCATTTATGCATGCTTGGAATTTCAATAGTATTTGGTTTTTTTAGAAAGAGAATGACTAAAGAGACTGTGACTTTATGAAACTATCAGTTTGTGGAGATCCTCTCACTTTCTACTTTCCAATGGTACTGGATTTACTGTTGCTTAAGGGCATATAGCCCTTAATGCAAACCCCATAGAGGTAAATATGACCTTTTTAGATGAAGTGCATGTTATCTGGTGTCATACTGATGTACAAGCTTAGTAACATCTTGACACCATTCAGGTTTCAGTTTTCGGGGAGTTAGTCATTTTTAAGATGAAGTTCAAACAACAAACAGTGATTCAAAGATCAGTTACTCAGAATTCTGAATGTATACGTATTAATTATTTTTGTCACTTTATACTATTATTTTATACCATGCTTTTACCTTACTTTTTTGATGTGGACTATTAATTAGCTATCTTGGAAAAGTGAAGCAAATACAGTACCAGTCCCAGCTCCTCCAGCTCCAGTAAAAGAAATTACTTTTACTAAACTGCTTTATTATTTATAACCCTCAGCAATTCTGGGAGAGAAGTAGAATATCATAACCCATAATGCAGGTTGTTGTTTGATTTTATTCTTGTTACTTTTTTTTTTTTTTTCTCCTGTCCATTCAGTCTTCTAAGCTGAAGGTATAACCAGAAAGCTTTTTAGCGGAGCCATTACCTGTGGCAAAGATTATAAACTCAGCTACTGATGTTTCTGTTAGGTACTCATTAAGTGATCCTCAGTTCTTTGCTATAGCATAGAATTTCTCATTGACCTTGAACAACTCGCTCAGGTGGAGCTCTCATTCCATCAGAGCCAGCGATGGTTGTGCCATTTATTTTAGTGGAGCTGGGATTTCTTTTTTTTTTTTTTTTTTTTAATTGTTTCTCTGCATGCAAAATGAGAGAAATAGGTAAGAAGTAGTTTCCTGAGGATGGTGTGCATATAATAGTGTGAAGGATGCACGTAAGTGTTGCCTGAACAAATGCAGGAGTTACATGCAATATACAACAGCAATTGAATAAAATCAATAAATCTGTTCCAGGAATATTTGTGAAAATGCATCACCTCAATCTCTTGCCTGTATCACTCCCTTATTCCTCTACCATCTGTGTCTTTTTCTTTGGAATTAGTCCTCTTTAAAATATGTCTATATTAATCACTCCATTCTGTTTGTAATGTTCACGTTTAATTCTGTAGTTTGTAGTCAGACCTTGATTAGCTGTCCTCCTTCTAAATGCATTTCTTGACCATAGCTTGTAATATTTTTTTTATTTTCATCCTGATTCTCCTGTACCATAATCACTGAATTGAAAATTAGTTTCTTACATTAGACCCATTGCCATTCTACCCTAAATTTCTAATTTTAGACCTTTTTTATGCTATATCTATGTGTTTGTATGCTGCCTAACATGACTTCTGACCTCAGAGAAATTTCTAGAGGCCACTGTAGTACAAGCAGTGACAAAAAAATACGTATTTATAAAAGTCTTAGTGCTAATATCTCAGTATTTCTGAACTAAAACTTGTGAATTATTTTTATCTAATGGAATTCTCTGCATATTTTCTGTGTGAAGAAGTTGCTTGCAAGCTGAAGCACTGCTTAATGATTATTAATGAAAATTCTTAGAAATGGAGACTTCTGGGTTTTTTTGTTTTGTTTTTATTGAGATAGATTGTAATTTATAAGGGCATAATTATTCCAAGTAGCTGAAGTGTGTTTGCCAGAAGAATATCATAATAATCATAATAGTAGTAGTTTGTTCAAGTGATGTTGGCCCTTATGTGGGTTCTTTTTAATGTATAGCAGAAGTTAGTTAGTCATATGGAAACCAAAAGAGGTCAAAGGGAGAGAGACAGATGCTATTTCTATTATTTCTGATTGTTCTTAAATAAATGCCACTGTCTAAAGAGGGGACATAGCTCTAAGAAAATTAATGGTGTAATTATTGCTGAACCTATAGTTAAGAAACAAAAGTGATGTTGCATAGCTGTCACTAAGGATCTTTACTTACTGTCCTGCCTTCCCTCTATTTGGAGTGGCATAAAGAAAAAATGGTCTTATGTTTATGCTCCTGATTATAACAGCTGATCTACCAAAAGATAGTACCTCTTGCTGTATATTTTGGTATTTGACCTAGAAATATACTTCCTTCTCAATCTATTTATGATATTTACACATAACTTTGTTAGTCACTTTCCCATAGCTGCTTTTATTTAGTTGTTGACATATGGATTAGTATTCAAAATATCATTTGGTCATTTTGAAGTTTAAATAAAGCAGTTTCACTGTTTTCTTAGGAAATGCTTGAAACTTGCAGTAGTTTTCCTCAGTTTTGTACCATGTTTCTCTGTATTGAGTTCTTTAGCACTCTTACGCTCTTTGCATTTATGAAGACTCTAGGACTCTGCTAATGGTCTGGATTTGTGTGTTATTTAAGGAACTCTAATACAAACCAGCCAGTGAAAAGCCACTTACTTTCTGCTATGTCACTTAAAATTTGGAATGCTAATTACACAGAAAATACCTTGCTATAGTTTTTTGAAAATACGATGTTGTAATTCTAATTATCATCTGTTAATACTGTCAGTATAATCATCATTCATTAACAACAGGACTATCAACTTCATGTTTTGTTTCTGTCATCAGAACTGTAAGTAGGATATATTTGGGTTTGGACAGTTAATGGTAATTTACAGAGTTGCCTTCAGAAGAACATAGTAAGGGTGTGGGAAATGCTAGCAGCTTAATCTTTTGTCTCAGTAACCATAAGAATCTATGATAATATAGATATATAATATGGTTGAACTGGATCTTATATCTTCAGATGCTCTCTAATGTAATAAAGTGTTGACCTGAACATGAGTAGTCATGACACCTGAGTATACTGACTTCGCTGCTTTTCTATGCAGAAGTCATTTGTTAAGTCCTCAGCTGATGGAAATGGCCATTTTAGGGAAGATGGTTGTTCATTTTCTCTGTCAGTGAGAGCTGAAGTCCCTCTTTTAATAATATCTCATTATATGAGACTATTCATCAACTTGTGTCTTCATTCCTGTTTTAAAAATATATGTAAGTGTTCTTACCTGTATCTCAGGGACAACCTGTGTCTCTCTTACAGTGTGTATTGGCCACACCTCTGATTGCCGTTTCCCAGCTGCCTTCTCGGAATGTCAGCAAATACAATAATTTGCTTTCTTTTCCTTTGGACTTTCAGATTCAGTGGGTATTATCCCCCCTCTCTGCTTGTAGTTCTTTCCAGTTGTTCCCCTCCCCCTCTTCTTTAGTTTACAGACTCCTCCAATGCTTTTTTTTTTCTGTGTGCTGATTGCCGGAACACCCACGTTTCTGTGGTTTTAGTAGAGCCTTTCATGCTCTTTTCTCTGTACCAGCCCTCTAACCAGATATTTAGACCAATTATTCTGTTCAGTTTCATTATTCTGCTCCCACAACTACAGTAATAGCCCACTTGAAAGATCACTTGGCTTCTTTTACTGTTGAGACTGCTTGCTAGTTCCCCAAATGGCATCTTCACATCCTGTCATCTTCTGTTTCTTTTTCTTACTTGCTTTTTTTTTTTTTTTTTTTTTTTTTTTTTTCCTCCAGTTTTATTTAAATTAAAAAGGTTTGGGGGTTAAAAGGTAAACCCCACACATATAAATGAGCAAGGGGAAAATAAATAAATAAATAAATAAATAAGGAAGCCCAGATATCCAATACAGTGTTTCGGGAAGGGAAATTCCAGCACTGGCAGTTTGCGGGAGACACTGAATATCAAATACCGTTATTCAGTACAATTTCCACAAAGGACTCTGAATAAAAATCCCGTTGAGATCCCTAGAGCAAGTGTTGCCTGCTCTTTATTTTGCAGTCGCACAGAGTATGAATTTCACCTGCAATTACAAAATGGCACCCAGAAAACCTTGACTTCTGTTTTGTCCATGCACATTCAAATTTGAAGCTTTCACTTCAGGAGTCTTTAAGTAGATGTTTTAGTAATGTGTGTAGACACTTCACATGATAAGTTTCATACTGTGGTGTTAATGTTGTGTTAATGTCTCCCAGGTTATAGATACCATTTAAATTTAACTTTGGGTTTTTAAGTCTAACTTTTCTGACTCCTTTCCTCTTTCTTCTTTTTCCCCTTTCATCTTCTGTTTTCCTCACTGATGTATGAAAGTATTTGGCCTCTTCACCTTATCTCTTCTGAATTAAAAGATTAAAGATACACAGAAGTATTTAATGCTTATTACTTGTGTGACAGTTAACATCAGATGAGAGTTTTAAGACTGGATCTCACTCATTATGTCCTGTTAAACATTTCTTTATAGTATATGTAGATTCTGTTGTTCTTAATACTCAAATTGTTTATCTGAGATGAAAATTGTCCATTGTTGTTGAACAATAGAGTAATCTGTTCAGCAAATTTACATATAACTTGTTCCTATCTCGTCCAGTTTTTTTCTCCTTCAATAATTAATATTTTTTCAATTGTTCAACAAAACACTACTTGGGGTAGGGACTTTTTTTCCCAAATGTTGTATCAAACATTAATTCAAGCCATATATTTCTAAAGAGGAAAACAAAACCAAATGTCCCATACCTTTTCCAGTCTTATAAATAGCAAAAATATGCATCTGTGAAGAACATAGCTCATTGCCACTTATGCAGACAGCGTGAACATATGAAGTGTTTAAATAATCAGGTATTTCTTCCCATAGGTTCCTTAATTACCTTAACTTTTAGAAATCTTAATTTCTGTCCTTTCAACCAGAGAAAATGTGAGCCTGCAACTGTATAACACGCATTACTAACAATACGGTGTGACTTGCAGAGGGGAAGATCAACCACATATAGAAGAGTTGTTTCTATGGGGTGCTCTGTGCTGCAATGAGCTGATGTTCTTTCTCTGTCTACTCCCTAATGAACAGGTGCCTTGTGCCACTATGGTTGCCTTTCTTGTTAGCAGTTTCAGTAGAGAGGCTAATGATTAAACAGGCACTTCTCAAGGTCAGGGATAAATTACATACCCAGGAGAGTGTGAATGAAAATTGCATTGCTATTCTCTGTGTACTGTATCAGTTCAGAAGAAAGAGGACTTCACTTATCAGCGCTGTCAGTCCAGCACCTTTCACAGCCAGTCAGCTCGTTTAAAGAAAATACCAAGAATTCTGGGTTTTTTTCAATTGTTCTTATGCACACAATTATATGGTGCAAAGGCTCTCTGTAATGAGGGGGCTGTTATAAATCGCATCTGACAAACAGTTTCTATATTCAGAAGGAAGAACTTTTGCACATTTATAGTTATATGGTGAACTAGAAAAAATAGGATGCAGGCCATGATTGTGCTTTCACAGAAATACCAAATAGTTAACTATTTAGTTTTTAGAAATATATTCGGATAAAATATGAACTGCTCCATTTCTCTAGGTTCCAGAAGCTTAAACTCATGATCCACAATACTGTATTCAAATCACAGATACGATGACTGAGGGGTTATGTACCTAAAATAATTTTGCACATCTGCATTTATCTTCTGTGAAGCAAGAAGTGATTTATGGAGAGAAGTGAGGATAGGGCCCAGGCCTAGAACCACTGTGTATTCAGTGGACCACGGTGATTGAGTATATCTGCGTTTTCTCAAATTTTATGATTAAAAACAATTTATATGAGTTATTAAAGCTTCCCTTGTGTCCAACAAGCATAATATTTTTGTCTTTTTCCTATTTAATCCAATTCATTCTTGGTATATCTCCAAACTACAGTGCCTGAACTTTTAGCTATATAATGAAATGCATACTCTTGACCTTATGTTTTTGCACAAATTAAAAAATATATATATTTGCTGAAACCGTTTACTATGTAAGGTGTATAATACCAGTTATAATGTATTTTGTTAAAATACTAATTGCCCCAACTATGTTTATACATTACAGGGAACTATGCTTGATTAGGGAATTACACTTTTATTATTTGTTCCCGTTTGTCAGAAGTGGTCCCACTATTTTTCTGATCTGTCTTTGTTTACTGTACTGAACCAGCCAGGGATTGGTTTTTTTTAAGGCAATGCTGTGTAACACAGCTTCTTCCAGCAGTTCCTGGACCTAGTGCACACGAGAAATCCAAGTTCTGTTTCAATGTTCCTTATTAAAGAATCTCAAGTGAGACCAAACACAGTGAGCAAAAAGAACCTTCTCTTCCCTAATTGATTTTCAGGATGAGAGCACATCATCTCTAGGCAGCATCCTGAGCCATTGGGATTGCCTATTACTGCAACTTGGACTTTTCAGCCTTTTGGGAGACTATATATATATATATATATGTATTTCATGTTTCTAGGCTTAAGTGGAAGAGATAAATGTCCTGGCATGCTGTCTTTGTGCTCTTCCACATGGTTATTTTGTGGGATTTACTTCAGACCATAATCTGCTAGGTCTATATGTTGTAAAATCTTGTCTCAGTGCAGTGGAGAAGTATGACAGAAAATAAAGGACCTTACTTTTCAGTAACAGCTAAATATACATTTTCATTTTCTCTGTTTAAAACTTCTGAGGTACGTTCAGGGAATATGCAGCAGGTAGATATTCCCTGAACAAACTGTAGCCCTGGAAGAGCCCATGCTGGACCAGGATTACCCTGAAGAGCTGCAGCCCTCAGAGAACCTATGCAAGTGTAATTTTTGAAGGACAGCAGCCTGTGGGAAGGTCCCATGTTAGAGCACAGGAAAAGTGTGAGGAAGGAGCAGCAGAGAGGAACTGTCATGAATGGAGCTTGCATCCCCCATCCCCACCGAGCGTGCAATGGATTCTTGGCAACACTGATGTAAAATGCAATTTTACCTGAACTATTTTGTGTCCAAGGCACCTTTTTGGAAGCGTTAGAAAATGACTATGGAACTCTAACAAGCCAACTAAAACTTTCAGTTAATATAGATTTTTATAAATGATTGATCAGGACTGCAGAGGACAAGCTACTCCACCACGGTCTCCCCCCAGGCTGCAGGGCAGTCTCTGCTCTGGTGCCAGCAGCAGCTCCTCCCCAGCCTTTTTCACTGCCCTGGGTGCTCGCATGGCTGTTTCTCAAGCGATTTTTCCTCAATCCTGTGAGGAAACCACTGCCGGGCGCCGTTTTGCCCTTTCTTCAGGAGGCTTTCCTTGAGCTGCCACCAGCTTGGCGGAGGGGCTCAGCTGTGGCCGCGCAGTTGCAGAGCAGGCGGGAAGCGGAGGCGTCTGGCACGGGGCAGCCCCGAGAGCTTCACACAGAGGCCCCAGCAGTCCCCGCTGCCGGCATCTCCCCACCAGCACCCCATACGGGTCGTGATTTATGGTTTCCTAAAGATAAAAGGAGTGGTTTTCTCAGCGAGCACTTAGTTTGAAAGCCTGGGTGTAGAGGAAGGGAATATAGTAAAGTGCCACACTGGCTGAGGGTGACACACTCCAGAGAACAAGAAGTCGTCGTTCCTGGTATCTCTGAAAGATCTATTTTCTCCAGCTCTCTGCTGTAGAAACACGTTGCCTTTACTTATGCATGCAGATTCCAGTTCCCCTACTAAAAGTTTTATTATAATTACTTGAAAAAAACGTAAAGTTGCCTGTAAGGTGCCCAGATCAAGCATTTCTCTGCCTGTTCTTGACCCTGGAATTCTTCATGCAAGGAAAATACCCCTGTGCCTCTTTTACGGTGTAGGACTCTAGTGGAGATCAAAAGCTTACTCATAAAAAAGTAATAACAGAAGTAGCTGAAGCTTTATAGCTTATGGGATAAGAGTGGATGTTACCTCAGGTGCTCAGAGGATGGAATATTTGGCATGGTAAATCAGATGGTTACGTTCATTACCCTGAAATCAAACTGCTGATCCTGTCACCACTTATAAAATAGCAAAATCGTTTGAATTCATTAGTGTGATGAAACTGTTCACAGACAAATTAACACAGTCTTTATGGGGAAATTAGAGCTGAATGATAACGACTGAAGCTCTGGTATAAACACAACCACCATCATATGTGTTTTTTCTTTAATATATGCTGTGGAAGTGTTCAGAAGATGCTCAAGGCTCAGAGAAATACTGAGAGGATTTCTGTTATAAACTTAGAGTTACTATTTTTTCTATGGTAAATTACATGATTAAAAAAAAAAAAAAAGAAAAAAAGAAAGAAAACAAGCAAGTGAAGGGCAGTTCTTCTCTAGCCTTGCTATTTCCTTATCAGACCCTGTTGCCAAACTTCAGCTGAGAGTTTCATACAGAGGACATAGGAAAAGACCAGTGCCAGCAGGAAGGAAGAGAAGCTCTTTCACGTGTGATGTATTTCAAGACTCGAACTTGAGAGCTACAGCTGAGTTGGTGCACTGCAAACAGAGCTTTGTTACCCCTGAAACCTACAGAAGGGCTGAGTGGGTGGGGCCCTCCTGCCCTTCCTCCACCACAGGTGTTGCCAGCTCTAATCAGGTCACTGCACTCAGCTCTACCAGTGCTGCTGAAGCAGGTGCTAAACCTTCCTCTGCAGGATCCACTGTGGAGTTAAAGTGGTGCTGGTTCTGGTTTGCCCTGGTTGCATCTTTAAATTGAATTCAGAAGTGAGATTTTATTTTTTTTTTTAATTTATATAGGTTTCTAAATGTTTGAATGTATTTTTGTTTCTGTAGCTAATTTAGATTAGTTTCTGTATGTGTTTGAAAGTGTGCTGTGACTTAACCTGTATTTCCTCCTATACTCATGGTTGGGAGCCTCAATGTTTAAGTTAAATTTCCTTTGATATTAGTAGTGCTAGGGTAATTTGGATGGATCCAGTTTGCAGAGCTTTATACATACTAAATTTAGTTCCCTATTTCAAAAGGGAGCCTACTGTAGTAATGTCTTTTCAGAGACTGTAATCAATGAATTTGGTCTTTTTTTCTTCATAAGGGTTGTGTCTGATTGGTTAATCTAAGAACTTTCCAAACAGTTAAATGAACAGTTAAATCTATCTTTGCAGAACTCTTTTTCAGTGTTTTTCTCAATGGACTTCCCAAGCAAGATACTTTTTATCTAATTTAAATTTATTTTTAAACTAAAAATTCATGTTTATAGCTACCCTTGTTAGTGTTAGCCACTATATACAGACAAAAAAAAAAATACACCTAAAAATAGATTATCTTAGAAGTATGGTCTTATGTATGGCAGAAATGGTTTCCTTAAGACTGAAACTTGGCTATCTATTATTATGGATCTGCCTAATTTTATTAGAAGGTTTGGACAATATTATGGCTTTTGAGATGCTGATTTGTTTATTTTAAGCTATTTGATTTATCTTGGTCCTTCATTTATAAAGCTGCCAGCCTTGTTCTAACATTTGGTAACTTTTCTTAATCCTCTGGTTTTTTGCTTTTCTTAGTCCTTTAACGGTGTGATTTGTGATTTTAATATTTTGCCTGGTCAAGTGGTCCTACCTACCGAATTTGGTGACTATGACATAGTAATATTGAATTATTTGGGTTGATACAGACAAATTAGAAGAGAAGTAACTCATTTCCTGTTTATCACGTGAAGGAAAAACTGTAGTTTGTTCCCAGATGTCCTTATAGCTCACTTCTTGCTGCTCTATGACTCTGTGTTGAGAGACCCTCTACATTGGTAGTGAAGCCATTTAGGGGCTTCAAATGATCACATTAAAGAACTTTCATAGGATCTCCTGGATTGTTGTGAGTTCTGGAAACTTAGTGGGGATTAAATAATCCATGATGATGTACATTGTCGTAGAGGCACTGTCAATGAATTGCTCATCTTTCTACTCTCTTGTTTCATTAAAGGCTTTTATTTAGTCACAGCAGGACTGGGTGAAGCCTATTTTTATTCATTACTATCAGAAATACCTTCCCTCTTTCTTACTTCAGCTCACTTTATCTCTTTGGTTCTCCTCTCAGACAAAGTCTTGCTCCCATTCGAGGTCCAGGAGAGTACTATCGTTCGTTTAAATGGAGTCAAAGTCTCCCTTTCTCCCCCAGTGGAAATGCTTGTTTAATGTTTTCATACCTGTGAGAGATTTTCTTTTCCGTACCCTATTCTGAAGGATGTTCAAAGACATTTGTTCTATTCATTTTGACAAGTAAGGCATACGAATAGTCTTATCCACTCAGTAATGTAAGTGCTGCTGTTTGAAATCAGCTAGGTGAGTTCTATTTCCTGTTTCTGGTTTAAGTTAGTTATCTGCCCAAGTTCCTTTAGAACAACAGTCTGGTAAAGCAGGAATTTCAAAGCTGCTTCCAAATACCAGTGAGCAATACATGTTACTGACAAGGATCTTCTGATCTCCTGATTCTGGGAGCAGTGGCCAAATTCATCCATGCTGCTGAAGCCAGAACTTGTCAAAAATTCCATGTCCCAGGAAGAGGTGGGTGTTTTCGCTAGGGAATGTAGTCAGTGACTAGGCCTATACTTCCGAAGTCATAATGCCATTTCACTTTGATATTTTATAGCAAAAGTGAATTTTGCCTGCAGGTAAAATGCCACCATATAACTTGATGAATTGGAGTGGTTTCTCAGAATTACGGTAGTAGACTTCTGCTCCCTGCTCAGTAGCTGAATCTAATGCACAGGTTAGCTACCAACTTCAGTCTCCCAGTTAAATGAGTTTGGTGATTTCAGTCCTTGTCTGAAGATGTCTTTACCTCAAAAGCCACCACAGCTGCTACTAACTTATAATAACTGACATATTTGTTAATACAACTGTAGGGATAAAATATCAGCAATCAATAAGCAGAAACACTGAAATTACAAGTATTCACAACTGTGTTGAAAAATGTTAGTGGGAAGAGAGATGACTATGCTATGATATTTAAATAAATAAGAAATTTTTTTAAGTGTTTTTTAAAAATAAATCTTAAACTAGAAGACACGATGCTTTAAGCTTGTTATGCCAATACAGGAGAACCATATTTACAAATTAAAAAAAAAAACAGACTGTCATTATGTAAGTATTCAAATCAGTTCATTTGTTTTGATAATAATAAATTCCCAGATGAAACTGCTAACACGAATCAGTCCCTAATAGCCTAACAAGTGTTTATAATAATATGAGATCTCATTCAAAATCTGAACTACATAGAAATGTTTTTGTTGTTGTTAACTTTTTTAGTTTTCCTTGTGGAACTGAAAAATGTAATAGAAGTAAGTTTGAGGTAATTGTTTAATGTTTCTTTGAATTCAAATAAATGTCATTCACTATTTTGGTAATCATTATTCTCCCCTGTAAAATTACATTTAAACGAAGTAACCTTCTAGTCTGGAGGTGTGTGGGGTTTTCTGTGTAGCGTGCTGGTACACACACAAAGTTCTCTGGATGCTTTCTACTCCTCTAGTTTTGCTTTCAATGCATTGTTGTAATTGTGTTTGTCATGGTGACTGAACCTGGAGTTGTCAGAATGGGGATGTCATTTGTGTTTGGCTGGAACATAACCGTCTAGCTAAAAAACACCACGTGACCATTCCAGTGGTTTAAGGTTGACGTGGCCAGAAGTTAACACAGAGAGAGATGTTTATTTAATGTGTTTAATTAGTATCTAAGAAGCTTTCCAAGTATTATGATTACTGAGCATTGTATCTTCATGTATTGGAATATCTACTTCAGCCTACTTACACACATTTGTAATGTGTGGGAGTTTGGGGACTTGATGCTGTAGTCCAACATGTGAGCAGATTCCTTCTAATTTCATAAATTCAGAGGTGCTTGCAATGAGGTTTCATGTTTGACTGGTGCACCTGAAGGTTCAGAAGGGAAAGAGGAATGTTTAGAAAGAGAAGTATATGATTGTTACTACCCCTTTGAGAGGGGTACTCCTTACAGAAGCCTAAAATGGACAGGGACATAATTGATTCTCTTTGGCTTAGAGAGCATTCTGACTTTATAAAGGTTGAGGAAAAGTTACTTTAAATCTTGGCATATATAACACTTTTTAACAGGATTTGATGAAATTCTATTTTCAGCTACTTTTTTGTTTTACGATTATTTTAATATAATAAGTCTGGAAGAAACCTTAGGAAATTGTCTTAAATACAGAACCTGTTACAACTAAACCATTCCTGACAGGCATTTTTCTGACCAGTTTCCAAAGATATCTAGGGATTGTCTGTGTTCCTTGCACATCTGTCTACTTCTGCAAAGTTTTCAATGTTTAACTTGAATCTCCATTTCTGGGATATAAGCACATACTTCTGTTGTCTTAAAATGATGGATTTTTCAAGTCTTTTCTGGAATAAGGTCCCGTATTTTAGTCTCTTCTTGTAGATTGTTTTCTAGACTGCTTCTCTTGCAAGTTAACTGCATGTTATTTTTAACGTGCAGGCAGTGTCCACAACTAAACAGTAATCCATTTAGGGCCTTTCCATTCTGTCTGTAAGGCTTCCGGCATGATGCCTGCTTTTATTTGCAGTAGTTTTGTAGATTCAGGTTTAGCTTCTGATCCAGATCCTTCAATGCAGAACTGTTGTACTCTTTCTCAGCCTACATTTCTGCAGTTGATTATTTCTGAGAGTAAGATTTAACGTACGTACCCTTGAATCGCAGTTAATCTTTTGCAAACCATTTCTACCAAGATCTTTTTGGACTCTTAATTGTCCCCAGCATACCTGCAGACTTTCCTAGCTTAAACCAACCTTCAAACACTATGGAACCCGTCTCTCTTCTGTCATCTAGATTAATGATGAAAATAAAGAAGAGTAGTGGATTCAGTGCTGACCAAGAACTCCATTTGATGCCTCTTTCCTTTTAGATGATGAATCACTGATAGCTATAGTATATTTTTTTTTTCTATATCTATTTACCCTGTGGTAATACTATGTAGATGATGTTTCTTGGTTAGACGAGGAGACAGTCCAGTGTGATGATGCCAAAAGTCTTTCTAAAAACACAGTGTCAATTATTTCCCATTTTACAAGTCTTGTTACCTTGTTATGCCTTGTTGCTGATGAATCTATGCTCAGTTACTCATTTCCTGGTTTTCTGTTAGGTGATTTACAAACTGTGAAAGTAAAGAAAGTTAAAGTAACTAAGCTATAATTTCTTCCTCCTCCTTTTAAGGCAGGCATTATTTTTGCTCTTTTAAAGGCTTTTGTACCTCCATCCATCCATCCATCCATCCATCCATGTGGTTTCAGAAAGAATTCTAATGATAACAGCTTTCAAGCAGTAACAGCTCTTCGATTCATCCACTTCTCTTAAGACTATGGGCAAATTTAATACAGCACAGCCAAATTAAAATTATTTGATCTATATATTTTTCCTAATCTTTTCTTTCCCTGTTCTGTCCTGATATTGTCTCAACATATTTTTTGTTTGTTTTTTGTTGTTTTGTTTTGATAGCTTGTAATTGTTCAAGCCAGTTGATTACAATTGACCTTCTTAGTAACAACTGTCAATAAAGCAGTAACCAGTTCATCCTTCTTGGTGCAATATGTCAATAGCTTGCTTTCCCCATGAAGCTGCTGACCAACCAGTACTTTCCCCTGGTCCTCCTCCTAGTCTAAAGTGTGTTTGTAGAACTTCTTTTATCCTTTGTCTCTTGCTAATTGTACTTCAATAAATTTGTTCACTTTTCTGGTCCTGCCTTTGCATGCTCATGCTATTCTTTTATATTTGTTTGGCATTTTCCACTTTCAGATGCTTGTATCTTATGCTTGAAGTCAATGAAGAAATTAACTTCTAGCCAAGATGACTCAAACTTAAAATATTTATATCTTTATTTACAGCCTTCCTTTGTACTGGGGCAATCAACATCTTTTTTTTTCTTTATTTGCTTTTTTGTTTTAAAAAAATGCATATTTCTTGATTCCTTTTTTTTCCATGTGTCTGTTTTAAGCAACCCTGTCTATCAGTTCTCTGAGTTTATTAAAATGTGACTATTTAACATGGATTATTTTTATCTGCTCTTGTCTTATATGATTTCCTTTTTGTGGTTATTTGTAGAATTAAATGCTAAACTAGTGAATTGTTCAGTTTGCATTTTGGGTAGTTTCTTCATTTCTATTTGTTTCTCCTTATGTCTTATACGGCATTTTTGAGTTAAAAAGTCATATTATATATCTTATATATAATGATACATCAGTGAAAAAATGCAATGAAGGTATGAATTTAGCTAATACTTTCTCATGTAGTATTAGCATATGTCTTCATTTATTAGTGCCTAAATAAAAGCACCTCTCGATTCCTGAAACCAAGGCAATCATAAAAAAGCATGTTGTCCCAAAGTGTCCAGGACCCTTGGTCCCCAACTGAGGCAAAACCAACCAATTGGGTTCTAGATACTGCTTTCAATACTTTAGGTTGCTAGTAAGGCAGCATATTTTCCAAGTAGAATAAATGTGGGGTTTTTATCCACAACTTTGATTAATTGTTTTGTATTTTGATTTTTTTTTTTTAAGGCATTTTAATTTTTAATTATTGAATACCCAGATTGGGCAGGATTGGGTTTATTTTCATCTCCGAGATAAGGAAAACTTGCCTTTTAGAATGGAATGTTTTTCAGGAAACATCTGCATCAGGTGTTCCTTATAGTTCCTGAACCATATATTCCCTATTTACAATGGTTTCAAAAATTCAGTCAGGAAAGCAGAAGCAATGCAGTGGAATGGAAGAAGGAGAAAAGAGCTGGAAATAAGGCAAGGAAATTTTAAAAAGAGCAAAGAGGTAGGTCAGGGGCGAGTGTGGAGGAGGCAGCCTTTTGCTCAGTAGAGTTTCGTGCCTAGCCTGAATGAACCACACTTGAACTACCTTCCCTCAGGTGGCTGGTGGAATTCAGTGGCTAACTTGAAAATCTCAAGTGCTCTGGGAGTGGCTTCCCAGCAACTCATTTTATGTGCCCCAGTGCAGCAATCGAAATGAACCAAATCACCAACATTTACAGTTTTGTGGTTAGAAGCCACAAAACAAGCAAGCTGATGTTTTCACTTTCTCTGACCTACAGCACTGCTTCCTCATGTGCTATTAATACTGCTTGAGTTTAGGAACCACAGTGATTTACAATGTCCATGGTATGTGACAGACTCTGCACATATTGGCTCTCTTCCTGCCTAGTGCAACTAAAGATGATAATGAACCTTCTACAACCCTAGAGGAAAGAAACTATAAAATGCTGGTTTTTGGGGTTTTTTTAAAGAAAATTCTATCCCAATATGTTTTAAAAGTTTGAGAGAAATATGCAGGCATGTAGCATCACGTATCTAGTTAAAATAACTAGCAAAATAGCTTCATGAATAGTTTTACTTCATATGCTTATGTACCACTTTGTTCATAAGCTGGGCTAAGAATTATTATTGTTACTGTCTTCCTTCACTGTAAAAAGTGTCTTGTAAAGCTTAGAAAGAGCTTTGTTCACTTACCTAAGAAATTTAGTTCTGCTTAACATATGTTATTATTCAAAAGTGAAACAGCTATTCACAAATTCTTATGAAAACCGCTCTAGGAGATTCCAATTCAGATTATTACTGGGGCTCACTATTTGACAACTGTCAAAAATTAAGCCAGCCTTTGTATCAACAATGTTTTGCAGTCAAAAAGTCATCTCAAATGTTACTAATTGTCTCCCTGTGCCAGTTTCTGGTGCTTTTACCCAGAAGCAGGTGTTCAGCAGTATCCAGACTTGTGGTACCAAAATAGCCCTTTAGCAAAGAGTAACTGGTTGGGCAACAATACTTTAGTAATAGAGAAGTCCGGAGTGGGAAATACAGCATACACTTTTAGACAAATAGTACTGTTGTTTGAACAACAGAACTGGATTTGGGGTTGATTCCTGTCCCTTCCTGTTTCCGAGAGCAGAGTAAGCAGCTGTGGCATGGCCAGATGTAATAATGCCCCTTTATAGGCAGGTCTGCTAAGATAGGAAGTGGAGGGTAAAGGTGTGGACCCTTACAGTTTACCACGACATTATAATGTGGAGGTGTGAATGGAGTCCTCCTTAAATAAGCAAAGCAAAACAGAAAAAAAACCTCCTGTCATTGGCTTTTGATTATTTCTCCAGTGTGCATTACAAGATTACTAATTACATGTGGCTTGTATGAGGTGTGTTCTATGGGTCATGTCTATGTCTTGATGGCAGTCAGCGCAGTTCTGAAGCATGTTGTTGCACCTGCCTGTCTTTTTTGGTATGTTGCCTTGCTTGCGACTTTTAATATGGGATATTCAAACTATATTGATGCTGTAACAAAATGGATTTTCTGCTCAGGCAAATTTTTTTTTTTTTTTAATTCCTCTTTATTTTTAATTTGCCTTTCTTGCTGTTGCTGAGCACAGACCAAATACTTTCAGAGAGCTATCTACAATGATTACAAGAGTCCTTTCTTCTGTAACTATGCAGTAGAGCCCCTCATAGAGGATGTAAAGTTGGGATTAATTGCTAATCATTTAGTAATCATCAGTGCATCTGTGGGATAATGGAAAGATACTATTACCACTAGGGCTTCAACTAATTTCAAATATAATGTCATGTATCTTGGTTACTTGGAAGCATGTGTTCTGGCAATGATTCTCAGTTTTTTTGTGTTGGCTGCCAACACAAATGCATTGTGTTGGGTTTTTGACTGTCTTCATCTTGTCTTTACTTGCAGAAATGGGCTTACGATGAGCTATTTCATGTTTCTGTGTAATAGTGAATGCACATTTGATTTCATTAGGACTTGGTCTGTAATCCCATAATCTTTTGGCTTCTATAGTGAAGTTGAGGTTCAGAAGTTCCTCCCTTGCACCAGTTTGTAGCCTCTCATGTGTTCTGTCGGGCTATTTCCAGATCTTACCTCATGAAAAGACATAAATTTTTAGCCTAGATTATTTCAGTGTCTTTACAATAAGTATTGCTATACAGACAGGTGGATCTGTGGCAAAGGCCCATGATTCAGTGGCTAGCTTCATTTTTGAAACCGCAGTATCACTGCACTGCTAAGGCTGGAAGGAGAAATTCCTAAATATTTCAGAAAACTTGGCATATGCTGACTACTGGGTGTCTGTGTAGTTAGGACTTGAAACCAAATTCTATCCTCCCCCTGGTGTAATGAAAGTAGACTGCTGGGTACCATTTACACTTGAGCTGCTGTTAACTGTACGTAAGGGGAATTCTCAGCTGCTTTAGCTAGTGTTTTGGCCTTCAAATACAAATGTTTGCATCCTTCTACAATTTTGCCATAGTTATGCAAATGTCATGAGAGGGGATATGAACACTTTAACATCTTATGGGATATTTCAACAGGGTTAAGTTGTATTGGGAACCAGAGTTCTTTGTATAAAAGTGTTCTGGATAATTGAGGCTTTTGTCTGTACAGCAAACTGGAGGAAATTTTGGTCTTGACAGAGATCAGTGAACATCTTGTTCGTATGTGTTTGGCTGCAGGATAGTGAAGATTTCACCCTCTGCTGACTGGCAAAGCCGAATGCTAATGCTGTAGAAGGGTCTTCATCTCCTAGGAAGCAGGAAAAGAAATGCAGATAATATACTTGTAAGGGTTCCTAAACATATTATGGGTGTTTTACATGCTGTTTGGCACACTGTGTGAAATTACATGCCCTCTTAGTGAAAGAAAAAGTTGTCAAGACTTTCAAGCTCTGGGGGATGTTCTTGATATATAACTCGGTTATCCAACTTTAAGTTAATTAGCAAGGTTTTGTACAACACCATATCGACCCAAAGGCTCATAGCTGGTCCTGTAATTTGGTTATAAATGTAATGACTGTGTGACACCTCTCTGCCTATGATGTTATGTGTAATTCTTTCTGTGTGTGTCTACAGCTCTTGGAAGTTCTATATTAAACTCAGTACTGTGGTTACTCTTGAATGAAATTACTGGAACAATGTTGAAGGAAAAAGTACACGGAAGGATTTAAGGCAGAACACGGCAAAGCAAAGGCTGCAATTATCTGCAGCTGAAAACAAGTAGCTTTTAATATGTCCATTCACCTAAGAAGGGAGGGAGAATTATAGACCACATGCTCTTTCTTTCCCTTTTTCTATCATTTCTCCTTTTCTTTTTCCTTTATACAGTTTATCACCCATAATTTCAGGATGTGTTTTGTTTCTTTAAGCTGTTTTATCTATAGGCTTATGAGGTCAGTCATGTGTGAATTCTTTTGTTAGTCACCTCACCTTTTGCCTTGATGATAGAAAATTGATCAGGCCTAAAGTACAAGTTCAATAGACAACCCCCTTGGTCCTTTGTCTAGGAGAATAGCTACCATTGAAGGCCATGAGCAGGTTGCTATTAATATGACAGCCTGCTCTATCTCCCACTGTAATTTATAATGAAATACCTAATCTCCATTATTTTGATCCAAGCAGGCGATCCCATGAAAAAGTCTTTTCATCCAGTTCCCAATGGCAGTTACATGAGAAATGGCAAACCAATAATTTTTGTCAAGTTTTTTAAGCCAACAGAAATGCTTTTCCACTGCTACAGTTTCAAAAGGCACAGATAAAGCTCATTCACTGAGATGAATGAAAAAGCCATCTGGGGTTTTTCTTTTTGACTTCCTTTCCTTTTCTCCATCCTTGTAATCAAATTTGAGCAAAATCAAATGGGGCTTTCTATGAAAGTACCTTTTGTTGATCTGAACGAGCTGGTAATTTACAAAATACCCTTCCTTTGTGAGGAAGGCTAAAGAAAAAAAGAATCAGTAGCTTTTAAAGCTGGGCCTTGGTGGGACTCTAAATGCAGTGAAAGCAGTCTGTGTTGAGAGATTGAAATGCATTTCAAAGCCAGGCCTGAGTCAGGGTACAGGGAAGAAAAAACCTATGTGCATTTTATAAGAAGAAAAACCTGAATGGGACGGGGAAAAGAGAGAGAGAGAGAGAGGAAAAAATCTGGATAATACATTAATCATTATTTTGGAAATTGTCTTCCTTACTAACACATACTGCGTAACTAGTGATTGAGAACTTGGATTTTTGTTCTATTATAGGCATCTCAACATTTGTCTCTGCTGCTTTAAAGTTTGAGAGGCAAGGATCCTTGAACACTGCTGGACTATGTTTTAACTGTGTATATATTTTTTTTTTCAACTTTGCCTTTTTTGGTTCTTTTTCTTTTTTTTTTTTTTTTTTTTTTACATTGCCTGTGAAGTATTATGGGGAAAGATACTTGCAGGAGAGCTGAGTTGATTCTTTTGGACATGCTAATATTTATTTTTATTGTATTTCTGCTTGCCAGATTTCCTAGTGGTAATTATTTCCAACTGACTCGGACCAAAGGACAGTGTGGACAGCTAACAAATAGTAAGTTTATGCCTTGTTTTTGTTATTCGCACCTCATTATTAATGTAGAAAAGCTGAAAATGTTTCATTAATTGCAAATTCTGTACTGCAAGAATGTTGTGTAGCTGTATGAATCTATTAATGTGAAATATTGGTGTGGTTTAACTCTTCTTATCTCTGTTACTTAGCCTAGCTGTTTAGCCAGATACAGATAAGTGCATTGTTCTGTGTTAGAAGATAATATACCTTCTGAAATAAACACTAATTTACATGTCATATTCAAAGGTGTGAGCAAACCGAGCCCATATTTTAACCTCTTTATATTTACAGACTTGCTAGAATGCAAAATGTTTCTCCTTTTCCACTTATGTTTTGAATTGGGATGTAAATGGATTTGAAAAACAGCTTCCTGGTTGCACAACATAAAATATTACTGTCAATTTTACAAAAATGTAGGCACTTGTAGAAATTCTGGTGTGTAGTTTTATTTTTTAGGAGAGCTTCTCATGTTATTTTTAGCTTGGCTTATGCTGTATTCTGGTAGGAAGAGTAGAGAGGTATGAGTGTTACTGCCTAAGATCTCATTATCGTTGTTAACGAAGCACTGCTAAAGCCACATTGGCTTTTAAATTATACTTTGCAAAGAGAAATCATGGAAATAATTTAGAACTGTGAACTTTCAGTCGTAAGGTGTTTGGTTCAGATGAAATGGTATGAGACATGATTTATTTTGTATTACTTATCCATATGTATGTACCATGTTGTGATATCAGCTTAGAAAGCATACTACAGTAAAACAGGCTAAGCCTTTTGCTTTCTAACATTACCAAAAATCCAAAGTCAGCTGTAAAAATGTGAGTGTAGTTTGCATTAATGAGACCCCAAATTATTTAGCAAATAGCTTCCAAAGTGTTTTCTTTGATGTAACCTGACATCTGACTGAGTTGGAGAATGTCAAGAAGTCACTTTAGCACTGAATTAATTTCCCACTTCTAGTTCTTACTATCCTATTCACTTTCAATTTCCTACAGTATTTGTTTTCTCACATGGTTTTGAGCCATTTGCTGCCTCCTAATGACTGACTTATAAAACAGCAAACATGGAAAATTTCCAAAAAACTTTTTCTGGAACACTCACTGCTGCATGTTTTAGTTTTCATATGTTTGGAAATGATGAAGAAATTTGTGAAATTGGTAGCTTTCCTCTTGGATACATTTATCAGAATAGCAGACATTCACCCCGAGAAGCACAGTATACAGTGCCTTAACGAGAAACTGTTCTAGGGCTGATTATGGAAACAAAGACATAATTAGTTGACTGGGTTTGGATTGTGTCATGTAGATAAGGTAAGAATCCCCACTTTCATGGGCGTGCATACCAGGATCATATGCTGCATATTTTGGTGAAATGATTGTCTTCTTCCCCTTCCCCCTTTTAAAAATAATAATTAAACTTCCTCTGTCTAGTTCTGTATCCTTCCTCCTTTATACTTTCTTAAACTTTAAGATAGAGTCTGCATTAAAGCCTTTGTCAAACCTAATAGGTTTTAATTGGTTATTTAATAAATGAAGTAATAACAAAGCAAGATAGCATCCCTCATGGTCTTACCGTGTAACATCTTACTGTGTACCATTTCTAGCACAGTGCAGCATCAGTTTGCTTGAAAACTGTGGGACCTGTTAAAATATAAATACTAAGAATTATATGGGACGTGTAGAGAACACAGATTTTTATCTCTGTGCAGTCTTTTCCCTTTTACAAATTCTTCCACAGTTTTTAAGGATATGATCTTGTATTGGGATGAGTGTGTTAAATGGAGTTCTGACTTCGCCCCCTACTATTTATGTGTATTTATGGGTACGCTCTGAACTTTTCCTTGGATGGAGTTGCACTCAGTGACAGTGCTCCATTTGTGGCAGAATGTTTGTAAACCCCTGAAAGGTTTTTAAACATGGATTGGATCTTACAGGAGTACCTCCAGCTGTGCCTGATTTCAAGCTGCCAAGTCTTGTGCTTGAACCTTTCAAGCTCAAGCACATTTTGCATTAGAGTATGATGAATTAGTGTAATAAATTACTTGCAGTGGTTTTTTAAAATAACTGTCCTCCATCAGTTCAGTCACCTGTTGGGAAGGCTTTGTCACAGGAGAGACAGCAACAAATGACTACTACTTTTTTTAGAGAATATGTATAATTGTGTACTTAATTTGTATGCGTAATTACTGTAGTCTCTGATTTGAATCTTTGAGAGGATATTACAGTAATTAAAAAATGGGAAAATGAAGTTATATCAAATAAGTTAAAAAGTACTTTCTCTGCTAGAGAACATAATTCAGTGCAGCACACTGCAGAAGGAAATGCATGCAGTGGCAGGTTAGCAACACCATGAGTGAGCTGCGGTATCTGTGGAAGTGACTGTTGAGTATGCTGATAATTCCAGTGTCTAATGTTGGGGTGTTAAATCAGATGGCTTGGGTGTTTAGTCACACTGAGTTGGATCAGGATGGGAAAAGATTTTCAATGGACTTTTCAGTGTCTTTTTTTTTTTCTTTCTTTCTTTTTTCATGTCTTAAACAGCAATAAGTGGGGACAAAGGACGACAATTCCTGAGTCTCATGTGCCCTCTAGGGTTCTGCGTTGCCTGCAAGAAACACTTTTTCCTTCCAGCAAATCTTTCTCAGTCACTGAACACTAAAAGGGTACTCAGCCTTAGTGAAGATACGTAGCAGCTTGTGGTGTAACTGGGTTCTCGGAAAGATGGTAAGAAAATGCAGAGGTAGACAGGCTCACAACTGGAAAGAGTCCCTTAGAGGAAAACAAAAGGAGAGAAAGGCTACAGAAAGATATGGGAATTGGAGTGAGTATAGAGTGTTAAAGAAGAGATAAGGGAAATACAAAGAGTGGTGGCTTTTAACACTTGGGTGTCCCTGGGCCCAGGCCTTCTCCTTGAGCTCCTAACCACCATTTAAATTGACTGTCCCAGGGCCGATTGCTGTATTGACTTGAATGTGTTCACAGGCATTACCCTAAAAATGGCAGTTTTTTGAGGTTGATTTTTCTTCCTGAAATGTTACCATTCGGTGTGATCTTATTAAAAGAAATGTGAGCTGCTGTTTTGAAATACTAGTAAGTGAGACTTCTCACTCGGGTGCTTATGAGCAAAACAGGATATGTTTGCAGTAGTGCTGGACAATCCTGTTTCAGTTTTTTCCTGGGGCCAATGCTTACTGACATCGGGTTGCAGGGCTGGGGCTGTTGCGATGTTGTTGATCTTAATTTGAAGAGTAGCATGCACAGTGTTCTCTTTTATTCCATGAAGCCCATCCCCAAACATCTCAGGATGCTTACAAAATTCTTCAAATTTCAGACCTGGCTTTCAGTGAGCATGGTGGTTGTCAGTTAGGGGTGGGGCAGTGGTATCAATGCATCAAAGTGCAGGTAAAGATTACTATCGTCTTCACTTAGAACTGTTGTACTTGTAGCATTCCTGATGCACCATGAATTTGCCGTAGGCAGGCCCATAATGCGGATAAAATTTGATGTTCAGCATGAACTGTGTGATAAAATGTGTTGTGTTTTCAGGTTTCTGTTGTTTTGTTTGGTTTGTTGTGGGTTTGGGGGTTTTTTTGGTTGGTTTGTTATGTGTTTTGGGTTGGGTTTTTTTTGTTTGTTTGTTTTAAACGTCTCATTCCTTGTGGATTCATAGAACATGTGTAAAACATCTCAGAAAATCACTTGTGTTGAGCACCTACCTGGACTTTCCATTTAGTCGGATTTGGCTGTGGATGGCAAACACTTCGTGTTAAGTAAAAGATAATACAGAAAGAGTTGTTCTTATAGACTGGGCTTACATATGAAACTGTTAGAAGATAAAATAGTCCGATAAATTCCTACATGTAACCCATTGTAGTCCACCCAGTGACTAAGAATGCTCAGGACTTGAGAAAAAGTTTTCTTCAAACTAGTTTTTAAAAATACCTTTTCTGTTTGCAAATTTCGTGTAGGATCCATTGCTATCCAGTCCAGTTATAGTGTCTGGGTAATATGGCTTTAAAATACTTTCTGCCAGTTTTACTCTTTTGTTTTGAGTGGAACAAAACCTCTGAAGGACAGAGTTGGAAATCACTGCAGAGTCCAAGTGCTTATAATGTGGCCATTATTACACAGTATCAGTGTCTGGTTTATTGTCTTTCCTCCCTCATCTAATTAAAAAAAAAAAAAATCCAATGCTATTTTGTAGTTGGTTTTGTTTGTTTGTTTTCTTTTTGATAAGGAAGACTTTTTTAAAATCAACTGATTGTTATTTATCGGATATTTTGGTTTTTATTCAAACATCATAAAATCTGTAGTACAACTGGGACTACAAGTTGTAGTCTTTTTATTTTCCTGGTTAATAAAGCAGATCCAGGAGCCATTCACAGGTATATTTGTGGCTGCAACTTCTTCTGAGACTGTGTTTGTAATACCATACCAAAAGCAACATGAAATGAGCTGGTTCTGTCCTCTCCTGACAATCTGTCCTTAGACTTTGGAAGCTGGTGGGTAAGGGCAGAACTACAGGAGAAAGGGGTCTGTCTAATAACCATGCTGTGAAAAAACTTGATCTGTAATAGGGTTCAAAGGTAAAAGTCCTGTTTGCTGCAAGGCTCCTTGCTTTCATGCAGCTAGCCTGCCTTTTGCCTGAGAGAACTCCACTGTGATCTCATCTGATTCAGAAAGTGGAAGCTGTGCATTCATTGACATAATGTGAATACCGAGAGATGTCTTTTTCAGCATCGAATGCTTGTAGCCCTTAATGTGGTATTTCTGATTTGTAACTGTAGGACTCAGTTTGAAATAGTTTTGTTGTGGTCAGTCTCTGTACAGGCAGAATATTTAGAGCAGCCAGCACCAGAGCACTGCATGTTTTCTTGGACACTCATTCAGTCCTTATTTTTCAAGTATCCTGCTCACAGGGGTACCAGGCAGAGCAGTCTCATTCCATGTGCCACGATGTGCAGACAAGGCACATGGCATCTCTGCCCCTGCTATCTTCTGAGCAGTCCAGGGTCTGGTCTCTGAAGTTACGGAGAAGCATCTTCAAATGCTGTTTCTTATTATTATTTTGAAAGAAAGTGGGTTGAAAATCAATTATTCTGAGTTGAGCAGTGGTTAGTTTTGTGTGGGAGCAAGTTATGTGCTGAAAGATTCCAAGTTCTGTTGCTTTATCATGTCCATCTCTTGCTGTCACAAGGAGGATCTGTGGTAGGTTGCAGTATCTGTTTCTAGTCAAAATGTCCTGAGTTTTATGTGATATGAGTGACATGTAGCCATAGTTTTTTAGCAGTGTGTGGCAGGAGCCAGTAACTTAGAGAGGCGTCTGGCAAAGTCTGTTGGAGTGGCAGTAGCTTGCTGGAGCTCCAGTAGCTGAGTCCTTATTCTGTGTGAAGGATAGTGCACTTGGTGCTAAAACACTGCATTAATGCTTGGATAGCTATAGCTGAATTTTACTGATAATGGCATTCAGTTATTTTCAGCTTATTATGTAAAATGTATTTTTTGAGCCTGAAACAAAGAATGTCTGTTAAAGTAAAGGGCAAGCACAGGCCCTGGTAGTGTAAAGTCCTTTCATTATGTTCCTGTGACAGATAAGCCTTTATAGACAAAAACCCCCACAACTAGTTTTGAGATCATAGGATGCCATGCGTGTTGCACTTACAACTGTGTGTACATTACTGCATCTTAGATTCCTCTTTGCAATAAACTGTATGTAAGTATTAGTGGGAGGAATTTGATTGAAATCATCAAGATCCTGGGTGCTTCTGTGCCGCCTTATCCGTGAAAGCAGAGCAGTATTTTTATGTTAGCCTTGTATACGTGTATAAAAATAAATGTACCAGGAAAATAAGGTCTGACTGTCAACCTTAACTTCAAAAGTCATAGTTAGCAGTGATGCTATGCTTTTTCGGCTTCGCAGATCAAGGCAGGATAACTGTATGGGCAATAGCAAAATAAAACCTTTTTATCGGTCCGCTGTAAGCCTTCTGTGTGTTGTGGAAATGTGCTAATTATAACATGGCACTATTTTCCTAACCTAGCCTTGCAGATCCATGAGCTTAATCTGGTACTGTCAGTAAAATACTTTTTAATCTAGTGGGAAGTGGTACATCTCTGTGAAGAGTTCTTGAAATATTTGGCTACATCTACAATTTATGTTTACTGTGTGAAGTGATTTAGATCATCACTGCCCATTTTGTGGTGAGCAAGATACTTGTTAGGTATTCTCATCATTCTTTATTTCAAAAGTAAAAAGTAATAGAAATTGACTAAGAGTATTAGACTGAATTCCATCATTATTCCATTGTTGAGGGAACTGACAGTGTATTGATGGCATCTTTTGAGTTAGAAACAGGTATGTAGTTAAATTTGATTGATTTATGCACACAGAAAACATAAATATCCTTGTGCAAAAGATGCTCTTTTACAGTTTGAGGGAGCAAATCCTTGGAGAGCTCTGTCTGTTCTGTCAGCTATTGTGCTCTAATGCCTCCTATTTCCTCTGCTTGAACATCTCTCTGAGGCTTCTCTCATCCAAGCTCTGCAGTACAGCCTTTCTGGTGTCTGTCAGGCCTAATAGGTAGGTGTGACTTCTCTTACGCATGCTGGCAACAGTGCAAATCAATTAGAAGCATCAAATGGGTGGGGAGCAAATATGGACTAGAGGGAAATGTGGAAACTATTTCATAGAACAGGTATGCCATTTACTAACTACGTAATGTATGGAAAATGTTGTGGTATTTAAGAGCAGGATAAAATTAAAACAATTGACAGAAACCAAATTTGTAATCTGGAATTTTTTGCCCTGTGAAATGTATGTGGTGAGTGGCTGAGGTCTCATTTTAGTTTTCAATATATTTTGTAACATTTTTATGCTGAAATTCTTCCCTGAATTAACGTTCTTTTGAGTGTTTTTTCAGTCAAGTATATTTGACTCTGTTTATGGAAAAAGCATAGGCTGCATATGCATGGAAAATGTATGAGGGGATTGGGAGCATACAAAAGTCAATGAAGGAAATTGTCAAGTCAGTGTAAACCCTGAATGGATTTGCAGCAGAGAATGAAGTTAAAATGTATTTGATTTAAAACAGAACAAGCAACATTTTTTTTTTTTGCTTGCTTTCACAAGCTTGTCGTGTAAATTCATCCTACTAGAGATAAATGAAAAAGAGAAGTTATGAAATGAAAAGTATCTGTAAAACACAGATTGAATGTTTGGGTGGGAGTGAAAGTAGGAGTTACTGGGTTGGAACAGATTCCTTAAGATCTGTCACATCATAGCATTAAAATAAAAAGCTAGATATAGTAATTTTAAAGGGATATTGTGTAAAAGTTGGGAGATATTAATGCAGTAAAATGCATTGATGGATTCCAAACTTACAGTCTATTATGCGTATTAAACATAATAACCATAGATAGCAAAATATTTGCTCTGTGTGCTGGATTGCTTGTGAAGGGAATTATTACACTGTGTTAGACAACTTTGATTCCATCAGCTTTTTGTGTGTGTAATTTCATTAGGTGGTTCCTGTAATGGATTGACTTTTGATCATATTTGTAATATAATCAAACACCTTTATAAAGATCATAAATTCTTTCATTTTTATGTGCTTGTGTTCTTAGCAGCTGCAGTCTTTCTGTGAGAAGGCCAAAGAATGGAGAATTGCTTTACTTTCTTCTGTTTTGCCACAGACATCTTAATGGCCATGGGAAACTCACTTCATCTGTTTATCATCCCCTGACATCTAGTCTTTTAGTATTTTTGTGATAAAAATTACTTCTTTTAAAAGTACTTAAACACTCTGCATAAGATGGTTGTATAAATTATCAAGATTTTTAATACAGGAGGGTATAAAACTGCCTAGTACTTTTCCACATCTATGCATTTTATTTTAGCTATTTTATTTACTTCCTAGTTACCCACACTGTCATATCTGGGCACTCCAGTGTTTATATCTGTACTTACAGTGCCCTACCTTCTCATTTTATTGTGAGGTCCTTGGACATAGAAAACATTTTTTTCTTAGGCTATCACAAAACCTCTGAGTAGTGAACTAAACTCAAGTCTCTTAGCATGAAATTCTGATCCAGTCTTACTCTGTCTTTCAGGGACCATCTCAGGCTCCCTGTGAGGTATTAGAAGGTCTTTGCTGACAGTAGGTTGTGCAGCTTTATACAGATGTCCTGTGAAGTTCCCTGGCCCAGTGCCATTCTTTTCAATGGCTAAAGTGTTCGTGTTCTCCTTGCCGATGATGGGTCTATATCACTTGGCATGACAGATGCTGTCCCGTGAAAGGATTTTTATGTTTGTTCTTTTTTAGTCTTGCAGGATCCTCCACAGAAGAGTAAAATAGGCAAGAATTCACGACCAAGTTGTATGGGCTTTGAGAAACCTGATCTAGTTGGGAAGTGTCCCCTGCCCGTGAGAGGGGGGTTGGAGATAGATGATCTTTAAGGTCCCTTCCAACCCAAACCACTCTGTGATTCTAAGAATGATACAAGTTGGGAATGGTAAGTCCCGTTCGTTATATGTCGCAGAGGAGTGAGGAACTGGGAATAACCATGAAGCCTGGATCTTCTGCAATGCACAACTGCATCCAGTATACCATTAAGATAGTGCAATATGCATCTAAAAGTGTATCAGAATTTTACAGTTGTGCATATCCCTTGTTATTCCATTCCCTTAATGTTTTAAAAATTTTATCAAGGAACAAAAACATTTTAAAACCCTCTTTTTTAATGAAAGAAGAGGAGATAATGTTTTGTTGGATTTTTTGTTTGTTTGTTTTGTTGGGGCTTTTTTGTTTGGTTGGTTTGGGGTTTTTTGTTGTTGTTGCTTGTTTAAATTAATGTGAATGTTATGATACATATTTAACAAAGCCTGAGAATTCCAAAATGTAGACAGCCATTGTCTTGTCTTAAACCAGCGGTGTGAGTAAAGGATACAGTGTCAGTGTTAACTTGGAATTTTCCTGGCTTCTGTCACCTCTTGTCACAACCTTGCATTAGTGATACACATTTTTTTTGTTGAGGAACAATAGCTAAAAATGTATTTTGACTAGTAAAATTAAGAAGATGACACATAAGACATAGAAGTTCTCTGTGCAATAGTAATGTGTGTCATTTTTTAATACAAGTGTAATTTTGAGTACTTGGTAACTACTATCTATAGCTACAGAAATATCACCACCTCCTGCCTTTTGGCAAGAAACTGTATTTTAAGTTTATATATAGACTACTCAATGAGAGAGAGGGAAAAACTTTTAGCTGAGTGTTATACTTTAGTACAGAGCAGGAACTAAATATAGTGGCTATGTCATCACAGCAAGGTTGCTTTGTGGAAAAAAATACAAAAATAAACCAGCAGAGAGATGTATGTTACTGCTGTTGCACAGTAGAGATCAACGAAGATGGTTATAGAAGCAGATAATTACAGGAGATTCTATCTTGAGCAGGAACAACTAAACCTGAGCAATGTCATTTTGACCACTAGGACCTGCTTTACTCACTCAAATTCTTCTCATTCATCTCATTTTAACTGAGGTTGGAGCAAGCTGTGAGAAACCTGAGATTTCAGAGGGGTACACACTTTATCCTTAACTAATTAAAGGACTGCTTTTGGCTACTTCTTCCTTGAGTATAGCAGCCATTCAGGCCTGTTGGCAAGCCTCAGATACTTTCCCCTAAGTATGCAGTAACTGGATCCATTTGCAAAGAAACGAAGGACAGAGAAGAAATCTAGTAGCTCATATTCACTGCTAACTTGAGCTCTAAGCTGGACTCTGTCCTCTCTGTCTTCTCTCTCTCCCTTTGCTCAATTCAGAATGAAGAGGAGGAAGAAGAAGCTTGAGGGCTGATGCTGCAGCTTCCATGCAGCTCCAGGAGGGACAAATATGACTGTGGGAAAAACTATACAGTTCTGATAGCTGGGTGGAGGTGGGTAATTGGGAAAGGGAGAAATCAGGCTGTTTCTGGGCAGGAAGATAGTCAGACTTTATTGGTAAACATGGAATACAGGATTTGCAATGGGTTTTTGAACTCCAAAACCCCAATAGCCTGCAAGTGCAGGTCTGTTAGGAGCTTGTGCAGAGCTCAGTTAAATCAGGGTTGTTGGGCCATGTTAATTATGCATTTTTCTTACAGAAGCATAACTGCTTGACAAAAGCAAGAATAACACGTTATAACCTGGATTTTTGTTTTAATTGAGTTTTTTAACTTCGTGGGCTTGTTGAGCTACAGTATAGAATAACTGAGTCAAGTCCTGGAAGTCAGTTCTGTCCTGTCCTACTCATTAGCATTCAGCACAACTTGTAATGTCTGTGTGGAAGAACTGTTTTCCAGATGGTTAATTCATCTCAGTCTAACTCTCATTGCACTTAATAGTAAGTAAATTCCCATGTAAGGTTCAGGACCTGTTCTACCTTCTCCCAAGTTAGGGCTTTCCCCTGGCTATGGCAATATGATCCCCTCTACTGAATCACAACGTGTTTGCCAAAGGGGGCAATTTAAATTTCAAAGGGCTGTAGTGCCAGCTAGCGTATTACCAGGTGATTATAGGCCCTTCAGCTCGGATATTAGAGTGTAAACGTCCTCAAACAAATGATGACTGCTTTTACAAAACCTGGACAATGCTCTAATGACTGAAACAGTGTTAAAAGGAGCATTACCACCTCTAGCACCATCTTGTGTTTTCCCTTAAAATGAAAGGGGAGGGTCTCTCGAGAACCATCCCAACATACAGACTGGCCTGGAGTTAGCCACTCTGAACGTGCTATTGGCCCGGACTGCTTCCAGGTTTAACCACAGAGTTACTTAGGCAGGATCCTTATTAGGCCTGCTGTAGAGTAAGAAAAGATCTCCTGCCCTGATTCTGTTTGCGAGGAATAAGGGATGCTTTGCCAGGCTTGGGCAAGTCTTCTGCAGATTTTAGTTGTCTGTCCGTTAAATTACCCAGAGTACCTCTCAGATTGGGTTCTTTTGTGGATCTGGACTGTAGTACTTGGTTGTTGTGTGGTGGGGTTTTTTTGTTGTTGTTGGTTTGTGGGGTTTTGTTTGTTAAGGTTTTTTGGTTTTGTTTTGTGGGGATTTTTTTTCCGTATGTGTTGTTTTGTGGGGGTTTTTTTGTTGTTAGGTTTTGTTTACTAAGACTCAAATTAATAAAAACATTCACATGCTTAACTCCTGTTCTCTTAAATAAATAACTCTGTAGGTTTGCTCCTCATAGCCTGATCCTACAGGAATCATGACATATCACAGTACTGATGCTGAAGTCAGTGGAGTCTTAATTCATTTGTGGAGTAGAATAAGGTCACATACAATGTAGATAGTCTGTCGTGTATGTGAGATCAAGAATCACCATGGTTACTTATCCGGTATTTTGTGTGCTCTCTCTTGTGCACTCTCTCTCTTTTCTTTTTTGTTTTTTTGGGGTTTTTTTTTAATGTTTGTGTTATACTGAATACAGATCCTACATCTACAGTGTAAAACAATTTTCTTTGTGAGATAGTGGCAGGAGCTTTTTGAATGTTTATTGCTTTGCAGCAGTGATGTATCCATTAGTATACGGAAGCAGCGGCTGATACAGTGTGCTGGAACTGCTGCTGGGCACCCAGAGCATGCTTCTTGTCCTGTACATCTCCACTTATGCAATGAGAATTGTTTAATTCATTAATCATAGGTAGAATAGTTATTGCTTGTAGCACCATTTCCATCTTACTGTTGTACTGGGTATTTCCTACAGCAGTGGCAGTTTGCTATCTGGATGTTAAGTGTTGAATAACTGCAGATTGGAGTTCTTGTTTGGTACTTGAGGGGAGAAAGTCTTTCAGAATTTAAGTGATGAAGCTTCATTCTCTTGGTCACATTTATGAGAAAGCCTTCTCGGTGTCTGTCACTTAGCAGTTCGGTGCTTTTAGTGACTGCTAAATGGTAAAGTGTTAGCAACATAATCCAACTCTCTCTATATAACATATTAAAAACAAATAATAAAACATAAGACTTTTTTTCAGATGGAATAAAAATTCTTGTTCATCAAGTATACGTCCTGTTTCTTGATCATATCACAGTGGCAATGAGAGGTGGGCAGAAAGCCATGTGGGTTTGTTGTACAGAGATTGCTCAGCAGTTAAGTTACTAGTAGGCCAAGTTCTGTAGAAGTCTTTTAGTTTCTAGTTTCTGTTTAGACACCAAAGTACTCGTGTGAATCTATGAAAAGTTAGTCACTGAGTTAGAAGTTGAACTGCCTTTGTATGGAAGATTTCAAACATTTCTTCATTTCTGATACCACAGGTAAGAAATGTTGTGGGGTTTTTTTTCTAGTGGCTTTGTAGCCTAGTTTGGTGATACATGTTCTTAACACATGTGGGATTGGAGCTGACCTTGCTTTTCTTGCCTATAGTCTTTGAGGGACAGTGATACTGTGCCATATTTTGGGAATGACGCTTCACTGCATACAAAAAAAGTAAGAAAGCCAAGAGATTGTAACAATCTGAAACGTAAGTTAATGGAAGGAAAGTTGCTCAGCTGTAAAATAGAAACTTCCCCCACTCCCCCCCCCCAAGATGCTTTGGAGCAGATTTTGAGTATTGCTTGTTAAGGAAAGAGGATAGTCATGTAAAACAGAAAGTAGGATTTTTTTAATAAGGAAACTAATAATGAAAAACAACCAGTAGGAATACGGACAGGTAAAGAATAATTAGAGATCATCTTTAAATAGCATAAGAGTACAAATTTTTTTCTCTGTTCATATCCTTCTGTGTTGTGTCTTTTGCTAGGATTTTACACATTAAGATTTCCACGTATTGCTTAGTATTGTTAATACGCAAAATCCTGGCAAAAGGTTGACATTGTAATGGCTCTAAAGGACCCATTTCAATGTAAATCCTAAGGGTCTATCAATGTGCAGGGGATTTATGTGGGTGAGTCCCATTAATGGTAATGGGACTTATGTGCGTAAATCTCTTCTGCGTTGATGGGAAAATAGACTCCTTAGTATGCAAAGTCTCATTTGAAATCAAAGAGCATTTGCATAAGATCCATACGTAGCGTGGAACTCTGTGTGTCAAAAACAGTATGAAAAGATGATAATACACCTTAACTACTTTAGTGGATAAATACTAGTGTAAAGAGAACGTTCTTTATATTATCTATTTTACCTCAAAAAATTGCAGCAATATTTACACAATTGTCTCCAACTATTAGAAGCCAAAACAACTGCATTTTTGCTGATGTGGGTGATTGCTTTTTAAATGAGTGTAGTTGAGCAAAATAATTACATATAGTTGCAGAAGTTTTGCACTGAGCTCATGTCCCAGCTTTCTGCATGAAATATTTCATTTTGAATGACTTAGGGTATAAGCAAGAACCAAGAGATCTTTGCAGTCCCAGTTCTGCTGCAAGTCTCAAAGCCTACTGATCTAATAACTACTCTCAAATAAGCTTCTTTGTGTTTGCTTTTATTTGAAATATCAAACAGTACTAAAAAAATCATTGCGTGCAGCTGCTCCTCAGAATACCCCAACCTTTGATACAAAAAAAGACTTAACTTTGTAATAAAAAGTGTCTCCACTGCATGTATATGTGCAGACTGAATTACATCACAGTAGCATAAATTAAGCTGTCATATTATGGCCCGAGTCTGAAAATACAGAAAATATGAGCATGGTGCTTTCCAGCAGGTGTCACTGTTGGCAAATGTAAAATTAAAACTCTACGTTTATCACAGCTCATGTAGAGTTAAAAATATTTTGGAGGAGGCAATGTACTTTTTTTTTTTTTCTTTTAATCTCCTCCTTGTAGCATAGAGGTGTATATTCTGTAAAGTGTTTAGTATATATTGCTTATCTTAGAGAGGCTCAAATGGACATGAGTATGTTACAACAAAATGATAGCAGTGCTTGGAGAGTATCTGAAATGTTAGTGGCCGACTTTGCTCTTTGCTGCCTGGCAGCTAGATTTGCAGTGTTTTTTTAAAAACTACATATGAGCATAAACAATTATTTTGCTATTTCTGTGTTTCTGAAGTGGGTAAAGGAGAAGAGTAAGTTGATTTTGCTGATGCAGACAAGAAGTGGCCTGCAGCATGATTATTTTTTCTTAATGAGAGAAGAAGGAACCTGGATGTAGGTAGCTACTTAAGAGTTTTGGGTATGTGTGACTATGCCAAGTTCCATCTGCCTGAACGAGGAAGGGCTGTATTATGTCTCGCATAGTACCTCAGCTTGGGAATTGGTATCAATGCTTTCAGTGAGACTTCTCTCAGAATGAGCTGCCCTCTAAAGAGAGAGATCAGACTTGAATGTATTTTAATATTAAAGATGTCTGCTTTCTGTGTTCAGGATGATTGTTACATTTGCCACTATAGATATGAAGTAGTTGAATCTAGATGTTTTCCTTTATTTTTATTTGAACAATATTAATCTGGCAACCCTTACCTTATTATCCAGTGCATACTGGATAACTAAGTGTTGTCCAAGGAATGCAACTTAAAATAAGCTTTAACAATCATTCCTGAGTACAATAAACCTCTCCAAAATTCCCTTCTTTTTGGTGCACAGAATAAAAGTGTTTTGTGGCTTATATTGGAAACATATTTTTACATAGAATACTTCTGTGTATTTGAAGAGGGTGGAGTGCAAATGGCACAGGTGTAATCAATTTGTCCAGTTTTCCAGTGAGTTCGTATTTCTGTGTGCACTGACTCTTGTCTTTCCCCTTCTGTGTAGCACAGAAAAGGAATTTATCCTCCCTGATTGTAGAGTTAGTAAAGGATGATTTCTGTGGGAGGGACCAAGTTCTTGCTGGGAATGATGACAGCTATTACGACATAAAACAAGTTTTGTTTCCTTTTCTTTTCTTCTCTCTCCCTTTTTCTTTTTTTTGCTTATTTAAATACTAGGTAGTATCTCAATACTTTTCTTATAGTCCTACTGGTAAGTCTGGAATCCAGTGACAGCAGAGACACTGGGTTATATCCATGATATAATTACATCACACTCTGTACAGTCACATGAGGAATGAATTTGTATTCCTGTGTTTTTGAAGGAAAACTTCCTTGCTCAGGATTTTGTGACCAGGTGATGTAAATGCAGCTCTACAGCTGTTACTGGGAAGGGGAACACAGCATGTCTGATTGCAGCACCTGAGTGCACAGGTAAATTGCATCAGAGACCCAGGGATGGGCTGAGGATTGTTCCTCCAGCAGCAATTAGCACACCTCAGGTGGGAAGAATTTAGTTTAAAATCAAGCAACCTTCACAAGTAAACTATTGAAAGGCAGAGGGAAAATGCATCCTGAAGCTTTTCAGCTAAATTCATCAAGAGTGTGCTGAGAAGGAGGGTGGCAGAAGCAGCTCTGTTGTGTCTCCAAGCTGAGTTACAAGCCTTGGGACTGAAGTGAGGGGACTGCTCACGCAGACTCCTTTCAGCAATGTGTCTGTGGGATGATGGCCCACGCGGGGAACATCAGCCTGGCTGCGTTGGAGGAAAGCTCTGCCTCTGTCGGTGTGAGATAGCAAAGTGTTCCTTTCCTGGTAGCTACACCTTCACTAGCATCATTTGGGTAATGTACTTGATGTTGGGATTTGGTTTTTTTTATGTTTTGTCTTTTTTATGCCTCTGAGGTACAAATGAGCTTCCTAAGGTAACTTTGACTAAAGGAAGACATGGGCTCTGTTAAAGAGTGGTTGTTGTAGTAATAAGTTTCCTGTAACAGCTGTTTGTGTGTAGCCCACATGCATATCTTAGAACTTGTGCACTCAGTAGTGGTGCATGATAACAAGATTAAATATTTTTATAGGTATATAAAGTCAGGAAAAAAATATCAGGGTGTTTCAGAATCTGACACCCTTGTACCTTTAGATTAAAAATTTGAGCAGATTTATTCAAGTGGACAAAATGTGGAATAACTTTCTTCTAAAGTCATGAACAATTGTGTTTTATAGTCACTGTATTTATGGCTAGGTCTGTGCTGAATGAATGCAACTTCAGCACTTTGTTCTTACTAGGTAGGTAACAAATGAGCTTGTAAATTTAGCAAAGTGATTTTGACAATTAGCTGGTTTATGATATCACAATGTAGAAGAAATTCCTCACATAAAACCTTTTCTTTCAGAATATATGCCCTTAAAGGAGCCCAAAAGTTGCAGCTAATCAAGCACAGTTTCTTGAACTCTACAAATGAGCAGTATTAACTTAATTGTAGTGAGTTATGACTCAGTAGATTTTTACTTGCACATAATGAGACTGTGTTTTTCTTGGTCCTTGTAGGATGTGGTTCTATACAAATTTGAATACATGTAATGTTTATACAGGGAAGCAAAATAACTTTGGTTTGGCTTTTTTTGTGTTTTGTTTTGCTTGCTTCCCAAAACCTTTTGTTTGTTTGGTTGGTTTGCCTCCCTTAGAAGTTTAGAACACTTCTTAAATGCAGGAATTTAACTCTCTCTTTCTTTTTTAAATCTCTTATTCCTTGCACTATTAATGTCAATTTTACAATCAATATCTGTAGTTCGGGGAGGGAGGGAAGGCAGGGAGTGCAATTCTAGTCTGCTCTGCAGATTTGGCAATGGAATGTGTTTTGGATAATGACCTCAGCAATGGAGTCTTCAGAGAGCTTTCCATCGTGCTATTTGCAATTTTCTTTTGCCTTAAGAGCACAAATGCGGTTGTGTTCAGAAAGGCCCTGCTTGTAGGTATAGGATATAGAAAGAGATATATAGCAGCTGTTCCTTTCTTCTACTTTCAGTGTGTTCTGGAATTCTGCGTAATTCTAACCAGGAAATGTGTCATCTTGTGAAAGCAGAGTCAGCTCTGAAACCATTCTGGAAACCATTCTGATAATGGCCTGAGAAATCTAGACTTTGTGATGTTTCAAAATTGGATTCAGTGTAGAGAACTATGAGTCCGGGTTAATAAGCATGGAAACTAGAAGGATGATGATGAAGGGAAAACGGGCTCTCTAAATGTGATGACTGACTTATAATCTGGATTTTATCTGGTGTTCCCTGCAGTGAGCAATAGTGTTGTATCCTCGGGTGACTCCATTTGGCCTTCCAAGAGGTTGCTGCAGTCAAACAGGAGAAAGCAGTGGGACAAATTGTATATGGTGGATTGAGAGATCAGTATGTAAGATTAAGGTATGATTTTATAAAATGAACTTCTGTCTGGATATATTGTAGGATGGATAAATCTTTCCTACCTTAACAGGTACAGAACAGTAAAGAATAATACTTTGATGCAATACTATCAAATAAAGGCACTTCTGCCTTGTGTGGAAATGATAATCCCACAATTATCCTGCAGCACAAAACAATCTGTAGGATAAACAAATAAATATTAGTATTTTACTACTTTATTTTACTTAAGAGAAATTCATTGGGCTTTTCACTTCTACCACCTTTCACAATGTAAAGTGATAAATGAATAGACCTTTCATGCTTAGCTCCAAATTAAACTGCTTTTTATTTTAGTTTGAAAGAGTTTTCAGTATTGTCAGTTCTCTGTATGTTTCATCAATAAGTAGATGATGTATATGAGCTTTTATCAGATACACTATAATACTGACAGGAAGCAGTTCACTTCTATCAGGCCATAGTCTTATACCCAATTAGCTACAAAATATAAGTATGAAGTAAAACTCAAATGAAGAATTGGGTCAACTGTACTTGCTTTCTTGAAAGCTCCTTTTTGAGCCCTACTCCCATAAAAATCCAATGTAAACATTTTAAAGAATGGGTAGGTGACTGCATATAGGGTTGCATGGAGTACCTACTCCAAATCCTCTAAGCAGTTCTTACAAAGGAAATGAGAATCATTCTGATGAGCAACTCCTAAATTATACATAAGTGTTATCTTATTTATTCTGTAAACAGTTTGATATTGCATTGAATTGTCCAGTCTGGCTGTGTGTCTCTTAGTAGATCATGTGGCTCTGTTTTCAAAACTCTGATTTCAAAACCTCTCTTCTCTTCTTTTTTGGTTCTCAAAAATACATAATTCTTTCATTACCCATAGCATCAGAATTCTGGGTTGTTTGATGGCTGCTTAGAGAAGCTCTTTCACAGTAAGCTTTCTAATGAATAATTTACTTTTTATTGGTTTGTGCATGTGAATGTTTGGAAAGGTTAAATATCATAAACTTCTCACTTAATACACCTAATGTGCCAATGTTACAACTTTTGTTACATGATATTAAAGGAAAAAAATAACAGTTGTGTTAAAAATATGTTAGCTGGTGGATAATTTCACAGGCAAATGTTTTCAGTTACACTCTTGGTACTCAGTTTTCTTTAACATTTGTATCTTATTTCTACTTCAGACTACTTACATGCTTTAATCACATATGATGAAAGCAGGCATACTTTGTAAAGTATTTTAAACCACTACTGTAGATTATGCTGTAAGAGGTCATGTTTCTGGGTATTTTTAAGGTAGTTTTATGGAAGTACTTTTTGATGTTACCTTCTTCCTTTTGTCTTTGACAAGTCTGTGCACTGAACATATGTGATAGTAACTCAGTATTTAAAACAAGGGATTTTGCAGGTTGAACATGGGACTTGAGTCATTTAAATATTTTGAAATGAGAAGTGATAGTTGGCTCTTGTGCTGCTTTACTAGAGGAAAAACCTGTTATGGTCTGAGTATACTTCACCAGAGAAAACACCGTTTGATGACATTTCAGGAATTCCATGCCTATTGAAGTGTCTGAGTCTTAAGATTTTTTCTGACAAAGCATGGCTTTCTACCTCTTAACTTTCTACCCCTATTCAAAGTCATATTTGGGACTAGAAACAAAAAAAGGGGTGAACACTGCCCCCGCCAATTAGATTAACTTCTGTTTGTACAGAGGATTTGCTTTGGTAAAATAGCTCTGACTACAACTAGAAAAGATGATGAGGTAAGTAGTGTTGCTGAGGTCATGTTTGAGGAAGGGACTTTACCAGATACAGGGGCTACATAGTAGTCACTAATCATGAAACAATGCAGATACTGAACCCCGGTGTACTATCTGAATGCCTAAAAGCTTAAATCCAGTGACTTAACTGTTTGGAACAGATTGTGAGTGAAATCATACCTGTTCCTCTCGTCCCAAAACATTAGAGTCATTGAGCAATGAGGAAATTATGACATCGTTTGACTATGTGGGTATGAAAAAAGTGATACTTATAGCTGACCTGTGCTTTCTTGCAATGGTTAATTTTTATGACAGCTCACAGAAAGATTTTGAACCTTGTTGATTGGCTATCCCTGGATTTGTTGTTCAATGTACGTATGATCTGATAAAGAAATGGACTTTTCTACTGTTGCTTTTTGTGTTTTCATCATAGTTGAAATGAGGCCATAACTTGGAATGTTAAGGAGAGGAAATATTAGTAATGCTGGTGTTCCGAGCCCAGAATCAATTAACACAAGCAGTCTATAGAGATGGCCCAATGTGTTTAGTTTTTAGTCAAATCACATATTTTTTCCATTTCTAGACTTTTGAAAAATTATCTATTTTTTTCTTCTTAAAATACTACAAACTTAACAAATTTGGTAGTTACTTTTCAAAGACTGTTAAAAACCACTTGAAATAACATGACAATCTTGTCTTTATAGTAATACTAGGTTGTTAATTAGCTGAGCTACCCAAATACTGAGTTTATAGTTAAAATGTCTCTGAATAGGTGATAATGATGCACTGCCTATTTTACAAAATATTATATGCAGTGCTTGCTAATTCCAATTAAAAAAAAAAAAAAAATTCCATCGTATTAAAAAGCTGTCATTTAAGAAACTCAACCCTTTCTTGGTAAAGCTAACCTTATTAAATCTATAACAGATATTACTGTATTTGCAAGAAGAATCTCAGATGTGTGCTTAAAAACAAGAGGTGTGTTGCTATTAAAAAAAGAAAAACAGCAATAAGAAGCATTACCTCAAATTTAACTAAGTGCTGAAAGTCTAAATTCTGGCTTGACAAAAATAGTTTTATTTCATTTCCTTATGTTGTGTTTATAATGCAGTCCTTGGATGTAGTGATTGGATATCCGTTTGTGTAGATACTGGAAATAACAGGAGAGTGGCCATCTCTCACATGGCTGTCCAGCAGTGAATGCTGTGCTACTGACCTTAACTCGTTAAAGCCTTCCTGGGCATGCTGGCATTAACTGCAATTGTAGATCTACCATTCTGTAAAGAAAAATCCATGTTTGTTATATAAGAAATGACCATTTGATTTCTGCTATATTTATAAAAACAAAGTTCATGCATAAACATATTTTCTTTACTCAAGAACTACGTAGTTGGGGTTGGGGTGGTGGTTGGGGTTTTTGGTTTCCTCAAGGAACCCAAGAGATAGAGATAGATAGATAGATATAGATATATATATATATGTTGTTTTGGTTTTCTTTTTAAACAGCTTATAGGAAAGGGACAGAACCCTCCAGAGATTTCTTTAAAACTCAATGTTCCTTTCCCATCCATCCACCTTATTATTCTATGTTTTCTTTCAGAGCATAGTTATCTAATGAGATCCAGTAGACTTGATCTTCTCAAATTTGTTGAGAAATATGAGAGAATTCTGTCTTGTTTTCTCTCATGTGACCTCAACACTAGTGTCCATTGTACTGAGTAGGACTTCTTTGATGGTTTTGGGGGTGTTTTTTGGTAGCTTAGGAGTTTGTCTAAGAACCCGACTCTTAAGTTTTATGATGGAGAACTGAATGGATATTTGCCAGTTTTAGACGAATTCAAATTTGTCTTATTAGATGAGCAGTAAAGATAGTGTCTTAATCTAGGAAGAGTTCCAGTAATTTTGTGTGAATAACTGAAAGTAAGGCTTTATTGTTGTCACGGTTGCTAGTGTTGAATCCATCTTTTTTAAGGGCTCAGTAGTACTAAAACAACAAAGGATATTAAATTTTCTCTTTTCCAGGTGTTTTGTGGCACTTGGGAATTGCCAAATGATACAAGTCTTTTGCTTCTTCCTAGACCAAGGTGATTGAGAAAGCAGTTTTTCAGGTATTCGTTACTCTTGCACTTAGAATTTTTCTATCTTAAAAAAGTAAGTTTACTATCTGAGAAATAAGTGCTGCATTGGACAATTACTGCTTAATTTTTCTGGATTAAATTGCCAAGAAGGAGGCCCCTGGCAGGAGGGTGTCCACTGTAGCTGTTGTGTGAGTGCCTCGGTCATTTTTAAATTTTCTTTCTTGCTTGAGTTAATCAAAATGGATATAAAATTTGAAAAAATGTTAGTGTGCCTGTTGATATTCTGCAGGAAAAGACTTAAAATAAGCTAAGAAATAGTTTCTCTTGATGTAGCTTCAGATATTCCTGCTTACTGACCCTTCTAGCTGTCACTGGTAGTGTGGCAGGCAAAGAATTTGCAGAATCAGGTCCTTAATTCTCGCAGTATATAGCTGTCTGTGTTCAAGAGTGAGGTCCAGTGCTTATTGTCAAATTGGTATTTGTATTGAGCATGATACTTTAAGCTTAACAGTACTGCTCTGATTATGAGTCCCTTGCAACCGCAAAAATTTTCTGTAAGAAAGGCGTAACACAATACAGTTAATTTCTTGCTGTTAATATCTGTACTGTGTATAATTGAATTAAAATATGTGTGTTCTGCAGCAAGGTGCACACCAATGTGCAGGTAGCGCTGTAGAGCTATGAGAGATCAGTGACATCATAGTGCTAGCATATTTTCCTATTTCCTTTTGTTTATCTCATCTACACATGCTCTACAATCATAGCTCTAAAACAACAATCATTTTTGTAATTATAGACATGTCTGAAATTCAGTATGTGGTAAACTTACATTCCCAAGGATGACTAATGTGCTTAGAGGATTGTGCATAATGAATGCTTTGCAGTTTGTAGATTTGATCCAGAGAGAGGGTGACATCCTCGTACAATTTTCTGAGCACCTTCATGTATCAGCTGGAGAAACCAGCAGTTACAATCCTGGTGTCTTTTAACATCGTATGTTCTCCAGGATACTAGCATGTATGTGCTTAAATGATGTCATTCTTCAGGATATTATCAGAAGACTGGGTGGAATTTAAATTATGAGAAGCAATATGTATATATGGTGACCTTAGTTTTGCTGATGTGATGGGCCACCTTTCTTTCAAGAAGCACTTGAGAACTGTGTGTGTTTGTCCAAGAATACTATACTGTCCCTCGTGTACATGGGGAGGGAAGAATATACTCATGGGAAGAGAGGAAAAAGATCTTATAAAAAATATGAGCACACAGAATCATAGAATGGTTTGTGTTGGAAGGGACCTTAAAGATCATCCAGTTCCAACTCCTGCAATTGGCAGAGACACCTCCCACTAGACCAGCTTGCTAAAGGCCCCATCCAACCTGGGTTTGAACACATCCAGTGATGGAGCATCTACAATGACCCTAGGCAACCTGTTCCAGTGTCTCACCACCCTCGAGAGTAATTTCCTTCCTAGTTCCAATCTAAATCTACCCTCTTCCAGTTTCAAACCACTAGCCCCTGTCCTATCACTGCAGGCCTTTGTAAAAAGTCCTTCCCCAGCTTTCCTGTAGGCCCCCTTCAGGTATTGGAAGGCTGCAATAAGGTCTCCCTGTAGCCTCCTCTTCTCCAGGCTGAACAAGCCAAACTCTCTCAGCCTATCCTTGTAGAAGAGGTGCTCCAGCCCTCTGATCATCTTTGTGGCCTCCTCTGGACCTGCTCCAACAGATATTTGCCCTTATTGTATTGGGGGCTCCCTGGTTGATAAGCTGATGTACTACTCACACCTTGAAGGGATGCAAGCAGATAACTTGAGCACATCCTTCTGGTGTTTGAACCTCAGGTTTTATAGATCTTCTGCTTTTTCTCCATTCAAAATGCTGAAGAGGCTTTGAATTAATCTTCTCAAGAATTCATGTAAGTAATTTTTAAATGGTGTAATATTTCTTTGTTTTTGTAAGCTAGTGAGTTTATTTTAAGAAGGTGTTTGCAGTCATAATTAAGAGGGATATTAAGCTCAGTGTTAATTAAACAAATTGATGTGAATATCTGATTTAAGTCCTGAAAGGGTGAGATTTTTCCCAGCTGTGAGAGAGATCATGTTAAAAGACGGAAAATTTATGAGTTAATTGTATGAGTTAAAGGAATTTGCAATAGAAATATGAATTTGTTTATTGCTAAACTTGATCAGCAAAATGTTCTATGGCTTGGGTGGCTTTAATATGTTGGTAGTGTGATGAAGAACCTAAATTTTAAGTCTATATCAGAGAGAGGGCAGGACCTTCCTCTTCTGTGGAAAATGGTGATTTTTCTTCTTGGCAGAGTGAAGATGACCTGACTATTTCCTTGCATTCAGTAAAATCCTAGAAAATGAACCCCTCATTCCACACTCTTGTTTAGATTGCTTTGGGGAAAAAGAACAAAGATAGATATAAAAGTAATAGCTTCTGAGACCTGTAAGCATGATTCACCGCTTGTTTTCACTAAATTTAATTTGCAAGCTAATTTTCTCAATCTCTGTTGCCATTTTCAGCATCAAGCCTAAGTCTGAAGTTGATGTTGCTTTGGGGAGTGTAAGAGTTAGATGAGATGATTTCTGAAGGTTTCTTGCAACCTAAATTATTCTATGATTACAGTTGGAAGTCCATGTTTGGATCCAGAGTACTAGAAGATAACTCTGGCACTGTTCTGAAAACAGTTGTAGTGTCCTGACAGTTAGAGAGGAGTCCTGTATTACATGAGGCATTGATCCCAAGGTCTCTTTTAAGGACTTTTCTTGGGGTTTCAGCAGTCTTGATTATTTCTGTTTAAGTGGTAATAATATGAAACAATTAGGCTGCTTTATTTAGTTATTTTACAGAAGGTGCAGGATGTGCCTGCTCTGGGGTATAATTTCAGAAGACTAGGAAGAAGAAAGGTTTTTGTTTCCCTCTAACAGCTGCAATGTACGTCTAGAACAAACTCCCTGGGAATGGGAAGCTGAAATATCTTTACTAGGTTTGGGCTTACAGCATTTTGTATCAATGGATTTGAGAGACATCACTGAATTTGCATCTTCTCTTCTTGGGTATTAGACTCAGAATCATGCTATTGCTGCAAAGATGGCTAGCGTTGCAAGACTTCTGTATTTAGATTAACTAAGTCTATGAACAAGAATTTTGAGGTTAAATTGCATCATGTTACTGAAAATTTCTCCAGCCAGTCTTGGTTCTGAAAATTGTGCTCTAAAATTTCCTAAATAGCGCTCTCTAGCTTTTCTAGAGAAATATTTTGCTTTGGTTGGTTGTTTGGTTTTGGTGTTTTCCTAAACTCTCCTGTGGAGATTGATGGATTCTCTGAAGTGAACTGCACACTGGTGGTATTTATCCCAATGGCATCTGATTTCAAGCTTGCTCATGTGCTTTCATGTATAGTATGAAAGTTGTCCTCATACATAAGACAACAAACTCCAAAAGTGTCATGACTGGTATAAAAACTTAGATGCAAAAGGTGCGTTTGTTGTGGTTTGGTTTTGTCTGGTTGCTTTTCTTGTGCTTTTATTTTTATCTCGCTGGTTTTTTGTAGTATACATAGTTTGCTCCCTGGAAAGGGAGACCTCTCACAGGGATTTGCTGTGGGGAAGGCTGTTTCCTGAACAGTCTCTGTTGTTCCAGTAAAACAGCTGTACACAGCAGCCTTTTAAATTGCCCTAGATCTGCATAAGTTTGCCTGTCCCTAGGCCTTGGTTTTTTTGGGGAGGAAGGTGGCATATGTAGGAGTAGGTATAGACCACCAAGAAGTCTCATGAGAGTTTATTGTATTCTACATTGGTAGAATCTTCTAGTGTAACAGCAGAGGTGGAAATTCTGTGGTTTAGACAAGACCTCAGTTGCAATAACTTAGAAGTCACCCTGGGTTTTGTTTAATTATTACTTTTATTTGCAAAAATTGAGTCTGCCATTACAGTAGATCTTCATTTTTTCAACTATTTCTGCTACTTACAGTTTAAAATTTATTTTATTCTGTTTCTCTCATTGAGATATTTGGGAAGAAAACCTACAAAACCAGTATCAGTTTCATGTTACAATAAGGTGTTTTTTCAAGTATCTATTCCTTGTAAATTTCTAGAAGTGTAATTTTGGAAAGTTAGAGATAAAGGAAAAAAATAACCATCCTTCCAATAACAGTGTCTTAATTTGTTTTTAAAAAAATATTAAAATGCTTTCTCTGGTAATTATCTTGCTACATTAGCCAGTGCCCTATTAAATATGAGGCAGACGGTAAATAATAAAGTTGCAAGACTTGAAGTAGTCGTACAGGGTTTGGAGTGTAATACATTCTATGGCAAGCTTACTGTTTGATAAAAGCACTTACAATCAACTGCCATATATGGTTAATAAGACCAACACTGATGCTGCCTATACTGAAGGCATATATAAGCCTGTATCAACTATTTTACGATGTATATTCTTGAATTTATAGAATTTATAGAATTTATACAATTAATGTTACAACAATAAATTATGCTTGGAGAAGAACCTAAGAAGAATCCAAGTACTACAATGAAAATATCCAGTATTTCAGTTAATTAAAAATAAATGGGGAAATTAAACTTAAATATTTTTAAAGAGTCCTTGAATGGTTTGTTGATTAGAAACTAATGTAACTCCTTGTCTAAGATAAAACACCAAACAGGCAGCAGCTGCTGGTAATTGGTGCAAGTAATTGTAGAGCCAATAAGTTGAAGAAGTGCTTATTAAAAGAAACTGCCTTCCTATCTGCTCGTAAGTTCAATTGAGTAATGCACTCTACATGTGGTCTGACGGTAGGTAAATTATACACCTGATTTAAAAACACTCCATCCATAAGAGCTCCTATTTTGCTCATCCATAAATTTTTTACTTTCTTTATTACTAACTACTTGCAGCAGCATATGGCATAATATCTTTCAAATTAGGCTTTGAGGACATCTTAGACTGGCACCCTGCTGACTTGAAACATGTGCTTAATGCATATTGCAGTGTTTTTAACCCGTTAAGTGGGCCTAGGGTAGGCTTCCTACTCTTAAGGCAAGAATGCCTCTGTGGCCTGACAGATACAGGCTGCACACCCTGCTGATCTGCTGGCATTCCACCGAAAGGGATGAAGAGGCCTTGAAATGGTTGTTGCACAGACATCATTTAATGCTCGCTCTAAAGAAACTTTGAGGCTAAAACTTCTTGGTTTTGAACGGATATAAGAGAATGCATGGATTTGAGAAGGAGAGTTGTAATGCAAGCTTAATAATTTAAAAAAAGAAAATGGAAATGAAGCATATTATTTTACATGCAGATGGTTCTGAAAAACATCCATTCATTTTATGAAGTCATCTACTAGTAAAAGTTATTTGAGGTGCTTTTGTGCACTCATCACAACAGTTTCTGTTCACATAAATAACAACTTCCTGTGAAATGCTATTAAAAACAACAAAAAAATTATTTCTTCCCGGCTCCAAACTTTTGACGGCAGCTAAAACAAAGTATCCACAGTCATCTTTTCCTTTAAAGAAGCTGTAAGAAGTCCAGTTGTGTACTGGTCTGCAAATGTTTTGGTGTACCTTTGACAAGGGATGTACTGTGGGTAAAACCTGAGGAAAAACTACCAGACATCCACTAAGCTGGTAATTAAATACTGGGGAAGAGAGGGAATAAAAGCATCTGATTCAACAGTCACAGAAAAGTCATTTGGATGGTTTCATTGTGGGCTTTGTGAAAGCTTTCAAAGCGTTCTTTGGAAACAGTTTAAATGAATACCACTTTCCCATGCTGATTGACAGTAATTTTTATGGAAGATTTTCATTGGAACTGATTAAGAGGTTAGAGGTTTTATTTTTAAATTGAAATAAGCTTACAGTTTAAGATATTGCTTTAGCCCCAGGGCTAACTTGGCAATGTGATTCATCCTAGTCCTGTATACTTGTCGTGGTTTTCTTGAGTGTATTTGGACAAGATTTGTGCTGCCAAGTTCTGCTGCCGAGGTTGGATTGCAGTCTGAGGAAACGCCGGTCAGGCTGCTGATGGACGTGCTGTGCTGCACAAATGGAAGGCCTGGGAAAAGGCTCCTGTGCCGGTGTAGCTGATGGTGTTCTAGGGAGTGCCTGGATCAAGGACCCGCTGCTGTCGCTGCGGATGTGTCCCTGCTAGAAGCTTTAAAGGCAGCTGCACCAGGGTCGCCTAAGCTTCTAAGAAATGCTTACATGCGCAGATAACTAGTGTGGCAGCAAGCTAGCTAAACAAATCTGAGGAAGGTAAAGTGAAATTTACAGCTAATTCTGATCTACAGTGACAGGAGTTCAGTTGAAATGTAAACTGAAACAGGGGTTTTGAAAACACAAACACTCTTTGGAAGATAAATCAAAGGATGTGGATACACAGGTTATGGAAGAAGAAGCTCAAGTAGACAGTTCCATGGTGTCAGCCCCTGTATGCACTTACTGTAGGGGGGCCTGTCTGGCTTCTGTTGGGAGGGAAGGTCCCTCATGCTTATCATAACACAAAGGGAGTTTTGGTGCCTGTGAGAATGTGTTCAGCAGAAAAGGCTGTTTTCCTTGTGTCTTATTTTAAACAATTAATTGTTTCCTAACAAAGCCTAAAATCAGGGGAAAAAATATATATGAAACTTCCTTGAGGTTTTTACCCTCTTCCCCCTCCCCCCCAGCTCCGCTGGGTCAGTTTTAGGCTCATGTCTACTGGGTAATCCTCAAGGGATTTACACTTCCATTTCCTCAGTCTTCTCATGAACCCATAAACTTCTAGCAGCCATAATGTTTTTCATGAACATGTTTAAGGAGTCTGTTACCCATAAGGAGCCACCTCCTTTTGCTTCAAACCTGTCTCCAGTTTGCCCTAAGTTGCAGACAAATACTTAGATTCCATCCTCTCATATTCTGGCAGTTTGCATGTATGGCCTATAGAATGAGTGGTCTAGCCTCAGGAAGTGTGGGCTCCTCAGTTTGCTGATCTTTTGCCATCACTTGGTGCTGTGTGGCACTGATGGTGATTGAAAGCTAGTGAATATCAAGAAGGCTGCCTTGCTTTAACTTCGGGTGAGGGGAAACGGGCTACCTGGCATTTGACTTATGCCTGAATCTGAGCTTTTTGATTGCAAAGGAAAAAGGGAATGCTCAAGGATCGAAATAAGCACTATTATTATTATAGTTAAAACAGAATCACTATACTCTTTATCAACTCTTTGCTACCAAGGAGGTGACAGAGAAAGCCAACTTAGCTTTTAAAGAAGTCTCATACTTCTGAGGCTTTGAAACCCGTTGCCAGAAGGTGGAAGAGAGATTTTGAACCAAGATCATACTTTCAGCAGGTCTAATAAGTATTGCACCAATAAAAGGTGGGTTTAAGTGATTAAAAAGTAGATGTTGAATGTGGACTAACCCCTGTACATTTAAATTTGAAAACCAGTTGGGTGTTTGCTTTGGTTTTCTGTGTGTGGTGGTGGTGGTAGTGTTTGTTTGTTTTTAACTGAGAGAAGGGATGGGGCATATTTTCTCATTAGACTTAATTGAATGCATTCTCTAACTGCCTATCCAGTGTTGACTGTAGCTTCCGTCTGTGAATTCCTGTCTGTGGGACCTGGGAGGTGGAAGCTACAGCAGTCTATTGCAGGAAGTGATGGAAATAAAGCAGCTCGAATGAGGACTTTCTTCCTCTCTCAAAGGAGAGAGGAAGAAAGCAAGAAGAAGCTTTTTTCTGTCTGCATACTTTGCTGAGGTGGATTTGTGTCTATTATATCTTTAGAGACTAAAAATAGTGAATTAGAGAATTAAAATGTTCCTTAAGGACAAAATATTGTAAGCCATTAAACCAAGTTTTGTTAAAATTTTAACATCTTTGCTTTGCATTCACATGCAATCTTAATGCAAAGGAGAGATTTTTTTTGTCTGTTTCATTACGCAAAGTCATCACTAAATATAAAACCATTTTCATTCAGTTCGTTAATACCCCAGGTCCCTTTGATTCAGTATCTTGTTTCAGACAGTGACCAGCAGTGGAGACCCAAGATAATGCAAGAACAAGGCACTCCACGCCATGGTACTTCCCCAGACTACTTACTCAGCAGTTCAGTGTCTCATTCTGAGGCAATCATGGGTTTTTTCTACAACCTTTAGTAGATTTTTGTGCTGATGTGTAACATTTTCTAAAATTGTTCTTAAATTTTGTAGCTTTTTAACCTTCCTCAACTGTAGACTCTGGTCCAGATTTTTACAATCTTTACTGCCTTCTCCATATCTTTGCTGTTATGTATTTTGAGGAAGGAAAGGGAAGAGCTGCATTAATGGTCAGAGACAGAAACACCATGTCACTTCCTAGTTTGTTCTCTCTTTCTTAAATATTCACAACATTTAGCTAACTGTTATTCGACTGCAAGTGAGCATTAAGCTGGTGTTTTCAAAAAAAGCAAATGGCAGTACTCTGTATTTGTTTTTAACTGAGAGAAGGGATGGGCATGTTTTCTCATTAGACTTAATTGAATGGAACCTCTGTATCCATAGGTAAAATGAGAGGTTTTGTTTTTCACGGGTATATCTTTTATCCTCAATGAATCTCTTCTGCCATCTTATTGCTCATTCACTTGGTACTGTAACATGCTTCCATGACTCTCCAATTGGGGATTTTTCTTCCACTAATTGTAGTGATCTAGTTCCTTTGAATGCTACAAATAGTGTGGGCCTTATCACAGATCTTCATGAGCTGCTACTGCTGCCCATAGTTTGGTCTCTGATAGTATGGGACTGAAGTGTCTAAGATATTGGGAATATACTGCAGATGCTAGGGTCCTCTGCCTGTCTTGGAGTTGCTGGCCCACGTGGCAGTTGTGCCCTGGTTTCATCTGGGATGGAGTTATTTTGTTCCTAGTAGCTGACACAGTGCTGTGGTTTGGATTCGGTGTGGGAAGAATGTTGCTGCCATGCTGATGTTTTCCTTGTTGCCAAGTAGCGCTTATCCTAAGTTAAGCATTTTCCAGTTTCCCATGCTCTGCCAGCGAGCAGGTGCACGGAGGCTGGGAAGGAGCACAGGCAGGACAGCTGAGCTGGCCTAGCCGAGGGGATATTCCCACCACAGAATGTCATGCTCCCTCCCTAAACTGTGGGGAGCTGGCTGGGGGCAGATCGCTGCGCAGTCAGCGGGCGGCCTGCAATTGCATTGTGCATCACTTGTTTGTCTTGGGTTTAATGCTTTCTCTTTTTGTTATTCCTTTTCATTACTATTATTATTCTTACATTTTACTATTAGTATTTCATTACTTTTTTTTTATTATTTTAGTTATTAAACTGGTCTTACCTCAACCCATGAGTTTTACCATTTCTGATTCTCTCATTCCACTGGGAGGGAGGAGTGAGCAAGCAGCTGTGTGGTGCTTGGTTGCTGGCTGGGGTTAAACCAGGACATGGTGATGCCTCTGTTGCCACTTTATTAGATGAAGTGTTAGGGGGTTGTGCTGTAAACCTCCTAAGTCTGAACCTCACCAGAGACACAGCTTGGGAGATCAGATATGGTTCCATGCTATATTTGTCTTAGCCTCCATTAAAGTAATTTAAGAAGTAGAAAATAGTATTTTTCAGTACACTTACAAGTTCCAGCTTTCTTCTTTATGCTAAGCACTGTATAGCCTTACGGTGGTGCCCTGACTCATGAATGGCAGGGGTCAGTCAGACCTGCAAGGGGTAGCTCTAATTGATGTACTCTGCCAGGTTTTGCATATTCAACTTGCGAGTTGCACCTATTTGGGCAACGTGTGCAACTGTGCAGTGAGGAAACTGCTGCCAGTAAAATCCCACATTCATTTGTTAAAAAGGTTAAGCAATGTTAATTGAATTAAACAAGGAATTGCTGGAAGGGAAATCTAGTCTAATGGACAGTTACTAGTAAAATTTCCAATTTTAAATTTCAGGTTCAATTTTACTACTTTCACTTAGAATATTTTGAGTGTAATCCTGATGATGTCTTATAAATTTTGCGAAGAAATGCATATTTAACTATTAATTATCACTGATGGTGATACTAGACTGTGACAGACTGCTGAATGGTAAGCATTTGTAAGATCAAGAACTGAAGGACTGTTCAGTAAAGGCCAGGGACAGGATGGCAGAACCCAGTGGGTTTTATTTTATCATTATAGGTTGAACAGGAAATTACAATGTTGCTAATTATTCTCAAAACAAAAAATTACTTTCTGACAGCTTTTTAAATTTCCATTTTATTATCCTGCAGGACGCTTAATTTACTCCAATTACTTTTAATCCATTAAAAATATTATGTTAAAAAGCCCCCATACTTTAAAAACATTTTCCTTCAGTAGGGAGTTGCTTCAAGATAAAAAATAAAAAGCTGAACTATACATTGAATTTTCCAGGCTGTGTTTCTGCACAGCAATCTTCTGAAAAAGTGCAATTATTTTTTTTCCACTCAAACATGCATTTGAGAGGAATGAGTAGATCACATAAAGAGCTGAGATTCAATTCAACTCAACCTTGAGTCACTCTCTGTCTCTTTAAAAAGAAAAAAAAAAAAAAGGGGAAAAAAAAAAAAAACCCAAGGTGGCAAAATCAATACAAACCAATAATAACTTCACATTTGTGGAAGCAACATGAATGGCTCTCCAAAATATTGAGACACATCCAAGTACATTTTAGCAGAGCTGATATTTATCAGAAGTCATTTGCCCTCAAGCAGATGCTCTCTTTCATTGTGCTCCTGTCACAAATGACTAAGATTTATGACAGACAATTACAGCATCTGCAGTTAGCAGCCTTATAATCAGCACCATTATTTAACGATTGGTGCAATAAACTGACTCCTGTTACTGTTTATCAGATATCAGTCAGTTCTGGCTATTTTCTTCAGCTCCCCAAATCACAGTATGGTGCAACCACTGCCTTTTAATGGCTAGTCAGAAGCAGGCACATTTTCACGTTTTGTACAGACTGCCGAGGAAAAAGAAAAAGCAACCAATTACATGTATGTATGGTGCCCTCTCATTTCAGATGCCTGTGTATGTAACTATCTCTATACAGTCTAAAACCTCTTGAAAAAAAAAAAATAACAGCTTTTACTATCTCAGATAAGAGCTTCTATTTAGCCTTCTGCATGGGGAAAAATGTCTTCTGTTTAAATATTCATGTTTTTTAAAGAGTGAATAAAATGTTGATATACTGAGTAGTTGTACTCTCTTGCAGTGTGAATTCTCTGTGTGTTTGAAGAAGGACAGCATCCTTTCCTTATTCAGCTTCCTGAACGTTAGGCAAATAACAGAATTTTGTTTTAAACTTAGTAATGTTCTTATCAAAATTAAAAACTTCAGAACAAAGTCTCAATTGAGCTTTTTAACCAATGTGTGCAATGTATGTTATGAGACTTCTCTTTGGTCTGTGTTTTTCCTTGGAAACCATGTGAGAAGGAACTAGGTGATATCTGAGCTGCAAGTCCAGGTAAAAAGTATGTTAAGACTTGCTCGTGCTCCAAAAGCAAAGATGTTATTCCAGTGTCACGTTCTAGCATTACTTAGACCAGTGATCATCAGGCATGAGTCTGGTTCCCTTAAATAATGTTGTAAGCAAATGCTTTGTGTAATTGGGGCAAGATTTTGTGCCCTGTAGCCTGGACGCTAAGTTTCTATTTATTTATTTATTTGTTTATTGCAGTATCTGCATCTTGTCTGCAGTAGTTCTTGTCAGAGTAGGAAACATTTTATGTTTATTGACATATTCTTCTGTTATAGCTGCTAAATGGGAATTCTCGTTATCCATAAAGTTTTGAAGGAAAAGATTGACTGTTTTAAGTGACTAAAGGAAATAAGTTAGATGGTTTTTTGTTTCTGCCAGTAGGAAATAAAGTGAAGGTAAATAGCTCTCTTCTGTTCCTTGTGGAGATGAGTCATCTTGTCAACAAGCAGAATTTAATGCCACCTGAAATACTGAACTGATCTGAAAACGCTTGGTACAGACATTTCCTGATATGTAAAATATATGTATTTTAAGACCACATTTCTTGACTTACGTATTAATAAACTAAGGACATACGAGGCTGATTATGTTTCTTGGTTCAACAAGTACCTAACCTGTTGTGTGTTTTTTGTTGGTTTGGGGTTTTTTTATCTGTAATAACTGATCACTCATATTTCTGAGGTATTCTAGAAAAAGAGTCAGAAGATAAAACTAGTATACATGCCTTTGATTAGAATTTCCCTTTTGGTGATGTTTTCAGAGTTATTTGAATGTGTGTATTCACGCTGTTTTTTTAAAGAGAGTACATATGAGTGGTTATAATCTTAGTCGTTCTTAAAGCGTAGGGATTCTTTTCAAATTTCTTTTTGTCTAGGGTAGTCACCATTAAAATTGACTTATTTTCAGTAAATTATTAAATGTCTTTTAAGATATTTTTCTATGAACTCTGCACTGATAAGAGAGTGATATTGAGTCTACTAAAACTGAGTGTATGAAATACAATTTCTTGTCCGGATTTACCGATGTAATACATTTGAGAGGGTAAGTCTTTAAAAAAAAAACAAGCCAACAAATAAGAAGCCCCACGGTAGAACAGCTGACTTCTGAAAATTGCACCGTGGTCTGTATCATTCTGATTTTGAGGTAATTTGTAAACATAGAGTATTAGTATGCAGTCATGAAGCAGTTTGTTTATGCTGATAAATATCTGCCAGGGACTAGACTGAGGCAACTGAATTAACTTTTATTTTTAGCTGATGCAGATACTAATTGATATTTAAGATGATTAATGATAGAGAATACACTTTGCAGAAGCTACTTAGTGATGGAATTACACTAATATTCTAATCAATAGAATTCAGTCTTCTGACTTAGAGCTAGTTTTAGAAAATTGTCAGCAGTACAAGTCACTCTAGGTAGTTTTTCAAGTTGTTCACATACTATAAATGAGAGATCCCTTGGATAAATTAAAGCCAGGTATAAACTTGGTCATATATACACACCTGTGTTCATATTGATATATTCCTGCCTGGCAGTTAGTCTTTGTTGGCCAACAATGAACTGTGCAGTGGGTTTGGATCAGTAGGCTGTGATGCCACGCTAAGTTCAGGTAAGGATTAACACCCCATCGCCTTCTCTCAGCTCCACTGCAACAGGCATTGAAAGTCTGGCAAAGGAAGTAAAGGGGCAGGGTGGTGAAAATGGTTTAAAGTGAACATTTGGATGCCAACATGTCTTGAAAGTGAAATTTTTGAAAATTTTGAAAGGGATTTTTGCTTTCAACTGAAATCGGAGTCCCTTGTGTATTGCCTATGCTGGAGTCAGTAGTAGGTGTTCCTGTGTCATAAATATCTATAGGTTGTGAGATGCACTGGCTTGTTAACTCCACCTGATCTAGTCAGTGGAAAAGACTGTCCTTTGTCACAATAGTCAAGCCAACTGCTAATTAGTGATTTGTCATGCTTTTAGAAGATGATAACATGACTTGTCATGTTGATGAAGCTTCAGAATGCTGTAGTGTGATGTGGTGTTAAAATTTGTGAAGGCTTCTAGGCATTTTATTCCTATTTTACTAAAATAACAAGAAGTTAAAACTCCTTTTTTTTTTTTATTTTTTAAATCCTTCTGCAATGCCCGTCACTTTCATTGGCGGTTGATTCCAATGAACTTCTGGTCTTTTGTCTATCCAGACATTGCCTTTGAAGATAACGTGTGTCTACTCATGACATATTGAATAGATCATGCCTGTTGTGGCAGCAGCTTCTGCACTTTTTCTTCCGCAAAAGTAATTATGTGAACTGCTACTTGTACATCATAAACATGCTGCTTATAATCCACCCACGTAGCCTAGAGGTAGCTCAAGTTTTATGTTCAGGCTTGGGGTTTTTTGTTGTTGTTTGGGTTTTTTGTCATTGCATGTTTCTTTATAGGCTTGAATGTTTCTGTATCCAGGCTTTAATGACAGAGCATACCTTCTTTCTCTGCTTTTTGCACTTCTCGGACAGAACTCAAGAAGAGGAGAGAATGACAGTGCTGCTGCTTGCCTTAAGTTATGCTTTCCTTCTTCACAGTTCAGTGAACTGTCATTTAGTATGCAGGGTATTTTTCCATCTCCATTTCTTCCTTTATAGAATGCATGTGTGCTTTTTATTACCCGTGGTTTTTATTACCCATGCCTTTTTCTGTTTACAAGAACTTGTAAAAAAGTGAACTTAGATACTATGGATATTGCTTTGGAGCAATGCTTCATATGGTACAGTGTATCTAATTTGGCATGAGCCAGCATTAAATGCTTACAAAGATCTGTGCCAGAAGAACAGTATGGTGACAGGCAGCATGCAATAACTTTGGGAGGGCATTTGTAATGCTCTTCCCATTGAGCACCTGTTCCTCTTCATCTCATTGTCAATCAAGAAATCCAGAGGAAAATCTGGACAGTAAAGAATTCACAGCAGAAGATTGTAAACTAGGACAAAAATTGTCACTGTTGTGCAGGGTGTCATTAAGATAATACACCACTGTTTCCTCAAATAGTAGTTTTTGTGGGATAGGAATGCAAATTGTAGGGCTGTAACCCTGGAAGCATTTTCTTCCAGAAAGTACTATTAAATGTTAAATAAGTATCAATACATGATATACTAGTGTAAAGCTGAGGTAAAGGCATCAAGAACCAGTTTCAAATACATCAGTAAGTGAATACTGCTGGGATCGAGGAATTATTAATACAGTTATCTTTTAAACGGTCTTAGCAAGAACTTTATGGAACTGCTTAATACACTTGTGCTTTGGGGCTTGGGTTGGTTTTTTGTTTGTTTTTTAAACTTGATTTCCAAGATCAGATTTTTATTTTTAAAGTTTATTTTAATTCATCCTTCTCCCTCCCCCAAAAGTCAAGTAGTAACTTGGTCAGTATGCTATAAGCTACATGGGAGTAGGTTACTGATAGCCAAGAATTACTGTTGGTGCTTAACAGACAGAGGCTGTCATTCCAAACTGAACTGAAATTCAGGCTAGAATCAAAGTGTGCTTTCAATAGTGATTTTTTATATCCATAACTTCAGAGCTTTGCTCAAAATAGTTTGGTTTTGTTTGGGTTTTTTTTTTTAAATCATGTGTTCTTTATCACTCTTGCTTTGTAGGAAGTTCCTGATTCTGGAACTGCAGGATGAAAACTGTACTTTGTTTCATCAAGGAACTTGAGCTCCTTTCGTTGCAAAGCTTCTTGGAGTATCTGGGGCAATGTAACATTGTCATGATATCAGTATTTGCTTCTCTACAACATCTAACAACAGTTAGAAAATGCATGAGACATACTATACAATCAATAAAAACTCATAGTAGTAACACTTGCATTATTAGTTCTTTCAGTACTTCACAGAATTATGAATGCCTAACAAAAACCAAAGAAAAACAAAACAAAAAAAAAAAAAAACCCCAAAACCACCACAAAATAACCACAAACAAGCAAACAAACCAATCACCCCCCTCCCCCTCCCAAAAAAAACCCAACAAAACAACCCACCAAACATCTCAATGCAAGACCAGCTTTACTGATTCTGTATTTTGTCCTAGAAAAAGACATGAATTGTTGTCCCTACTGATTGCTCTCTGTGTTCTTACTATATTGAATAACTACTTATTTTTGCTAGTGAATTAAGACATGAAAATTATCTTAATCTCTCAGTAAAGAAAAGGGATAGGTTTGATCAGTCAGTCACTAGATCTCTTGAAATTAGAAACATTTCCTTTTGCACTAGGGTAAGCACAGGAAAAAAATATTTGCCATTCTACTCAAATAACATTTGCCTCTTTACTTCTTTGTCATCAGTACATGATTTTCTGTCAAAGTTTGTAGCTTGTTGATTTAGTAGAGTGCACAGGTGTAGCCCGTGGAACTTCAGAAAAGCTTCTTGTGCAGAGGAGCTAGGACAGAACAGCAATGAATGTAAATGCATATGTGCCATTCGATGTATATGCATATAGGGTATGATTAAGTTTCCATAAGAATTTAAAGGAGTTTCTAATGCCAGGATTTCTGCAACTGTCATCATAATAGTATGGGGGCTGTGGGGAAATCCTGGTCTGAAGAGTTCCACAAATTCCTTCTCTCATAGGTGTTTATTCATATTCATGAATAAAATGCTGTATTATTTCTTGAATATTCCAAGCAAACCCCTCTCTGTCATGTCAGATTTGTTCCTAGACCACACAGATTAGAGAAAATCTACTTTTTATTAGATTATAAGGGTCACAGTTCGAGATACATGTTATTCATGTAGGAGTTGAATCATCGTTTATAAAGAAAACAGCGTGATGAAACATTGTTTCTAATCAAGAGGTAGTATCTTGTACTCTGCTTTCCACTAATGTTTCTCTCATTGCAGTCTTGGGATAACCAAACCAGACCAGACTGAATGGAGTTCAGTCCATGGCCTTTTCGCCCTTTCCTTTTCTCTTCTAGCATCTTTAAATAATGATATTAAAAGCAATGTCTAGGAGTTTCTACTGGAGTTTTAACTGGAAATACTAATGACATGATGTACAGGGCAGCTCTTCTTTTGGGGGGGGTCTGAGTACTATGATGAATAGAGTAGGGGATGCAGAAGAAGAAATAAAATAGTAAAATAAAATCATTGTTATGAAACCAAGTATTTTTATTGTTTTTTACCTTTACCACTGCTTTTTAGTTCCAAAATGGTTTTTTTTCATTAAAATAATAAGGTTCAAGCACTTTTGTCAAATACCCAATTCTTGCAAGACGTATTCCAGAAAAACATTGTAGTCTGGATGTTTATAACAATATGGCAAGCAAATAGCAAAACAAAACAAAGATAATTGAGTATACAAATGAAAAACACCAAACAAATGAGAATACCATAATTTCAAGGTCCTAGGTTTTTGTTGTTTTGGTTTGGGTTTGTAAGAGATATGCTTACAAATGTTAAATTTCCCCTTTATATAATCCATATAACTTCAGTCACATATGTCTGTATGATACTTGACTTCTTGGAGTAAGTAACCAAGAGATCCTTGGCATTGCTTGGAAACTATTTTGAAATGAATTGATTGTTTTCAGACATAGCAGATTAGCATAGCATCAGAGCATTCTCCTTATTCTGTTTCAGCATGTGAAATTCAGTGTTTGGCACCTGCCGTTGTGGGTCCTTTAAGCCTTCATAAGTAGTTTTGCCTCATTCCAGGAATCCCATTGACACACTGGCATCTGTGGACCTGGGGTGGTTTGGGTTTTGGGGCTTTTTTGAAGATTGGACAATTGGGCAAAATTTTACAGCCATGTAGTACTAGTCTGTTCTTCATTTTGAAAGTTGCAGCTGAGTAGGCAATTTTCACCGTAATAATTGGAAGAAATCAACAATTAAAATAATGATTTACTAGATTGAGTCTTTTTTTTTTTTTCTGTTTGTTTAGGAAAGATATTTTCCTGCTATCATAAACTGAGTAGTCTTTAAAAATGAAAAATTTACAAATTGGTGCATTTTAGAAGACTAAAACATGCAGGGACATAATATGTAAAATCAGAATTTATTCTTCTATTCTTAGACAAACAGTCTGGGCAATTGCTGAATAATAATGCAAAGAAACAGGTAGTAGTAAAGTGTTTAGTGTAGCAGTGTTGCTTATTTCTGCTATTATTGAATTAATAGTATAGTGACCAGCATTAGAGAGGTGACATGGCGTGATATGTGATACTAGGAGAGAAAGAATTATTTTAGGTTGGTGTTAAGGTGCAACATAATAGTAACAATAAAATAATAATAATAACACAATAAGAGTAATCTTAATTTATTTCTATGGCTTTTATTAGTTGTTTAGAATTCCCTGGTATATTGTGGGTCTTCAGTTTCAGTGTTCTCGAGAAATATGTATGTTTATCAGCTAGAAACATTTATAAGGCTATTTTTAAGAGATCTGTTTTAGAGGGTTAAACTTTCAGCTAATTGTTTGTGTACAATGTAATGATCTAGCTCCCCCTAGTGTATTAAAAATCCCCAAAAGATTTAATCACGTATTTAATGAATTAATAAAATGGGAAAATGTGGTTTTGTGCAACACACAGCATAACACCCCGTGCCATTGCAAAAACAGCTACAATTTTTAGTAAGGAACAAAAATTACCTTTTCTTTTTCCTGAGTACTTTCTACTACAGTTTTTCCATTGAAATGAAATGTATCATGTTGATAAAATAGTTGTTTTATAAATTTGCTGATAGGAAATAGAGCTTCTGAAATACTACTTTAAACACTAGAACATGTTGCTGAGTTCTGGGAATGACTGCAAATTTCCTAACTTTCTGTCCTCTTAGGAAAAGATTTATGTCCAATGGAACTGTTCAGAGAAGCTCTTTCTAAAATGAAAGTGGTTGGTGAAATCCTCTTTCTTTTGGTAGCTGTTATACTCTATGCATCTAATGAAATCATAAACGGAAAATTATAGCTTCATTCTAGGGAATGTGAAGACTTACTCCAACAGATGGCATCAAAACACCGGTCTGAACTGTATGATTGCTGATTGTTAATTGCTTCTGTAAAACAATCCTTTTAAACAGAGTAATGCATTTTATCATACAGATTATAGTTCTACGCATTTTGGTTTTTCAATATGTGTTAACATTTTCTCCTCCAGTGTAAGATTTAGTGTTTGCATAATTATCGGATTAAACAACAGTGACTCAATTTTTTTTTTTAAGAAACAAGGACAAGAAGATGGAGAATTATGAATCACAATTTCTGTTTATTCAGAAATGCTAAATTACTGTACAAGTATGAGCTTTTATTATGCACAAAACAAATGGAGCAAGATGCCCTTAAGTGCAAAAACAATTACCTAGTCCAACATTCTTCACTCGAGAAACTCCCTGTGACGTTAGTGAAGTCTTTGGCTGTGTAAGGAAAGCGGAGTGCAAAAAGACACTACAATATCCATTAATCGTTATGAAATCAATACCCCTGATTATCCGTTTGTATTGTTCTTGCACCGTAAGGGCTGGGTATTTTATGCAAAGCTAAATGTGTGAGGAAATTCTTTTAGATTATTCGGTTAGCCCATCAGTAATGATGTGGGGAATTACACGAGAGTTTGTTTTGTGGAGTTCTCTTGTTTCTAATGTAGCCAGCCCGAGAGTGTTGCAGAGATAGCGTGCTCATGTTTGAGGAGGCTGGAGGAGGCTTGTGCCTTTCTGGGTCTTTCAGCCCTTAAGCCGGTGGAGAGTTGTCTGGTTCCAGTAGAGGATTGCATCCAGTCTGCCGGTTGTGATTCAGGTTGTGGTGTGCTATTTTCTCATAGAGGATTCTTGTGACCTTGCCTGGGTGAGTGTTGCCTTTTACCTTGACGCAGTGGCGGTAGCCAGAACAGTGAGGAAATCAGGCTAGGAAAATAAATTAAGAAATAGCTGTACAGACTTTCTGGACTCTTACTCCAGACTGTGTTTTGTTGCAATATTATATTATTATACGTTCAAAAATGCCTATTGTATACAGAATGTGTAATTATATTAATATCATAACTATATTGTAATCAGCATGCAGCTGTCTGCTAAATGGAATATCAGGCCTGCAATAACGTGCCGTTCATTGGCCTTCGTGGCGACCTATTACAAAAAGGGATGTGCAACGATTGTGTCCTGCATTCTGATTGACCTCTGTGGATCGAGAGGCTTTGCTCGAATGCCTACGTCATAGTGCTGTTGGTTTATGTTTATGTTTGGGGGGCAATGGAAACTGGACACAGTGAAAAGAATTTTCCTCTTCTACGGTGAAGTTGTCCGTGTAGCAAATTTTTGATCTAGTGGTTCTAGAAAGGTGGGTAGATGAAAATCTGTCCATTGACCTCCATCCTTTATTAGCATGTCCTAATGATCTTTATGCAGACAGTAAATGGATAACAGGCAATTCCCATAGCATTTTAGTATCATTAACTTATTTGACAGCATTTGTGACATTGGGAAATACCTAGTTGCATTAGTTGGAGAGTTTGTCTAGACCAGTTTAGGAAGTCCTTTATCTGTTCCTAGAGTATATTTGAGTACTCTACAAAAACTTTATCCGTAACGTTAGAAGAGAGCAATGAAAAAGAAACGTAATTCTTCAATGCACTTGTGCTGTAAAATGCATCTACATTTTACCATAAGACAACTACATCTGGGTAAACTGAGGCAAGGGTTAATGGCTTGATATTCAGGAGTGTTTAATTCCCACCTCATTCATTGAAATGGGATTGTGAAGTGACAGGAGAGCAAAATGCATCTATATAACTATGAGAATAAACCAGTCTCTAATCTGAGCCTTGTACTTTTATATTAATGCTACTATATTATTAATTTCTCTAAGAACTTAAAGTTACAAACTTTCCATTCTGCCATGTAATACAGATCAAATTCTTACAAAGTAGGGTTATCTGTTTTCTAGATAGTTTGGAATGGGCCACGATCATCTTCGTGCCAATGAAACAGAAGCTGGATTAGTCAGTGTAAGGTCCATTATGGTAACTGTTGATTTTGGAGTTGGCTGGTGCATTAACAAGAAGGTACACACATGAAGTTAGATGTATGATTCCTTTTGTAAAAAATCTGGTTTTTTAGATGTAGAAGCATGAGCAGGTATTTCGCATTTCTGAACTTAGGTCATTTACTGTGGTGAAAGAATGATAATTTTACAGTCAAACTAAAAGCGCAGTGGGAATAAAACCAAATCCTAATTAAGTTGCATTCCGTTTTCTCTTTCTAAAGATTAAATCCAGTTTACTTGTTCAGGCATGGGACCTGCTGTAGACTGACACTGACTGTGTGTTTGTATTGCATATATGCAAAATTCATTTGTAGTGCCATCTGTTGTCAAATCCATAGTACCTGTGTGTAGTGACCTGGTGGAGAAATAGTTAAGCTGATGTTGGCTGAATTGTCAAAAAGAAGCCAAAAAAAAGCCCCCAACCAAACCACAAAGAAATGAGTGATTTGCCACAGCATTTCTTACGCTGGTAAAAGAGCTGATACAACAAGTGAAGGCTCTTTTAGTGTTTACACATTTTTAAGCAAATTAATTATTTCATATGTAAAAATCACAAAACTGTCATATTAAACAAGGTGTTACTAAATAATTTTGGATGTTCATTCAAAGTGGAATAATCTATTAGCACTGCAGAAAGGATTCATAATTAAGAAGGCTGAAGAGGTAGGCCTGCCTGCTGGGCTGTAAGAAATTGTGGAAATAGGCGTTTCACTGAATGTCATGAAAAGCAATTTTACCAAAGAAAAACAGTATAAAATCAGAACTCTGGCAGGTATGTATTGAAATCAGACAGTACTTTTTAAAACAGTGAGACTTTATTTTTTTTTACTGCCTTTGATTAATACAGAGCAGTATCTCATGTTTCCATGTTATGTTCCATGCATTATATACAACCAGTTTAGAACTGTCTCCAGGCTGGTCAGACTTTTCTAGTTTAGCATCTTCAGCAAGTCTGTTCATTTCTGATTTTGGTGAAACCATGACCACTGCAAAATCTGAAGAGAGCAGAATGGAGCATGAGTAGGGACACAGACCAACTCCTCTCCCTCCTTGAGGAATTCCTTGCATGGTCAAAACGAGTGGTCTTGGCTTAGGAAATAAAACATCAGAATTGGTTTTATTAAAAATAATGAAAATAGTCACTATATTATAAACTAATTTTATTCAGAGGGTCTCCATTGTTAGAAATTGCTATCTTTCATTATGGAATTGTTTTTAAGTTACTTTTATTATCTCTAATCTTTAGGGATTTGAGGGTTTCTTTTGTTTACCTTTTAAAAGCTGTCTTAATGAGGTTGTTTTATAGCAGAATTTTCAGCTTTTCTGAAATACCTTTAGCTAGATTATTCTTTTCCAATTTTCTATCTCCTAATGCAGCTTTTTTTCTTTTACTAAATTTTAGCAGGACTCCGTATCACTGTTATTAGGTTGTCACATACAAAAAAAATGCCAGTGATGTTTTGAGCATGGGTGTTTTATTGTGTTTATTTTTTAAATACATTTCATGAGGTTCCCTGGACAGAATCAAATAAATGAATCCTGCAAACATCTTCATTATGGTGTAGCCAGAAAAGAAAGGAATCTGAATTAGGACTGTATTCTTAGCGTAGTTCATAATAAGCGTTATCTTTATGACAAGCTTAAAGAACATAAATTGCTGAATCCCTAACAAAAAGCATTTGAAACAATCTGCTAATTAGGAAGGGGGGGAGAAAGAGCAATATTTGTTTTCCTTTGCAGTCTAGATAAATAACGCTTAACATGAATACATAACTTATTTTGAATGATCTGTTGTGTCAGTATCTGGCACGTCTTTTTCAGTGACAACAATTAAGGATACGTGTAAATGGAAATGCAGACTATCTGTCATTGTCCATTTCCTGGTAGTGAAGCATGCAGTCTGCCTCCCAGCAAGATCATTTTGCCAGGATGTGAGTGAGCTGGTCACGAAATGCATAGTTGATTATCTCATCGAAACACACTAATCCTGGCAAAGCTATCCACTATAGAAGACCCATTGTTTGTAATAGGTCAGTTGTTACATGGCTTTCAAACCTGACTTTGGGTATACGTTTTATATATTTACTTACTGAAGCAAAATGATATGTCACAACGAAAACCAAACTTGAGTGAAGAAGATATATTAATCAGGATATTAATGGAAAAGAAAGGAAAATACACTCTCTCCAGAGAGAAGAGATGAGTTAGTCACAAACACACGTTATTTGGCTCAGTACAGGAATAACTGAAATTATATGTCCCAGACTATAGAGGAAATCTGACTGGATGATATTAACACTTAGTTTAAATATTTAATTGAAGACCGAGTTCAGCAAAGAATGCATTTGAAGAACACTAATAGACATCCTGTTATATGTAGGAATATATATATAATATATATATTATTACGTATATAACATATATAAAATGTAGGAATTAGATGTTAGAGAAAATATCATAGTTTTGTATATTTTAAAATGGAAAAGCTGCATTAGAAATCTGACAGCTGCTTCAGTGCTGGTCTATTGGCAGCAAAGTAGAATTTCTTAATGAAATGTTAAAAGCAAAATTCATGGAATGAGTGCTATAATTTTTCTAGCACACTAAGATGGTTACGAAAAAAACCCCTCTAGTTCCAAAATTAATTATAATTCTTAATATTTTATGTTTGTCATGTAGCTGTTAATGTATAATGGGGGGGAATAACTTTCAGTTACAACATGAAAATAGTCACATAAAGATTAGAGAATACTTGAAGAAGCTATTAAATATTTTAATTGTGAAGTTGTTTTGTGTTATCCTTCAAGTATTTTCAGTTTGTAATAATTCTTCCCTAAGGAATCTTGACAAATTGCAACAGTTTCCTAACTAAATATATTTTATGTATTTTCATAAATTAGATTTGTGATACTTGGAAGATGCTCGTTAATACTGTTTTAAAGAATATAAAAAATATTAAAAGGGTTAGATTATGTGAAAAATACATGGAAGGTGAGTGGTAAGAAACTTTGAGGGGGAGAGAAAAGTTTAATCAAGTCCAAACAACATTTTTTAAATTTCATTTTAAATACTTTCCAAAAAACAAAACAGAAATGTGTTGTGTTTTGTTTATCCTGCTGAAGCTACAGTAATCTCTGACGACTTCCCTGCTAAAATGCAAGTGTCTAACATCCTTTAACCTGACAAGGGAGTTGCAGGCCCAGACAGCCTCTCCTCACACACATCTCTTGAGTGTTCTCTTGGGATGACTGGACCTTCTTCTAAGGCTGTCTTGCACCTTTTCCTAAGATCCCTTTCCATCATGGTTTAGTCCTGCTGGCTGGCCATGCTGAGCTATGCCAGCAGCGCTTGAAGACTTGGTAAATTCCTCTTGGCCACACCCTACACAAACCAATGAGAATTTAGAAGATCTAAAATTAAAGCAAAGTTTATCCTTGCTAACACCCTTCAGAGGAACTGGGACTAGACAATGACTGCTTTTGAGAAGGGGAAATACGTGCTTTATTACTGTTGGCAGGTTTTAGATCAACTGAAATGGTAAGAAACATGCAGTGAATACCATAAATATCCTGAATGTCCTTAGCCCCCAGCCTGCTGCCTTTCCTGAATGGTGCTGTACCCATGAAAGGAAAAAGTCATGACTGTTCAGGTCCCCTCACTGTTGATGTTGATGTAACTGTTAGATGTAATTCTGCACAGGGGGCTGGGAATCCCAGCTCAGGGCTCATAGTGGATGCCTTCGCTGTCTGACTTGGTCTTACGTATGCTCTATTTTGAACAGGGACAGACTGATAACCACGTTTGGGACTTTCACAACATCTTTCTCAGGGTCTCTCAGCACTTCATAAATTCAAATATCTTCACAGTATAAGTAACAAAGCAAGAAGCTGATTGCAGATGTCTTGATGTGAACCTCTTAGAAAACTGTAGCTTGGTTTACTGTTACGTGGTGATGCCGCTTCTCTCCATGTCTGTCCATATTTCTGCCCAGTACCTTTGACCCTTGCTGGCTAAACTCAACCAGATTTGACAGCAGTGTAGCAGTATCAATTACATGTGTTTCTAGAATTTTTGTGAAGATTGGTGGCAGGATTAAAAAACCCAAACTCATTTCCATACTTGAGCAGAGTCAGGCAGATTGTAACCTTAAACAGCCCTTTCAGCAGCAAGTGCCCAGCTGGTGGGCACGCTCTGTTTTCTAGTAGTAGTCATGGCACAGGCTGTTTCTTGTCTACTGGGAATGCCCTTCAAGAACAGGTATGAGGGAGCTTGGTTTACCATATAATGTATGTCAAAATACCTGCTATTTCCAGGAAAACTGATATTCCAGTATATACTTCCAGTTTTATCACTAGCAGCACTTTTCCACATACATAACTTTTAATAAATGTAAATAAAAATTTTCATAAACTAAACTCCATTTTTTAATAACCTAATGTAAAATAGGTATTAAAAATGAAGAGATGTATTTTTGTAGTAAGACCTTTCTCCTTAAAGTGCTCCTAAGGAGTAAGATACTATCATGTCAATAGGAAACAGTTTTCTCCTGAATGTTTTCAAAGAAACAATTTTTAAGGAAAATTGATAATTTCATTTCTGTGGTTTCACGCTATCTCAGCATGTTGCTTCACGTTTTCAAATCTGTCCTTCCAGAAAGTTACCAGAGTAAAAAAAAAAACCCAACACATTCCTGCTCTTGTCATGACCATGAAGGTTCTGTTAGGATGACCTAGGAAATCAACAGGAGACCTGTGTAAAGAGAAGTATCTTGTAAATACTGGTGCAGTAATGAGATGGGCTTGAGTTATAAAGTTTACATCTGGATTTGCACAGAATTTCTGTGAGTTTTCAGATCCAAGTACATAGATCTGACAATTTTAAATTGGATACAAACTGTGTGCTTTCATGGGGGGTGTATTTCATGCGATTTCCAAGTGGTTTGCTGAGAGTAGAATTAAACTAAAATTTGCTGTTTATATATGTGATGAATTTTTTTTCATAAAGAAAAGTCCTTGACAGTGTGGCTGTTATTGAGATGTTACTTTATAGATGGTCAGTCCACATTTCCCAATCTACTGTGATTTTTCAGGAAGACCTTTCATTATCTTCTCATGAGTTTTATAAATAAATTTCTGGGATGTGTTAAGCTTCTGAACTTGATAGAAAAGTCAGCAATACTGCAGAAGTTATTAAAAAAAATGCAATTCCAATTTCTATATTTAACTATTCTCAGAATTCTGTGGCAAAATTCTCAGGGCCCATCATACTTTATAGACACAGGACCATTTTAAGTCAACCTATATTTGTAACAAGATTTTCACATGACCTGTTCTTTTCAAATTAAAATATAGGAAGCCACTAATGTTTTAAGATAGCTAGAGTTTTGTTGTGCAAGATGGGGAAAAAGCAGCAGCAGATTATTTCTGTTAGTCTCTATAGATTTGAATATCAGATTATATTTTATTAGGCCATGCATAATATTCTTAATCTTACCTGTGAGGACTTCAGAAGAGAAGTCTCCCAGCAACTCTAGGTACAATATTATCTGTAACCAGAGAAAAGATGGTTTCAGTGGAAGCTAAATTAGGCCAGTAGAACTGTGCTGCCAGGTATCTTTTGCTCCATGTCAGAAGTCTGTTATAATGCCCCTTTATGTGTTTGAGCAGTACCAGTAGTAATTTATGTGGTACAGGACTCTGTTCCTCATGGTGTCGTTCTCTAGACAAGAGTCACAGCAGTAACTTTAGATAATGCTACATGCTGTGTAAATGCCACAAAATATTACCGCACAGGCAAACTTGTAACCATAAGAACTGTGCCAGCATTATACTCTTTGCTAATAGAAAAGATTGGGGATTTGCACATTTCCTGTAGAGCAGAATCTTTACGAGTTCCTTGTGTCACTATTTATGATTGGCAGTATGATGAATTTTCCCCACTCAACTTTGTGATTAAAAATGTCAAAAGTATGTGTAGATAAGTAGAATATTTTTGAAAGTTGAGTTGATCCCTACTTTCCTGTTTGTGAAATGCCTTCTAATTCTAAAAAAGTATCTGGAAAGACCTGCAAAACCCAAATCAGTGAAAGGAGAGTGGAAATAATGCTGATGTGTGGAGAAATCCTCTTTATCTCCACGTCTGGTATGTAGTTCTTCACAACCTTAGAATCATAGAATCATTTAGATTGGAGAAGACTCTTGGTATAACAACTCTTCCCTGCATTTCCATGAAAAAAAATAAGTCATTTAGAGGAAAAACTTTTTGGCCAGCCTTTGGCACAAAACCTACATCAGAATAAGTATTAGAGATCACCAAAATTTTCTGTATTATCATTCTCTAACGAATGTGTAATAGCTCCTTAGACCTAGTTGAGTTCTCTGGTGTTATGAAAGCAGTTGGATTTTTTTCTCTTTGATAAAAAATCTATCCCTCTGCTTAGTGAAAATAGCATGTCTTTTGCTTAAATATGACTTGAAATAAACACTGCTAACAATTTGTGTTTTGTAGTGTTGTGGGGGGAGGGAAATGGAATCATATTCACATCCAAGATCCTTTAATACTGATAGATGCAACAATGATCTATCTTCTGATGACTTTGCAGCCAAGGTACTAGTTGGATCCTTCAGATCAGGAGCAAAGCCATCGAGGCAAAATTTCTTCAGATTGTCCAACAGCAATCTTCTTGAGCATAGGTTTCTGATACCTATAGGCCAGTTACTAAGATGCATTGCTCCCCTGCAGCAATTAATGTCTTGGATTTCTGAATACAGGATCTATATATGAATGTGTTCTTATTTGAGTTTTCTCTTTTTCTTTTTCAACGTGTGAAACATGTTGTTTGATAGAATGACGAGTGCTTCCCGCATCTATTTCTGGGAGTTGGTAGGGAGCTTCAAAACTATAGTGTATGCATTTTAAGACTACATAGTTGTACAGTAGCTTTTATGGTAGATCAATGTGGCTAAAAGCTATTCCTATGAGAATCATTATCCACTTTGCTGCTTATGCTGAATATAAGACACTAGCTTGTTCTGGCTGCAACAGCACCAGTAAATACTTTCTGGCTGTCTGCTCCTTGAACATCTGGTATAACCTGTGAATTACACTGCTTGGCCAACCTCTGTGTTATCTAACCCCTGGGGCACTAATTCTCTGTGTGAGTTGTCTGAGGAAGATGATGTGTTTCATGAGACTAGGGGAAGTGGCAGGAGATCATTCTAGTAATGAGAAAAGGTTTGTTGTTGAGCAGTGCTTTTGCAGCTGCTCTGAAGCAACAGGAAGTATCTGTGTGAAGCAGTCCAAATGCAGTATTGCTCATTGACTGAAGCCATGAAACTTGTAAATTGGAAGAAAAGAATTTGTAGTTATTCCATTGAAGTTGGAATACTGTCCTGTACAGTCCCTCTTTTCTCCTAGTGTATCTTGCCTTAATAAAAGTGTTATTGCTGTGGCTAACTGTATACTGAGTATATGGTAACTGTAGATTGTCTATAGTAATAATTGGGTGTTACTGATAGCTTGAAAGGAACAGTTTTCTGAAAAATTCTAACCTCCTTTATAAGCAAGCTGATTCTGAAAGGTTCAGAAGGCTCAATGCCTTCTTCATACTGGTTTGAGACAATGTAGAATATACCAGCTTCATATATGACATCAACTAATTGAATTGAATTGCTCACATTTGAATATAAATTGTGTCTAGATTATGCATTAAAAAAAAAAAAAAAGATAAATTCTGCTGAACTCTGCTGAGGAGAGGAAAAACATGCTTATGCTTAGGTTTGAAGAAACGGAAGACTGAGACTCACTTTGGGCTCCTTCCAGTAAGCCAAAGTACCTCAGAAATCTTTTAACAGCGAAGGGAGCACAGAACAACACATGTAAAGTAGCTTCCAGTATTGCACTTGCAGGAGAAGAGACAATATGCTAATGATGGTTATCACTCTGAGTTTCTGTCTTTCAATAACTGTAGGGAGAAAAAGCAGAATGTTGGTGCTTTTTTTGGCAGTCATGATCTAGCAATGGCATTGATAGCAGATGTTCTAGCAACGTGCTATAAATCTGATATTTCTGTCCAGACACACATTCCAGATCAAAGTTCTCAAGAGTCTGATTTTATTGTTATTTAGCACTAAACTTTTTTCCATCTTTTTTTCTATATGTTTCAATAGTTGGATATATATGCTGTAAATTATTAAATCCTTCAAATCTGTGGGTGCTTCTGTCTGTATCAGTATGTGTGTATATCAGAGAATGTTTAATGGGTCTATAATTGAATCTAAGTAGTAAGAGACTTTAAAAAAAAATATTGCTTAGTGTTTCTATCCTAATGGGATAAATGTCATATTTTAACTATTGCACTGTATCAAATCTGTTATGCACAGTATTCAATAATTCCCCAAATCTTGATTTACCCAATTGAAAGTGACCCTGGGCATAGATTCTAAGCAGAGGAAGGCTCTGATTCCTTGATCTTTGGCACTCTTTTGTTGAAACAGAACATGGTGTCTTAAATCAGCAGAATAATTTAGGAACGGTAGATACTGAAACAACTAATTTTTCTTTCCTGTAATCTGCATAGACTTCAGAATGCCTACAAAGCACAAAGTGCCAGTTCATATAATTTGTTGGCAAGGATAAAAAGAAGAAAGGAAATGATTTCCTAAGCGTGTGAATCAGCCCAGCTTTAACAGATATTTTTCTGTCATGTGCAGCCTGAGGGCTTCTGCCTATCTGAGCTTTATTTGACAATTACCACTTGCCAGCATAATTAAATGATAATTTATAAATACTGAGAGAGCATTATGGGGAAGAGCAAATAGGTGCTTATCAGGCATTGAATAAACTTGATCTGCCTCACTGGCAATTTTCATCTCTTATCTAGGTTGTTAACTGGTCTCCTTCCCCCCCCTGTTTTGTTTAGGTTTGATAGCTGTTGGATTGATTGTATCTACCTGCCTATATTTCTTACTTTTTCCTATTTCTTGCATTATTTTTTCTCCCTACTGCTTTTGCCATCAATATTTTGCAAAATACCAAATAGTAAAATAAGCATCAGGCAGAGTAATATGTGTGCCTGTGTAAGAATGAAAAGAAAATCCACACAGTTCATACTCGTTAGATATTTTTCATGAGTTTCCTGATTGTAAATCTCCTGCTTTTATTTTAATATATTTGTGTGTGTGTGTAATGATTTTTGAGCAAGAGGGAGGCTCTAATATTACAGCCAGTGGTGGATGATAGCTAGTTGCAAAAAAGCTTTTCCAAGACCCTTCCTTCTTAGATAAAAATTATACTAAATAGACATCACCAAAATTCTGTCATGCTCATACTGGATATAAAAAAAAATAATACCAAATAAAGAATTTGAAAGGTTTGAGGTCTTTTGTACCATCAATGTTTCATTTTGAGGTCCTTGAGCCATTATAAACAGTAGTGCCATTTTGCACAAAATCATGTTAGAATATGAGTGGAAACACAAATTGGTGCTGGGCAATCTAGATAAAGTAGTGCAAGAAAAATCCTCTATTTGAATGGGAACAAATCAGTTGAATGGCAAAAAATTGAATTTCCACGCCTTTTGAAAAGCATGCACAAGGAAGAGAAGGGGGTGGGGAAAGCAAGACACATTAGTGAATCACTAGGAGATTGAGGTTTTGAGCCATCATGAAATTAAATAATTTTAGGAACTTCTGATTGGAGTTACAGTGGTTTGAGTGAACAGTTAAGTCACCCCTGTACAGGAGAATGAAAAAATAAAGGGCTTCTCTGTTTAAGGTTGTCAATTTCTTAAATTATTCAGCATTTGCTGCTTATAAATAGTAATTATTTGCTTTTTCCCCTCCAGAGCTGAAAATTATCTTTCGTATTCAAATATATAAATATACAGCGCTGTAGTTGGGGCACAAAAATTCCTAATGTCAGAAAAGATTTTTGTACAAGGAATAATTTGAAAGTGGGGGATTAGTTTCCACCTTTTGAAACACAGTGCTTTCCGTAATCTTCAAACATTATTTAGGATAATGGAAGCCATCATCCTGGTTCTCAAATGTTAGCACTTCCATTAGAATTTGCTGCTACCTCTTATTTTTTTATATTAAAATACAAGGCTTAAAAGGTATTATCTTACTAAAGAAGGGCAATTGTAGAGATGATTTGATTGAATAAAGGAAAAAGCTGTACAGGCCTTTTAAGATCAAGGATGTATTGATGGAAAGCTATCATTAGAGACAATTAATGTTCTCCAAGGGAAGAAATTGATTATGGGCAGAGATGGACCCTAAGGAGCAGATATGTCTTAATGCTCCAGGGCCTTAAGGATTATACATTCCATTCACTGCATCTGTATCTTAACCCTTTGTAAGGGCTGGGGTAGAATCTAACACTTAAGAAAACTCTGCATAGAGTTTAATAGGGGGACTACGTGCGTTTGGTGGCTGACACGTACTATTTCTTTAAGCATGTATTTTTGTATCAGATATCATTGTACTTAATCAGATGACTGATTTCATATATGTAATATGTAGTTTTGGATCATTTTAAGCTGTTAGGAACACAATCCCTGTGTAAAAGGAAACTAAGTATGAGGTAAAAATTTTCAGCATTAACCAGAGCGATGGTAGGTGTATTTTATGGCTGAGAAGACATTTCTATTGTCTGAAGCTAACTGTTGAGAAGAGAGGAGTTTCTTTGTGGTTTTGTTTTGGTTTGGTTTTGGTGAGCATTTGGGTGTTTGGGGGCGATAGGGGGAATCCATTAATAAAATTTATTAAAATTGTATTCCAGGGTGCACTTGAGTTAGGTAAGTCACCTGGGTTCAGAAACCGTTTTGCCACTCTGAATAAAAATACTGATGAAGCAGTCTTGAAATTGTTGCTCTGGGTTGCAGAGCCAATTCACAGATGGGCTCTTTCATCACATCAGTTTTCTTTGGCTTAGTTCTCAATGAGGGCATGTATGTGGCATATGTGCTCAAGCTTGATTTTTAACTAACTAAAACATAAATGCCGAGAACTGAGCAGCACAATATTTTCCCACCAGCTCTTAAGGCTGAGATCGATTGGAGCATATTGCAGCAGTGCTGTGCCAAAATGAATCCTGCCACATCTTCACCTCTTTATCAGACTCGGGGGTATATATGATTTCACTTCCTGGAGCATGCAGATGCCTCATTACACAGTCCAGCAGACCCATGAGGAGGGGAAGTAACAGTGGTTTGATTTGTCTTAAATGCTGTAAACTCATTTGCGTTCTCTTCAGATTTTTATTTTTTATTTTTAATCCTCGAGTAAGGAAGCCTAATCATCTTAACATAAGGTTGAAATTTTGCAGAGAAAGCAAGGAAATGCTTTTTTCTTCTGAACACTTGAAACTTGCTCAGAACTGAAATAGTGTAGCTAAAACCTACTGCATCATATTGTAGAATAGGCTGAGAAAATAAATTTTTCTGTAGCTTTGATTTTTGTTTTAGTAGTTTGATTATACATGAAATAGTATTACTTGCTTTTAATGTATTCTATCACATCTTTTTTGATATTCAGGTAATCAGATTTATTTTCTGGAGAGATTTCTAATTGATTTTATGATCTAACTTTATTTTAGCTTACCAAAGGTATTCTGGTATATTGTACAAATTGTACAGAACAGTTACATAAAAAATAGCTTTATAAATTGTGCTGAAGTGTGCCATTTTCCCCAGACTCATGAACGTGTGTAGATTGTTTGTATTGTGCTGCCCTGAAGAGCAGTGTATAGGTTTCAATGAATAATAGTGTGATACATTAAACAGGCAAAAATAATAATACTGTAATTAATAGGGTAAGTCCAACTCTTATACAGATGAATAGGTGAGTCCTGTTGTATAACAGTATGTATAGGAAACACTCCTTTGGAGACCACATCTAACACGCTTGGCAGGACTAAGGAGATTAAACTAAGAGACGGAAATAAACAAAAAGAGAGCTCAGAAATGCAAGTGAGGAGGCACAGGCGAGAAAGGAGATTCCAGAGAGAATCACTGCTTATTCTGCATGCTGTTACTTTCAATATTTGTTTGATACTATTTTTAAAAAACTACTGTTTGGAAGATAGGATCCTTTTTCTTCCCCCTTCCTTTCCCCCTGCCTTTCCTTCCTGTGCATCATTAGGGAAATACCCAAATCAGGAGACAGAGAGAAAGTAAGTTAATGGTAAATACACTGGGTAGAGTCAGCTTTCACCTGTCATTTTTTTTTTCTTTTAAACCTTGTAATTAAAGAGTGCTCACAGCTTGGGGTGGGGGGAACACACAACAAAACACAAGCCACCACACAATCACCCCACATATTTAAAACTGGTAACATATGTTGTTGTCAGCATGTATTTAGCACCTGCAGAAATGAACATGGAAAATGTGACAGCCCATTGGTGGAACACCCACTGCGTTGCCTGGAGGGGACTGACAACAAATTTTACTTTGTTAATTTTTTCTTATTTTCAAAAAAAATTCAGGAAAAAAAACCCTTATTATCACAGGTGTTCTGGGCATCACAGGAGGAGGATGTAATGGGGAAGAGGCAGTAACCCTTTCTAATGGAAGCCATTATCCACACTAATATGACTGAAAAACATCGTCTCTTTGCTATTACAAATTAAAATCACAAGGCGCCGTCCTACAACATTTGTTAGTACATCTGTTAGGAGTGTTGCCACTGCAACCCTGCTAATATTCCTGTCTCCTTATGTATATCTTTCCTCTTTTAAGCCTCTTTTTTCCTCTTTGTTTATATTTCTCATTTTAATCTTCTTGCCCAATCCAAGCACGTTCTGGAGATGACACAGTGAGGAGGCCAGCACTAGGGTGACACTTTGCAGGATCGGGCCCCCTGCGATTATGATGCTATCACTTCTCCAGCAAAGTGCTGCTTCTGCAAGGAGCGCTGACATGTTCTCCTTTGTGGATTTGCCAGCAGGTGTTGCTGTGTAACTTGTCACCCAGCCTGCTCAGATGGTGAAAGCTCTTTCTCCAAGGCTAATGACATCAACTGTGCAGTAACCTCCTGGACTGGTCCTCTAATAAAATCCTTCAAATACAAGCTGAAGATGCACCAAGTGCCTGGAAAAAATGGAGGCTTGTTTGAATTTCGAAATTTATCTTTATCTACCAAACTGCAGTATTTTTATTCAGACTAAAAGTTGAATGTGTTTTTGGTGGAGGTGATGTAACAAAATGGTTGAAATATTGTTATAAACAACATTTTTTTTTTAATAAATTTCTGCTTATGACTGGGATTATTTGTATTACAGCAATGCTCAGAAATTCTGGTTAGTGAGACACCACTTAGATTAGACCACTTAGATTTAAGACACCACTTAAATTAGTTTTTCCACTAATTTAGTGCAGTTTGTATCAAATCTGTGTGTCTGGATAGAGAGTGAGTGTCTTCAGTCCAAACACTTACACTTAAGAATGCAAACTTGAACCAGGGTAAATGCACATACTTTTTCTTAGAAGTGCTGAAATTAAATTGATGGTATACCAAATTTTGGTATGAAAAGATCTTCAATTACACAATTCCTATGCAAACAGCCGTGTAACCTGTCTAATATACCTCAGCTTTGTGTCAGTGGGACCATCTGTCCTAATGGTGCAGCTTGCTCAGCCTTCCTGTCATTGGTCACTGCCTGGATTGACAAAAAGGAATGCGCTTATATTCATTTGTCCTTTTTGGTAGATACTTGTCCGCTAGTCTCAGACTGAGGGCATCAGGTGAAGCCGTTGAACTATCACAAAGAATGATAATTTCTTGTTTTACTAGTTTCAGTTCTAAGTTTGCAGTCAAGTGAGTATTTTAAAAATGAGCCACAAAAGGTACACTATTGTTTGTGTGACTGTGCACATGATGTGAGAACTTCTCTGCCAGTATCTGTTTTGTTAATGTTTGGTTTTAACTTACTCTAAAATACCTTATTTTTGTTGGTGTAGACCAGGAAGAAGATAGGGGGAAAAAATCTAGTTTGTTAGGGCAAAAAGATACCTTTTCCACCTTAGCATGGGAGATGGTGTCAGACTTTGTGTGTGTGTTTCCTGGAGAAGGAGAGCCAAGGGCTTTCCTTTCCTGTTCATTTTGCTTTGGGGAAGCTATGAGTTGCTCCCTCGGACTTTGCTGCAGTAACACCTCACTCCTAATAGATATCGGAGTCCTCCTTCCTCTTTAGGCTCAGTCTGGTACTTGGTGTGTTTCTGAAAGACCTCAGAAGCCACTGGAGTCTCCTAAGGACCTTGTATTAAGGGAGGTCCAAGATGTGCATTACAGAACAGCATTGCCTAGAGTGAGCTTCAAACTGGCACAAAGAAGCAGATGTTGTGACCTCTACTATGAGGGAAGCTGAGATGCTGGTGCCTGCATGGGAATATGTCTGCTGTCCCTGGTACAAACCAGCCAGAGCATGAGTGAGGAAGCCTGTTGGTTTCTCATTTGATGAGCTCTGCCCAACTGTTCTGTGCAAGCTCTAGCTGAGGAATGGAGCAAAATGTTTGTGTCAGTTTTTGGATTCACAGACCAGTTCTTCATCCCTAATTTTAAGTGCATATTAATCCTTCTTAAAGTAGTTAATTGCATTGCAGAATGACTGCAAGTACAGAAAACGTTACTAATGAATATGTAATACATAAGCTCATATTTCATATATTCAAACTAGTCTGTGAGTGCACAGTGTTTTGCTGCTGAATAGGTAGGCAGGGTAGCTGAAGCTGCGTGAGGGACAGACAGCAGTGCCCAAGCCTGAGGTCTGATAGTTTGAGCTCCTTACAAAAAGCAAAAGACATTTAATGGTCTCCATTTGCAAGGCTACAACGAGCAGTGTAAAACGTTATCAAACTAAAACCTGTTACTGCCCTTCCGAGCACGTGTCAGCAGATCAGCAGCGCGGAGGCCGCGTCTGGGCCAGGGCCCTGGGACCGGCGCAGTTTGCACCTCAGAGCGGAGGGTAGCCAGCGCTTTGCTGGGGTCCCAGAGGAGCTATCAGTGTAACAAGAATCTGTTTGTAGTAATCGGTGGCAGTGCTGACAGAATGTTCCAAACCATCTGCTCAAGGGGATGGCATTAACTCTATCAAATCCTCATATTTTAAGAACGCTGATCTCCGCACCCAGGAGGATTGGTGACAGGGAGTTCTTGCCAGGCCTGCATTAGGCTGCCTTCATCTCATCACCAAATACACTAATGCCCCCTAGACAAGATGCTAAGTATGTGTGAAATTAGAGAAATTATGGAATGGAGGAATAACACACAGAAATTTCCCTACTTTCTGTCAGTGGTTCAGTTTCAGTTGTAATACAAATATTTTCTTCATTGTGCAAACATACTACTTAAAAAAAATTAATCATTCATTATAGAGATAGAGGGAATGCTAGGTTTTGCCTCTCCTTTTAAAGTGATAAAGTAATTGAAATACACATGCAGGCCTTTTAGTAACCCTGTTGAATCCCTGAGTTTAGAAGAAGTTCCTGGGAAAGCTGTCTCATTTTTAGCAAGTACTGAGCTGGTTGGTGCAGAATATGCTGGTAGTTTTAAAATCATATTAAGAAAGAGCTAATATTTTGCCCAGAGTCCTAAGGGCACAGAACATTACTTATCTCCTAAAACCTTACACTCATACATCTCTTTCATTCAAAGTATTCTGATCATTATAGAGAAGGGATCATGCATTCAGGGTTACTCACAAGGATTAGGTTTAGCCTAGTGATACTAATGTCCTTTGGCTTCTTGTGTTACCAGTGGGGAGGACAAGGGGGAGGACAAGAGAGGCTCCTCCAGGACATCTCTAGAAGAGCGCATCTTTTTCCTTTTCCCATAGCAAGTGTCTATATGGAGATCAGCCTCGTTAGGCCTTTGTGAATATCTCCCTCTTCAATGCAGATGAGTTGTTCCCCTGGCATCTCTAGAAGTAGTCTTCTCATCATCTTGGGAGAAGCATTTCATTTACATGGCAAGGTTGTGTGGGGAGGGTGCAGCCCCTATGGGAAGAGCCTGGGAGCTGCCCCTGTGTTGGATGGAAACAGGTCCAGATGGCTCTGAAATGGACCCGTTGCTGGTCGAAGCAGAGCTGTCAGGGTGCTGGTGGTACCTCTTGTGAAAAATTGTTTAAGAAAGGGTAACAAATGGCACAACAGCTGAGAGAGAGAGAGAAATGAGGAGAGAGGAGGCAGACAGGCAAGGTTAACCCACTGCACAGGTAACACATTTCTTAATGTGATGGGTCAGACCAAAGCTCCACATAGCTCAGTGTCACACTCCCATTGGCACCTGGTAGCATACAGGAAAAGAATATAAGAACTAGGTAAGATGTGTATGACTCCATGATTCTCTCTTTTGAGTGACAAGGGGTTCAGGCATCGTATCCAGACTTGTATTTAATAGTAGGGACCTTTATTCCATAAATGCATTGAGTCACTTCACCCTTTTGAAAATCAGAACTTATTTGTGGTGATTAGTTATATAACTTAATTGGTTAGATTGATAACACACATCTTTTGTATGTTTAAAAGCTGTTGCCTGGTATTTTTTATTATATTAAATATATTATCTTAAAATTATTATTATATTGAAGGCACCTTTGCTTTTTTGTGCATTGCTCTTTTCTATGCCTCTGTCCATATATTCTGAGAAAGGGGATCAAGCTGTGGTTGCATGTTAGATTTATGTGGAAGCATCTTTATATTCTTTCATATTTTTAACTCCTTTGTTAGTAATTCTTAGTATTATTTGTCATTTTCATGGTAACTGAGCTCTGAGCTGAAAACTAGGGTACAACTTGGTATTTTCATGTTTAAGTTTCTATAGAACTCTTGGGTGAACTGCATAGTTCTAGAAAGTTATTATTCATTATAGCAGTTTCTTCTAAAATTCTGTCTTTGAACACCATTTCTGACTTTAAGTATAAAAGCAGCTAATACTGGTTTATACTGTCTTAATAAGCAAGTCTTCCAAAGGCAGTAGTTTCTCATTTTTATAGCATTTGAATACTGGAAAACAGTTGTTCTCTCTTGGTGATTCTCAGAATGTAACAGGTTCGTCCATAGGTTTCTCCAGCAGTAATAGAATTAGAAATTTGAAACGAGTACTGATTTAAGTTCTGAAAATATTTTGGAGAATTTCAGAACTATTTTAGCTTCATTTTCCTTAAACCGTATAAGATTTTTTCCTTAAGACATAGCAGTTACAGAGAGAATTTTAAGTTTGAAGGTGGAAGCTCCAAGTTATCAGTAAACATCTAAATGCATATAGTGATTACTCGAGGGAGAAGCTCTACAATTTGGATTGTTTCAAACACACACTGGGTGCCACAATGCCTTTATAGTTATTTTGAAACTTAAGCTATTTTATCAACTCTGAGCACTGTGGGATAATCTAGAGCACAGTACACAAAAATAGGTAAATGAGGATATATTTCCTCCTTGGCCCCACTGTAGGTACTTTCAGATTCCTTTTGGGTTCAAGCCTCTAAGAGTTACCTGTTTTGGTTTTTAGTATGACCATGACATAGATCTGTTCTTTCTTTCTCATTTTCTCGAGAGGGATTAATCTGAAAAGTTCTCTCGTAGCTGGAGTACATGGGGTGTATATAGCACGTCTTTTATCTGCTTGGAGGCAGAGAGGATCTGGGAGGTGCTGACACCTAGGAAAAAAAGTAGTTGAATTTGTGGGTTGGGCTACCTGAATTCTGTGATACTGATGTGCAAAACATTGCTTTTGGCATGCAAGTTGTCATTCCAGCATATTGTAATGAAGTTATGTCAGAATAAGACTTGTTATTATCTTCCGAACAGGTTTGGTTTGGTTTTTTTTGGCTGATCTGAAAAAAAAGAGCAGGGGGGGAAGTAGTGGCAAGTAGGAAATTTCGTGTCATTTATTTTGTTGTTTTTGTGTTGGGGAGGAGACAATAAAAGGGAGGGAGACTTGTGTGTTTTACTGGAGGAAGTGCTTGAGGGCTTTTGCTAGTCTGTTTAGTGCATCTCATCTCTTGAACTTGCTTCACTGAGTACAGTCCCTTGTAGCTCATTTTTCAGCTGCTTCAATGAGTACACACATTGTATTTCATCTCCTGTGGCTGCTTCATTGAGTTCCCTTAGCGTGTCTTTTCTGTTAATCTTCCATCCTGCTCTGCCCACCCCTTCACCTCAGCAATGTACAGAGGAAGTGATTCTAGCAGTTGTGAGTGACACTTCTTCAATGACAATATGTAATATATGCACTTGTTTAGTTAAGATTTCATTCCTGCTTTTATATTAAAGGTTAATACACATGGTTTTCCACTGTCCAAATTGGCACCCTACCCATTTAACTTAAATTGTGTCCCTCAGGAAAAATGGGATAAGTTCAGAAATTCCTAGACTGAGGAATAAACATTTTGTTAGCTTTGTACAAAGGGTCTATTATGGGAATAAATGGAATGAAAAGAGCAATTACACGCACAGTGTGTCAAGTAACCGTTATTGCGCATGTAGACAGTTGAGGTAGTACTCGAAAGAATTCTGCTAGTAAATGATATTCTAAAATTTGGCTAATCATTCAAAGTCTTCTTTTTGCTATAATGAAAGAACTGTTTTATATTTTTTTATTTAAGTCTGGCGTACTAAAATACATTTTTTAATAGTGCCTATTACAGATTAGTGCATTCTTACATTACTTCTCTGTGAATGTCTGCTTTGACTTTGTTTCTATACTTTTCATGTTAACAAATAAATTTTCCTTGCACAATTCCTTGAAAGAATACATTAAGAAAACAACAAACAACTCAAAAAGTAGATCCCTAGATGGCAACTCATTAGATGTTCACACTGAAAACCTCTGTGTGGAGGGAACAAGAACAAACTGACCTATGTAGTCTGTCAAAATAGCACATTTTCCAAATATTAAACATAGCAAACTGTGAATAAAAGTCTGTCTATAAAAAAGGTTTTCTAAGATCAATAAGAAATAAATATGAGGAATTCAAGTAATTTGCAAGCAGTGTTAGAAGTAATCAAAACATTTTTGGATCTAATCACTTGGTCCTGTTTCATATTATGATACAAACACAGTATTTTTTTATCCACCTGAAATATGTTTGAAGAAGTTATTCACTGAAGTCATGCATTAGGACTATTTTTGTTACCTTACAGCAGGCACATAAATTTGTAAATATATTTTTTACTGGTCTGAAATGTTAAGCTTCTTGATGCTCTTTGCTGTCTTTAACTTCTGTTCTTTGAGAAACAGTGAGAATTTGGAGAGAATTTTATTGGATAGAGATTTTGCTTTCCTGTCATATTCCATTTGAGATTTCTAAATTCTCTTTTGGTTTACAGTGTTGTTTGTGAAAACCATTCCACAAATCTAAAATTCAGCCTTAGGTTTTAGGACCTTAAGTTAAACCTTAAACGCTCACCACATTTGTCAAGGGAAATGTTGATATCTCTTGTGAAATGTGTTCAATTTAGTTCTGATTCTGTTTATAATTTGATATTTGGCAAAACCGTGGTGAGAAACAGAGAACCAAAATGATTAATAGCAGAAATCCCTCTGGGTTTGTATAGAAATTGTCAGAGTAAAAATTTTCAGTCTTTCACAGTTTGTTAAAGTTTTAAGTATTGTAAGTATTGTTGAGTGATACCTTCCTAGGTACGTAAGGTAGTGTTTAATACTTATTTCTTTTTATATTTTCAGTGCAAGGAGATCTGTATTTTCTTCAGAGGATTTTTAGATAGAAGTAATTTCTTTGAATTGGTTGCACTGATGATTTTGAGAAGCAGATTATTTATAGAGCCAACATGTTGACACACTATCAACTGTTTAAAAAAAAAAAAAAAAAAAGACTAATAAGGTTAATTGTCATATGAACCCTCCTCTGTAGTCTGCAATCTGTAGGCTTTGATTGTTTCTCTGGGGGAAACTCTGCCCAGATGGCATTTTCCTCAAGGCCTTGACCCACAAGAGGCCTGTGGAGATGGAGAACAAGGTGCATCTCCACAGACTAATTAATTTACTATTATAGCACCTGTTCCAGAATAGATAGGGCTGGAAAGGAAAACAGTCCCTGGGCACAGTGGTAGGCTCACTGGTAAATGGATTTGAGCTGATTATATTAAGCTGATGCTTTGATCATCTAAAGGCGTTAAAATGGAAATATGTTTTTGCTGGCTCTTGGCCTCCATGTGAGTGCAGTTTGTATTATAAGTGAGCAGTAAGGAAAAAGCTGTTTTGGACTCAAGAAAAAAGCTTTTTAAAAGTGCACGAGAGAAGTGCGCTGCCCTGCATTTCAAATTCAGGAATATTGACACACAGAATCATTTGCTCTTGAAGCATTTCCTTAGATGTTTCAGTATTTTGTACATACTCTACAAAGTCATTGGTATGAAACCCTAGAAACTCACCCATTTTCCATCATCCATCGAGTGTCAAGGCATATTCTCGCCCTTGAATAAAGCATCTTTTGGGTCTTTAAGGAGCTAAATTATATTTATAGGAAATAGAAGCAGCCTCTTCAGTAAAATCTTGGTAAACTGTGCAATTAAACACTGGTCAAATGGTAACAGGCGATGGCAGATCCTTGTGTAAACATAGCTGGGTAGTAAGTGGATTTACAATGTGTTAATCTGTACTCACTTTCACTTTATTCCCATTTGGATTCCCAGAAGGATTAGCTGTAATTTTATTGGCCTTATGAGGCGATACTGTTATTTCCCTTTTCAAATCAACTTGGTGATTTATTTTTTTTATTTTTTTTATTTTTTTTTTCATTTTATTTATTTAACAAGCATGGATCCTATAAGCTGTAGGGTAAAATTAACTGACCTTTGCCATTGTAAGGTTAAAAGTGTGTGTAATTAAGGTCATGTTTAATAATACTTTTTTCAAAGCAGCAGCAAAATTACAAGCTATATCAAAACTAAATAGCATATATAGTACTAATGCATGGGGCAAAGGCATTCTCTTAATCAAAATTATAGAAATGTTTCCAAATGCATACATTATTTTAAAAGCAAATTTACATTATGATTGTATCATAGGTAAATGAATGTGTTATGGTAAAAATTATAACATCATGAAGCAACCCACTTGCTAAGGAGTGGTACATGAGCAGGATTCTGGATTTGCATGATTTGTTTTACCAACAATGTGGCCTTCAAACCCCTGACGATTAATAAAATTCAGTGCAACTTGTGTTGTGCAACTTCTTTATGAAAATTGTCTCCTAAAGCATTTTGTGGAGTTAGTTGACGTTGTTTGCAACAAATAGTAGAAAGAGAATAGAGAAACATAAAGCAATCATTAAAATATTTTGATAGCTAAAATTCCAGCACTTGTTGAGAATCAGTAGAATAAAATAAGGCAAGAAAGCTCTTTAACACCTTCCAGGGAGAAGGATCTTTCACCAGCTACTTTCGTGTACTGGTTTGGGGGAATGAAGGAGCTTTTGTAAGGGAGTGGACTCTGCATTGGAGTGTGCAACTGCTTCACAGCAAGTCAGACTGATTTCCAGTGCCAGCACATTGCCCTACCACACATTTCACTTTCTACTTAGTACTGGGGCTCTGCATTTTGATGTTAAATTCTGCACTAGACTGTGGTAAGTGGTATGCTGCATGAGGTAGAAACCAAACATAAAAGTAGTATATATTGTTAATTAAAACTGAAGGCCAAAATTTGGGGTTAATCTTAGCACATCCTTTGTTCAGACTTAATGATTCCAATTAAGATACTTGAATCAATGGCAAAGCTTCTTTGACTTCAAGAGGAAAAGGCTTATGTTTTGCAAGACGATAGGATAATTGAAAAATTAGCTTAAAGGATTTTTTTAAATGGTAGAATATTATTAGTAACCTTTTCCTAAAACGGGGTTGCGGGGGGAGTAAACCTCCAAATAACTGCCTTTTGAACCATACATTCTGTTCCGGGATGTATTTTCCCCTTAGGTTTTTGGTTTAAGTTTTTGTGATATTTTTTGAAATAAAGATGACTTATCTACATGCACCCTTATATAAATATTTGTCCCTTCTACTTTCTGCACCTCCAGTGTGGTACACAAGATTTAGCAGTGTCCTTGGTCTGCACGCCAGTCCTTGGTATTAACTCTAAACATCGAGCATTCTCATTGCTAGAAGCAGACACTGTCTGTGGACACATGACATTAACTTCAGAAAGTGCAGTTAGAAGAGACTTTGCTGAAAAGTAAAATCACTGAACAGAAATGTTTTGTTCTAACTCAGACCAGGACATTATGCATCACTTACTGAACTTAATACATATTCCTCCCAAGCTTCTTTATTCCCTTCTTTTTTTCCTTCCCTCCTTCCTCAAGTTTTAAATCTGCTTTTAAAAAGCATAGCATCTCCCCTGGAAAAAAGAGAGCAAGTAATTGTCTCTCCATCTGTTTCGTCAGCTACACTAAGAAAAAGGAGGTTGATCCATACTTACTTTCAGTTTGCTACAGATGGCTTCCAAGCCTCATTCCACTTCAGGTTTTGGCATGTGGTTTTTGCTGTTGGCTGTTGCCTCATTTCTTCTTCTTGCTGATCAGCAGTGTCTTCTGAGCAGCCCCTCAGTGGGCAAAGGAGAAAGAATGTCCCTTGTCAGCGTGAAACATTTGTGCTGCTACACTTTTGGGCTCCTAAAAATAGCAGGAGATTGAGCTGCCTTTTAAAAACCCAGAAGTAGTCTCTTGAGATCGTCAATCACTCAAAGAAACAGGAAGATTTTATCAGATCCGTGAAGCTTGGAACAAGCCAGTTGAGAGACTGCCAAAACATTAAACCATAGAAAACTGGGAATAGGAACGAACTCCAGACTGGAGGCTTTCCTCTGCTGCGATGGAAAATATTTACAGAAAATTTAAAGCTATTGTTTTCACAAAGAGAAGTATTTTATTTAACAAGAAGCCTGCAAAGCTGAAAGCATACCTAGAAAAAGCAGTTTGGGAAAGAGAAAACAAACAGAATGAGGAGAATGCCCAAGACTGATAGAAACTGGGTAAAGCAGCAAACACCTGGTGAAGGCAGTACATCTGTTTGTAGGCAGGGTTTTTCTAAACCACTTAACTGTTATAGATTTTAAATCAGCAGGTATTAGATTGTTAGTACTCTTTAAAAAAACCAATAAATTTTACTTGTGCCATTTGATTAAGACAAGGAGTGACAGGTGACTGAGAGCAGAGCACTTGTGGTGAAGATTTCCAGTGGATTGTTTTAAAGGTGCTGAAGCAAAGTGTCAGTTAAATTTACTCAAAACTTTCTGTGATGTTAGCCTTTTGTGCCAGTATGTATGGAACAAGAAAGTACTTTCAAAACTATCAAAAAATAATCTTAAATAGCATTTTTCATTTCATATGGTATGAAGTGCTCTAAGGACAGCAGAATTTTTGTGAAAGTGATGCTGAACCAGGAATCTGGGCATGGGGACGATATTTATGTACCGTGGTTTGTCAGAGAAACCTGCCTGGTGTTTGTTTTCAGTCACATGTGCACTGAGCAAGAATACTGCAGAGGAACAGCATTTGTAGCCACTGCATCTCTCCAGCTAGTTAGGAGTCTTAGTGTCTGTTTGTATATTTATTTTAAATGGGTGACTCTCAATCCCCTCAGTCATAAGCAGAGATGGGAACATTTTCAAGTTCAAACTGATTGGTGTAAGACTTGCTTACTTTGCAAGGCCAAGATCTTCACTGGATCTCATCACAATATTTGAAGTTACAGTGGTCTTTGCAGATTGAACCTCAGGAGTCTGTTTGCAGTCTCCTGTGGATGCAAATGTACTGATTAGCAAACTTTATTGAAGATGTGTTCATATTTGACTAGTGTTCTATGACATTATTTAAAATGTAAAACACTGGCTCTGAGATTTTTTTCTGGTTTATGTACCATATGAATAGTATTGCAACAATGTACGGCTGTTACTCTGGTTTGATACTTGCTACACAATTACCTTCATTGCAATTACTTTCTGCTGATTAAAAGTACTTTTCAAACTTTTTAAATAGCAGGAATTTTGTGATTTTAGGTTTTTGGGTAGTTTTTGTACAAACTTGATGCTGTATAAGGGCCAGATTCTTTGAGGACTGAGATCAGTGGTTAGGAACAGAAATGACCACTAAGCAGAGGCAACGTGGACTGTCAGACCAAGAACCTTGTTAATACAGGGGACAATACCTGTCTATTGCCTGGTCACCAGCAGAGTCCACTTTGGCTGTCAATGCACCTTGCTACTACATGAATAAAAAAACTAACTTAGCCCCTTACAGCTTTGGATGCTAGTATGAGAAGCTGAAAAATCATGGGAAAGCTGCTCAGAAAGGCATTTATATCAATATTAGAATGGAAGAAGAAAGGAGCTGGACAAGCAGGGGTGTAACACATGACTGTTTGTGCCATTAAAGGCCAACCAACCAGACTGTCCTAAGGAGAAGATGAATATGGAAGAAGTTTCATGCTTCCCTTTAAACTGTTTGCTCAGAGAGAAAGCTGCATCTTTTCTGGGTCAAGTTGGACACAAATGTGCTACCTGTGAAATGTTACCACTCTAGAATTTTAGTTATTTAGCAGCAATATATAATTGGCATTACTCTGGTTCTGCTTGGTGAGAAATGTATAAAAGTGTATTTCAGTCTCTGAAACACTGAGAACCAAGACAGTTTGGTTTTATATAGTTCTATTAATAATATAGTGAGCATCAAACAAAAAATATCTTCTGAGAAGTATGAGCTATGGGAATTATATTAATCTCCTGAACTGGAACTGTAGAGGCTTAGAAAGCTTAAATCAAGGGCATCCAAATTTTGCCCAACTGAGGACTGTGTTGGCATCTTGTCTGGAGCTTGAGGGTTGAATCTCGTAGATTACCGGCCGCCTCTCTAATGTGGAGCTACAGCTAATGGAGATAAGCTCACAACTCGAGAATAAAACATTTGTCGTACCTGCGCTGGAGTTTAGGGGTTTCTCTATTAAAATGGCTACGTACACAGAAGAAAGCACTGTTACTCTTCACCCGTCAGTAGAGTTCATGCTCACTTATTTGAGGATATACTAGCTTGGAATCCAAGACACAAGCTGACTTCTTTCTGTTAAATGTGTCATCAACAGTAATAAAGTCTCTGCATACAAAAATTCGGTGCTTTAATCTAGCCTGTACCTCTTCTCACTGATAGAATCTGCTTTGAATTGTGAAGACTTGTTTTCTAGTGACCAATTCTGACAATGCATTTAGTGTCGTATGACAAGTAACCGATAACAAATTAAATGAGAAATTAATTTTAAGCATTGTCTTTAGCAGGTTTCTTTTTTCTCTTCTTCCTGGAGATTTATAATAGTGCTATCATACAAGGCGATTCTGCAATTGCAATATCCCAGTGTGTGAATTCAACTCCACTCTTGGATTTCTGTATTGGAGCGAGTTCACAGAAAAATCATTCTTTTATACAGAAGTATCATTTTCTTCCTGATTCTTTCCCTAAGATAATTTTCCTGCCAGTCCACATTCACCTGTTGAGATCTATAAATTCATGATTTAACAATGTCCAAAGTACGCTGTATTCAGATAAGAACAGCTAAAGTAACAAGTTCAGTCTGTAGGACAATAATTTCTCTTTCCCGTTTCTCTTTTTGTTATCTCCACCCTAACCTTAGCATGTTGGGTTGGTTTCTTTTTTTTTTTATAACTTAGGTATGAATTTCTAACTACAGCACTTTGGGAGCTTTTGGGAATTTCTTTTGGTTTTGGTCGCACACACGCACACAGTTCACTTGTGGTGCATACACCAATGTACACCAAACCTCAGATTACACCTGCTGAATACATTAGCAAATAAATTTGCTTTACTTAGAACAGTAATTTGCATTCTTCAGGAATCCAGGAACAGTTTTACTGCAGGCAATGAGGAAACATGTTGTAGTCAAACATTAGAACATGTATATATGGGTATTTGATCAATCCACCACCCAGCCTCTTGCATTTATTATTATTTTCAGTGATAATTTTTTTTTTTTAACATTAAATGAAAAATACGTTTCAAGTGAATGTTACACTGGGGTTTACATGCCAAATAGATGGGGCAGTAGATAGAGATTAATTGAAGTGGTCCCGCAGACAGTAACTTTTTTTTTCTACAAAATTTTGCTTTATTTTTGCTAGGTGAAAAGAGACAAAGGTGCCTATCTAATAGCCATTTAAGATAAAGGGATGATTTGAATGGATGGGTGGGGAAACATTTATTTTATTTCAAATAGAAGAGAGTTGCTTTATGTGCAGGTGGATTGCAGAAGGTTTCCTTCTTCTGAAGCCCATCTGGGAAGTTAGTTTAGCCCTATTGATGTTCAAGACTCCTCCTTTCATCACAACCACATGCCAAGACAATGAGTAATTGAACTGCATGTTTTGCCTTTTTAAAAAGGTGTAATCTCCTTCTGAAGTGTAGAGAAATGTTTAGCAGGATTTTTCTAATTTATCTGTCATCTCACCATGCAGGCGAGATTCCAAGCCTAGACTGCAGTATCTCTTTATCATCTCTTTTTGATGAACACCTGTTTCTGATGTACAAATCTGTATCTGCTAAGATGCAAAATTATATAATTTTAAGTGTAAGAATAATTAGGACTCTTTTTTTAAAGGTCCACCTGTTCAAAATACTGATTTGTTTATTTCTACATTACATGTAACATAGACATACATGTTTAGTAATTATGATTGTGTAGGCATAATTTTTCTGTAATACTTTAACCCAAAAATGAAATTATTTGTAATTTTTAAAAACTCAAGAAATCTGAAAATGATAAAAGAAAAAAAAAAACCAAACAACAAAAAAATAACCACCCACACACGAAAAACAAAAAACAAACCCAAAACAAATAAAACCCCCCAACCCACCAAACGTGTATTTAGGCATAGGTTACAATTTCTGTACTCTCTTTAACATAGGTATTGAAAGAATAAATACTGTCTTTTAACATAATAGTTGTCTTTTTCATGTTTTTGAATTTAGAATGTGAAAACTGATGTAAGTATAATTTTATTGACTTTTTTGAGCTAGATCCGTCTTATTTATAAGATTAAAGTAGATGTATTTCACGAAAATCCCTCACAAGGAAGCAAATACTATAGATTTTGAAATTATTTGCTGAACATAGATATGCATGGTCTACTTTAAAAACAGAAACAATAACTGGGACATTTAAATATGTTTTAAACATGGATTCTTCATTATCCTATACCTTAAAATTTAAAGAATTTTAGTTTTGATAATAAATGAAATTAGAAATTCTAATAATTTCTTCCTAAATTATACTATTTGTTAGAGAAAACTGAACAAGCCTAAAAACTAAAGTTAAAAAATAAATAAATTACATATTCACTGATAAATGCAAAAATGCATCCCTTATTTCATAATTATGTCACTATTATATATTTATACCCCTTCATCAGTAGGGGACATTATGAAGGATGGCTAAAAGATTTGTCAGTGATTTATCAATGTCAAGAAGATGGGGTGTATATTTACATTTACAATGTCTGTTACTGCTTATATTTCCTAGTTTAATTTCAAAGCGAGAACTGAATTATATCTAAATTAGATAAGCATAATTTTTTTTTCCAGTAGATAACACCTCTTTTAAAGTATGGGAAGTAAACAAAATATGACCAATTTAAGGAAAAGGGGAAATCTTGTATGTATAGATTTATTCTCAGTAGTACCATTTCTAATTCACTGAGGATTTTAGGGAGTAACATTCACAGCTGAATGGGACTAGCTGTTGATTCTTAAATAAATCTCTGTATCTTTTATATTTTAGTCAAATTATCTAACTCAGTTGAAGAGATTCCCTACTAATTTCTACTCCTGTCTTGAATACTTTTACTACTATTGATCTCATGTAACCTTTCATGGAAGGTTTATTCTATTGTTTAGTGGAACAATGGAATAAAACTTGCTATTAACTATAATGAACCCTATAAATGGTAGTTAAGAATTTAGGTTTTGCAAGATCCCATTTTAACACCCTGTTTTCATCTGTTTTAAGCTTGCAAAGCTTCAGCCATTTAAGTAATTTTACTCAACTAGTTTCTCCTCTCAGCCTGTGATGTATTATGGTTTATTTGAAGGTTGAAATAAAATCTCTTCAGCCCTTTTGTAGATAGAAGCAGTTGACGCAAAATACTTTTTAACTCTTCTCAGTTTAGAGGGAAATACAGTACTAAGAATTGGTTTTGACAGGTTTCTCAAGGAAGAGACTGAAACATTGGCACAGTTATCTGTAAATGAACACTTTGGCTTAACTTGGGGAAAAAATTAATTTTGAACATTTGTTTTGAGGAATTTTTTTTTTTTCCCATGCCTTAAGACTTTTGTCAAGCTTTATGAAGTGCTGTGTTCTAAAGATAAAACAAATATCTCCTCACATGGAACACTCAACCCTGTCTTGTTTGAGATGTTCTTTTTGGTCTGTGTGTCCTTCAGTTTCAGAATTTCTTTTTTTTTTTCCCTTAAAGTTATGATTATAAAAAGTTATTTCTGTCAAATTAACAAGCCTTACCTAAACTGACTACTTTCTGTTTTATACTTCACCTATCTGTCACTTATGTTGCCGGAGCAATCTAATAGTTACAGGACCAGAGTGAAAAAGTACAATGGCAAAGGCTATCAAAAGACTTTATGTAGTATGGGATGGAATAGGAATATTACTGGAGTAAAGAAAATGTCTTACCTACATCTTTCCTTCATATTTCAAACATCTTCTAGTTGTTTACTGTAACACTATGGCATTGAGATAAGAAATACAGTTAGATCCTGCCCTGGAAGGAGAAACACACTGATAGATTTAAGTTTAAAAAAAACCCCACCACAATAAAACAAAAAACAACAAACCGCCACACACAACAAAATAAAAACGCCAACATATTAAGTGACACAAATGTTTCAGCAGATTCATGTATTTCTTTATTTCCTCATTTAAAAAAAAAAAGGGGGTAAATAATTTATTAACACATATTAAAATATTTTCTATTTTTCACTTTTAAGTTACTACATAACCTTTTAAATTTGATTGAATACGTTTTAGGAATCTCAAAATCAAAGCAAAATGTCTGATATATGATCAAATATTAACATTTTATTTTCATGGTCATGTAAAAATAGTGGAGGAAAAAATTAAATTTCCAGAAGGATGGAATTATTTATCCAGTTCATGATGAAGGCAGTGTAGGGTGAATGAAAATTACTGAATTAATGAAAAAAATGTTTATATGATTATAACATGTTCTATAGAAACATGCAGAAAAGGGAAGGCCATTTATTTTTTTCTTTTAAGATGTCAATATTCCTTAGTTGAAGATATTCCACATGTTTTATGCTTTCATTTGAAGATGAATTTCTGGTTTTTTGCTATTGTAGTGATACAGATGTCACAGTGCAGACAGACACCCTGTCATGCTGAATTTAGTCTTGCGGAAAGGTGTCTCTAGACAAACAATAACAGCAGCAAAAGTGGGACTGCCATGTTCTTACATCACATTCTCTACAATGAACACTTCACAGTCTACTTGCAGCCATTTACAGTCAAACCTAATTAAACACAGGCACGTTTTTCTTTCTACTAAAAGCAAACAACCCATGTATAATGGTTATATTGTTAACTTCAATAAAAAGCTACAAACTGTGAAGGATGAGATTCCAAAAGCAAGGTTAAGTCAGTGATGTATGTACATAGGCTTTTGGATTCAGCGTGGTTCTTAGCAGTTCAGATATTTAGAAAAACAATATCTTGTTGGGTTTTTTTTTTTCCCCAGCTTTTCCCTGAATTTTTATCATTTTCACATTTAAGTAATACAATGAATAATGCTGTCTTCCCTAAGGAAATCTGACTTACTTGTTGAAACTGAGTTTATGTATGTGCCTTAAAGTGTCTGAATATATGGAATTTAGTGGAAAGAAAGGGATTATGTTCAAACATTCAGTTTTTCTTTCTGAACACATAAAAGTTTCAGAAAATGAGGAAGTGTATAGCTTCAAAAAGAAATTTTTCAGGGTGGGAGGGAATAGGGTTGTGTGTGGAATCTTAAACAGTTCCACTTTAAAACTTTGTATGGCAAAGGGAAGATATAAACATGAAATAAACTTGATCATTGTTATTGAAGAGAATTTAATTTGTTGCTTTCACAGCCATATATTCTTTACTTGTAGAAGGCTGTATGAAGTAAGTGGATGAAGACACTGGGTTCATTGGCTGCAGAATGCAATCTCACTTCCTTTTTGAGATCAAGCTAGCAAGTGAAAAGGCCAAGTGAACGTTGGCCTAGTTGTTTTTTGGGTCGTCTGTTCCATAATGTTTTGTGTACTTTCTTCACTTACTTCTGATCCTGTTAGATGCTCAGTCTAGGATAGATTTGCAACACCGTATTTCCTCCTGACTTTTTTTCCAGTTGCTGAAAATCAGCTCATATGTACTGATGCATGGAGAGATGCCCATTCAGGGTTATTTTATCTCTTTATTTATTTATCTCAGGTCTATTTATCTCTTTTTGCTGTGGTCCTATGTACAGAAATGCCACACAATACTTTTCTCATTAGAAAATTATGAAACTAGTTCTAATATAATATCTAAGGGAATTTTTATATCAAACTGAAATACTTCCTTTCTTACTTGTAGGCCATTATAGATTTGGAACCTGAAATGACTGATGAAAGTAATCTTCCACTTAAGCGATCCTTTATTTGTAGTTTGTTGAATATAATATCCCCTTTATTTCTTTTATGTGAGCCATGGAAATTTACTTTTTCTAACCCTCCTGCTTGCATGTTATTTTCTCAACCTTTGAATAGCGTCACTGTCCCTTTTTGTTTCTAATTCAAACATGTAGTAGAATTGCCAGCCCCCAATCACACATGTTATTTGAGGTGCAGGAGTTAGTGATTCCTGTAAACAAAGTGAATACCATATTTCTGCCTTTGTTTCCTTCTCTGATCTTTTCACCCTAATTGTCATGTCATCAGACATACCTAGAAAATACACAGTAATTTCCCAGACCAAATAAGATAATCTTTGCTTTCTAATCCATGTGAAAATGCAAGGCCCAGTTTCAGTAACACGTTCTGTTAGGCTATAGTTGCTCTAAATATATGTTCTTGGCACAGTTTTAAGAAGTGTGAGGATGATCAGAAACCTAGCAGCAGATACTGAAAGCTAAAACTTCATTATCAGAACCCTGACACCTGTTACAAGAATTATTAGTATTTTTGTTACATCCGTGTCTGAAGCTCTAGCTATTGGTCCAAACCCTTTTTATTATAACGTAAGGTACAAATACAGAAGAAAAAGATAGACCCTGACCTGAAGAACTTATAGTCAAAGTAGAATCATGAACAGAGAGAGAATGAGGGTGTCAGAAGTCTTTCATTAGAGTGATTGAGAAAAATGATGCATTTGGGGAGGTGTCAAAGGGGAGGCATTAAGGGATATTAGAGATACCAGTTGGAGTTAGAAGAATGGTTTAAAGTAGGGAGAAAAAGGCAACCTTGAACTTATTTCTGAGAAAAGCTTTTATAGTAAACCTTTGAGTAGTGTAAAATTCAGTGGACACTAAGTCTATGCAGTTGAACTAAGGACACTGTCTTTCAAAAGAGTCATCTGCTCGTTATTCTTTGCCGAGTTGTTTTTGAGAAGACCAAGATTTCAGAGTAGGTGAAAATTTTCATTTTTTTTATCGCCATACCAAAATATGAATATATAGAGAGGATCTCCGTGCTTTCAGTTAGCTCAACTATTCTATTTAGCATTTTGTACATGCTATAGATACCATGTGGATGATGTTGAATCAGTATTTGGATTTTGTGTAGTTTTTACATTGATTCAATGAAGATGTTTATAATGCATCATTTTTAACCTTGTGGCTTTCAGTGTGTTCAATGATACTGTAGAGATATTCAGGTGAAAAGGGATAGAGGCTGTCAACCGATGATTGGAAAAAACCTAACTGCTTTTTCTTTTTTTGCTTTTCTTTTTATATTTTTTTGAGTTAGAAAATCCACATCCATCAGGAAAATATATGTAAATATTAAAAGGAAATCTACTTGCTCATAAACCTTTGGGAAATTGTCATATTTCAGTTTTCATATATCGTCAAATAGGTTCATAATTGTCTTAAAGCTTTGGTAATTGTCAGAGGATTAATGAAAGAGTACTTCACATTATAGTGTGTGTTGTGTGAGAGGTTGGAGGTACCTCTGTGAGGCTCTTTGGAACATTTGTGTATTCCTCCTGATTCTTTCCATCTTCTCTTGCTGACTCCCAGCCCTTCCTGGCCTTCTGGACAACTACAGAAAACCCATGAATCATCGGAACCTTTTATGCTGTTGCTTTCTTACAGTGAACAAGACTAACAGTCTTGGAGTAATAGGAAAAAAAATCTTTTATTAAATTAAAGTCATTTATTAATTCTTTCTTGTTGGTGATCAGAACCTAACAGAACGTTTTGCCCAAACACTTTTTATGGGTCTCATTGTTTATAGACACATTTGTAAATTTGCGTTTAACTGATAGTGCTCTGAATAAGAAGGTTTGCTTCTTTACCTGTTTCTAGCAGATAACAAAGGAAAGGAACAAAATTTTATTATAAATTTTCTTTAACCATTTTGTTGCTCCGTAGACCTTTGTCTGTCTTCCACATATCCCTTTTTCTCTTGGGACCAAAAGAGGAGGTTGCAATTGGTTTCCCCTAGCTGCATTCATGAAACCTTGTTTCATGGGTCACAGATTTGTTAATCTGGGTCTGACAGGTCAACAGGAACAAAGAGTGGGTGTTTGGCCTGGGACTTAAGCAGGCTACCTGCTTTAAACTGGAAAAAAAGATTAAGTACTCTAGTAAACTTTATTTCTGCATCTTTTTTAAAAAGCCGTGTAGAACAGACTGGAAGAACTACAGATGACTATTGTAGGTTATTAATGATATGGGATAATGGCTGATTGATTTGCCCAACCCCAACAGAAAACTAGGATCCAACAAAACTAAATATATTGCAGAAAATATCAGCCTTCCTCTCTCTCTAAAAATTGTTAACAAGCTGTCAGCGATGGGGTTTTTTTTTTCAGATTTTAAATTAAAATTTACTTTTTTTTTTTTTATCCTAGAAGCATAAAGAAAGTAATTTATCCTGTACTGCTTACGGTTGCATGTTCTTTAATAGTGGGAAAAGATGGGCTGCAGAGAGAGGCAGAATAAGACAGTGAAAGACAATTAGGGAGTAACCTCTGCTGTGTGCATAATCAGTTAGTAAGGAGAAGGCCTTCAGCAGAGAGGCAACCAGTGGCATGAGGTGTGAGGGAGTCCAAAAAGAAGTCCCCTTGCACAGAGATAGGTTGAATGGCTTGAGATAATCTGTCAGAAATTCATCACAGATGAAGATATGCTGAAGAAGTAGGCTTTTTGTAAAGTAAAAGAAGAAATGAAGGTGCGGAAAAACACCTTGAATATTATTCCCCTTCTGTAACAGAAGGACAAGGCTGTATTACCAGCATTTGGCAGCTCCAATCAACTAGGTCTGGAGTCTTTGGGTTTTTTAAGTCAGGAGAAAGTGAAAGTAGGCTCAGCCGGTCTAGTACCTGCAGATGTACAGAGAAAAGGTGACGTGACAAATTGTTACTGATTTGAATCCAATGAACACTGTATAGCATGTTTCCTATCCATTACTAGAGCAATGACAACTGAGCAGCTTCTTAACTTAAGAGTACTAACTGAATAAAATTTGGAAACTTGGCTCTGTATGAAAAGAAAAATATAATAAAGCAGGGAATTAACTTGCTTAGTTTGATCCAATTTCTGATACAGTCACTGTAGCATCTATGAAGTCTTAGCAAGATCAAAAAGCATTTTAGAACCAAGGCTATACAAGAATTTTTCTGCTCTGAAAACTTGCTTGACTGAACAAGTTAAGATTATTCAGTATGAAGGTTCTGTTAGAAACTGACAGGTATCTTTATTACCAGAACAGGCTAAATGTTTTCTACAAGTCAAAAGTATGAAAACTACTTAGATTTCTGGTAAATACTGTCATAAAATAATTATACATTACATTGTGTGGTACAGTAGTTAAACACTTCTGTTTACTGGGATCATATCCAATGATTTGAAAAGTTAAATCTGATTTTTAAAACTTTCTTGCATAAAATGTGTGGATCCAAACACTCCTGCTCTGTGATTGCAGGCTGACATGTGAACTATTTATTCAGTTCCAGTTTTTCCAAATACCTAGTAGAATTGTGGATTTCTCTTATTCTGATTATTTGAACGTTCGTAACACAAGACACCCCAACCATACGATGTCTAACATTTTCTTTCTTATCTTCATTGCATGAAAGTAGTGGGTCAAATTAGAAAATCAGTATTTAAACATCTCCAGTGATGAAATGCAGACCTGGGGTGACTAAAATTGTCATTTGTATTCCTCCTGGTCTTTTGGTCATCCCTAATTTGCACATACTGTGTTGGTTAGAACTAGCAGTCTACTTCTACGTGAACTTTCTGGAATCCCAGAAGTATGTGGACTATTGCACAACTCCAAGCACAGCTGCATATATCTTTTGGGTTCTCCTGAGGCTTAAATAGTAATAATAATGATACTGATATTTTGCAGCCTGGATAGCTTGGACTTATCTTGAAGTGTGAGCTGAAACAAGACCAGAAAGATCCGAAGATACAGTAGGATATGGCAGATTTTGGTCATAGTATTGTGGGAAAAGGTTCCAGTTTAAACAAAACAAAGCAAAACAAATCCTCTAAAGCCAGAGAAATAATCATTAACTCTTTTGTGATACAGGATTTCTTTGGTTCAGAAGATATCATCTTCTATTATCCCTGCCTTAGGTCTTCAAGAGGGCAGAAATACACATGGTGCTTGCTCTGCCACCTTAAACTTTGACTGAGGGAGGCAAGGGAAATGCTTATAGCAGAGACATGGGAGGGCAAGGTTTTAAATAAAAATTGCATTGCGACACAATGCAACTCTTGAGGAGTATGTATCCTGTACAATACAATCCCTGTCTCTGAAATCTTCAAGGTGACCTCCCACTTGTGTTGAAAAAAAGTCTTTGGGAGGGACCACCCGGATAGGAACTGGAGCTGTAAGTGTTGCCTTGTAGGTCTAGTAGAGTTCAGGAATGTCCCTGTTTAGATTGCTTTGTATTTTTTGTTTTAATTGTTCTCTCAGCTCTGAATGAAAAAATGAACAATAATAGAGCTGTGTGAGATTGAAATATATGAATCCATAATAATTTCCCTCGGCTTTCAGAAAAGCTAAAGAGTAAATATCAAACCGCTCAGAATTAGTGATCTCTAAGTCTTCTGTCTCTTCTGACCCTTTTTAATTCTAGTCTTACATTGTAGGTGCCACATTGCTACAAAGCAGCATTTAAAGTGATCTGAGAGCTATTGTGGTGGTTTGGGGTCATCAGCTAGAGAGAGCTACTTTTGGGCCAGCAATTGTTCATTCTCCCTTTCTTTCTCCTAATTTGCTTTCATTTTTGCACCTTTTTGTGTCTTTTATACAGTAAGCTTGCTCAAGGTTTATAGCTAGTTATCTTCGCATTTAATTTCATTATTTCAAACTTAAATAATTAAGAATAGGACACCAAACAAAGAGAAACAAATTCTGTTGTGAAAGTAACCCAGGAAAACTTGTTTCACTGGTACAGATTATAATAGAAACTAGTATTTTAATCTCATTAATGATAAACCACTTCTGTAGTGCTTTATGTAATTTTTGTGTGGATAAGTTAAAAACAAAGGTGAACACCTTAAGTCCTGCATTTTCTGCAGTCACACTAATGACAGACTTCCTGTTATAGTTCATGGTATTTTCAGAGCAAATAGGCTAGTGGTAAATGTGCCTGTGAAATCGAAGCTCCCCTCTGAAAATGCATTAGCATTGGCATCTCCTCAATTTAAATACTATGCATTCTGCTGTATTTTCTGCATTTAAAGAAAGTCAGATTCTCGTCCCCTCACCTTCAGTGCAGTCAGCATCTCTCTAATTTTTTCCAATAATATTGCAGTACTTCAGTACTCATTTTAAAGATAGATGGATTTTTTTTCTCATAAAGAAGAACATTGTGGGGTAAAAAAACCCGCTGGATGTGATTTCAAAAAATGTCAAAATATGTCAAACGAGGAAACCACTCAAGGGTTTCATTAACTGAAGCTTTGGTGATAAGTGTCATCTTGTCAAAGACCCACCCATCTCTCCCAATACATTACCAAATGTACTAATTTCCTTGCTGAGCTTGATGTTTATTGTATAGCTGAAATTGAAAATGGTCGGTAATGGAGTGAGCTTCAATCCAAGACCAATTCTGAATCTAAATTACTTGCTTCATTCAATAGCATTGACAGAGGAGAGCTTTGTGCACCTTGTACCTAATCAACCCTTACTGTGACCCTAAATTCAGCAGTCTTCAGAGATTAATAATAAAATCCTCAGTTCAAACAAGTATTTGCCCTGAACAAGTTGCCCATTTCTTATGCTGAAAATGAAAGAATGTGACATTTTTTAAAGCTCTGCATGTTGTGGACCCTCACTAATTTTTGATCTTTGACCTAAGGAGGCAGTTTTATGAATAGAAATCCCATGTAGACCTGAGGTATGCGTTCCTAAAGAAAACATCTTTTTCGAAGGAATGGCTTTAATTTTTTTTTTTCTGTTTTAAAATAGAAATTAAATTATAACATCTACTTATATGTGTGAAACAAATACCAGAGGGTATTTTTCTCCAAAACCAAGTCTACTTCTGTGGAAGCACAAATAATTAAGAGTAATACAGTTAATTTCATTTTATTTCCTTTACAGATTATAAACCCTTTTCAAGCTAGTGATTTACTCAGTTTCAGAAGTTTTCAGCGGATTACAAAAGTGTGAGAGCTGTTATATCTTGGACTTTGCTTTCTCTCTGTCACAGATGGTACAGGTCATTGTACAGAGTACTCGGTTGCTAATTAGGAATCTGAATCTAAATATTTTGAGACAAAGGGGGAAAGTTGTCTCTACGAAATCAACAGGAAGAAGTCCTAACCAGAAAAGGAAAACGATGATCCAAACTGATGAGGCAGAATGAAATTTCCTTTTGTTTAGCCACATCCAGTTTCAGTGCAAGAGACCATGACATGGTCTTCAGTGGATGGAAAATGCAGGCTGTGGGCAGCTTAGAAAGCTGAATTTTGAGTCTGCTTTAGGTGAAATCTGAGTGTATGAGGACAGAGGTAGCTGGGTGACGTTGCTGCACAGTTAAGTACACTAGTTTCCTTCAGTAGAGGGCAGTAGTAAGGTATGTGACATAGTCATTAGTATTTGTCTACTAATTTGGTGTGAAAAAAATAAGTGGAATTTGAGAGATGAACTGCTCCTTATATAACTGCTTGCTTGCATCAGCTGGTGGATTCGTCAGCGAAGCTGTGCAAGGCAGTGTTCAGCTTACATTTTGCAGAGTTCTTCATTTTTCCTAACCTTTGTTTTCCACACGGTGTTTTCTTTGTGTCCCTTGTCCACAACATCCTTCCCACAGCCAGCAGGCTCCTGCCCGTCTCTTTTGGAGTGATTGGTTGGAACGGAGCTGCTGAGTTATGATACATAGTCCCAATTGCTTTGGAGATCAGAAAGACACAGTTTCAATGAGATGGCACATCATGAACCCAGTAAACCATATAAAATGGGTTTTTGCTGTAAAACCAAAGCAATAAGAGTATATTGCAGCTGAATCTGGATAGCATGGTTGGGAAGTGTTAACATCCTTTCACACTAGAACTAATGGCCGTGGACTCTATAAATGTTTTGGATAACTACCAATAAGTGTGTACGGAAGTTCCTCTATGTCCTGGATCTTCCTTTTTATTATGAGCCTTATCAAGACCTTTGAAAAAGTCATAGTCTTTTGTTCCCCAACTTTCATATCAGGATGTACTGAGGGGAAGATTTGGTTCTGCTGGGCTGAAGACACCATTGGCCTGCTACCTAGAAACCCAATGACCGAGTCCCATTACCGACCCGTCCCACCTCGCTCTTGTAATTTTGTGTTCACAGTTTTGAGCCCTATTACTTTCATTCATGTTGATATAAACTAGAATTCAATGTGTCTATCATAGTTGTTCCAGGTCTAGCGTGAACACTAGGAAGTTCAGTAACACTAAGCTTTCCATCACTGTCAAATGGTGCAGCACAAAGGGGGACAGCCTCTGCAGCGAGCCACTTACATCCAGGCAGAGTGGCTTCAGCAATGCTTATGACAGTGTCTTTCTTGTACTTTGCAAAGATTTAAGTGAGTAAATAGAAGATGATGGAAAAATTGGCAAAATTCACTATGTACTGGGAATCTGAGATTAGGAGGAAATTTTTAAGATCATCTTGTGCATTCATTTCAATAGATTTTTTTGTGCACATAACAGTGTGCATAGAAAGAAATACACCTGCTCATCATTCATTCGTCTCATCTGTAAAATGGGAACTTGTTTCCTGAGCAGAATTAAACAATTCTTTAATTTTTATAAACACTTTGGTGAGAGTAAAGGGTAGCTATAAAATTCTGAGTATTTGTGTTTCTTAGTAATCAAGTATGGCAGTCTTGTCTCTTGTACTCCCCTGCATCTCAGAACTTTAGTCTCAGTGTTATGCCTGTAGTCCATTGAAATAATTTATGAGAAAAACAATTAAGTTTTACTGAAAATAATAAATTGCATGGTCACATTTTCTTATGTACTGCTCCTGTACCAGAGCACTAGTAATCTTGAATAATTTCTCAGGAAGCATCAACACTTGCATCACTTCTGTTCAGAATTATTTTCATAACCAATGTGGTTATTGGTTTAGGGTGCTAGACTACACTTACCCTGGATACTTATTGGCTGAAAAAAGGGGTTGTGTAATTATTCTTCTGTCCTGAAAACTCATTCTAACAGAAAACCATGTTCTTTCTCTACTTCAAGGGCTATTTGTAGACTATTTAGTGAATTGCTGCCACATTTCTTTTTGATGAAGCTGCAGAGCACTTTATATTAATCTACCTTATCTCATCACGCACTGGAATCCCCTGACCTCTCGGCTTTTTTCTCCAGGATTATTATTGCCTCTTTCACTCCCTGCATTCCTATTGCTCTTCTGAGTGCTATCGTTATTTAGGTAATCCATACCTTCCTCAAATTGTTTCTGGACACCTGTTTGTGAGACTGAACCTAATAAACTGCTGTAGATCATTGATGAAGCTGAACTCATCTTGTAATAAACCTCCCACATATTGTATCCATATTCTAATCAGATATTATTTCTTTCATTAATGTCTTAGTTAATACTTTGCTGTCCATAACTCAAATTATCATGTGATTATTACTTGCTCATTAAGTAACAAATGGCTATGTCTGACAAACACTTCAGACACTTTGTTGGCCTGTGGTTAGTAGAAAGGCTTTCTTCTCTAAGCTACGTATAAACTGAGGTTTAATTCAGCATCTACAGAGTGCTTTGAGAATGCATAATTCCATTTAACCTGTGTATGCTTGTGTATGTGTATTTGGACACATGTCTTTCAGTGCTCAAAGTTGGTTTTTTGTTTACCTCAGCAGTAGATATAGAGTAAGCTCATAGCTCTAAAGTCAGCTGCTGTGGGAAACATAAATGCATGGATGGACATAAATGTATGTCCTGTTCTCCTGTATTACTTGATTGAACCGGAGGTTCATTTTCTTGTGAGCAGCTCCTTTGTGCTGTTTCCTCATCTTTAATCTGTCACTGACGGGACAGTATCTTTGAAGGTGTTACCAGTAGATGTAAACTTTTCCCTCTATTTCAGTTCCTTTTGGAGAAAGTCATTAGTGTTTCATTCAGCTTGGAATGAGAGCACCTTTGAGCTGAGTGCCACATATCATTTCCATCATTACTGCATCCATTTTGCCTTGTGGATTTTCCCAACTATTTGATTTCGATCACTAATGAAGTTTGTAGGAAAAAATGTTCCTCCTTTTAGCTCACTTGGACATCTTATGGAAGCGGGATCTCTGATGACTACTGGACATACCCATGTGAAGTCTGAGCCATACAGAATGAATTTTAAGGATTCCTTCACAGCTAGATGTTGACAGGTCATCTTCTTCAACCACAATGGTCTGCAGTAAAGGAAAAATAGTTACAACATCTTTTGGGAGCAGTCTTTAGAACTGATAATTCTTCTACCAATTTCACGGATGACGGTAGCTTTCCAACCATTGTAAGTTTGCAGATGGCCTAAGGACTGATGAAGCCTGAGTGGAAGATTTTGAATCGTTTTCTCTGTCAGGTACCACTGTGCACACTAGCCAGAACTTCTAGTCTCTCTGCTCTGGGACTGATCTGTTTCTAGGATTTTTGTTAGATGTATTCCTTGTTTTTGGACCAGTTTGCAAAAAATATGCTTTAATTTCATTGATTCCTGCCCCAGTGTACTTATGGATCCTCTAACAATGGCACATTGCTAAAGTACTGATTCTTATTGAGCTTTGGCTGAGATATGGCCAAGGAATTATCAGATCCTGCTCTGCTTGTAAGTGCAGTTACTGTGGAGCTTGCTTGCTGATTTAGATCTGCTTTTTCAACAGCTGTCTTAGTTCCTTACATTAATCTTACCCACTTGCATTTTATGGCTTCCAACTGGTGTTGGATGGTTTCCAGCAATAGTCCACATCTACTTTTTGGTCAGACAAGTCCTACTCAATAGCAGGAACCAGGCATTATACAGTTGCGTGTACTGATTTCTTTTCTCTCTTGGAAGATCTTTTCCCTTTATTGTGGATTGTTTTCTGTACCTAAGGAATGTAATTTTTTTTCTTCGATTTCTTTTTTTTTTTTTTTTTTTTTTAAACATGTATTTGAAATTAATTTCCATGTCTTTCAGTCACTCATAAAAAGGTGCTGCTTTTTTTCCACCCTACTTCCCTAAGAGTTTTATTGAGCCTGAATGTAATCTTTGGTCCCAGGTGGAGACCTATTCTTCAGTGGGATCTCAGGCTTTTTTAGGATTATCATTTTACTAGGAAGATGGGTCAGACCCTTAAGGATAATTCTCCTTATGCACCTCATTTCCAAATAGAATCAGCAGTCTACCCAAGTCATACTACTCTGAATTCTGTATAAGACACTTGTAGCCCGAATGTGCCACATATGATACAACTTGTATTAGTGGTATCCCTTTTCTTGTGCACTGAACTAAAATTTCTGTTCGGTGCATACAGTAAGCAGTTTATTAAAATCTTCCAGTGAAGTGTTCTGTATATCATTTTGCAGGCTATAAGAGATGGCAATAATAGAACTAATTTTCATGCTGTCTAATCAGTTAGCAAACCATCACCATGGATTTTGCTATCCAATAATTGATCATCGCATCAATTATTCATCTGAGCTGAAGGTACAACTGCCTAATAGATGTCATAGTCAATTTTCCAGCATAAAGCTAATAACAAAAATGGTTATCTTTTAACATACAATAGGAAATACAGGCAATGAACTAGATTCATCAAACTCAAAACAAATTTAAAGAGACTGAAAAACTTGCAAGATCTACTGTTTCTTTTCCCCAGATGTTATGAGATTATGGAAAGCAAAAGCAATGTCTTTGGGTTAATAACTCCTAGATTTTGTAATTATTTACCCTTACTTCTTAGCTATGTGGGTTGGAAGATTTGTCATTTGGGTATTTTAGCTGCATATTTGCTGTGTAATTTGAAGGTCTGAAGAAGTGGGCAGTGCTACTGTAATGGTGGGCAGGTGTGATGGGAGTGTTTAGAGGCTCCAAGGAATCCTACAGTTGAGGAAAAAAAGTCTTCATGTCACGCCTAAGTATTTCGGGAATCTTGTTTTACTTTATCTGTTGCATATTTTTGGTTCTATATTTTCAAAGTGAACTGGTTTATATTCTTGTAACTTTTTATATATTTCAGTTTTTACCCATGATGCTAATACACCAAAAAGTGGTGCAGAAAGGAATGAATGCAGGACATGTATATCTTTTTTAAAGTTCTGAATTTAAATAGAAGACCTAAGTGCTCCCTGTTCATTGAAACAAACAGTCATCCTTGAGAGTTCCTGGCTATCAATAAAATGAGTGGTTAGCAGTTTATCAGTTTGAGTAAATGGTTCACTTCCAACCTTACATCTCCCTGCCAAAGTCCTGGTGATCAGTCGTAGTATCAGTAAAATGATGAAGCTGTTGGAAGGAACACAGGCACCGGGGAGGGAAGCAATAAGAAGCTATCAAAGAGTAGAACTTCAACTACTCTTACAAAATACAGAGAGATTCTGGGAAGGTTAAAAGTCCAGAAAGACCTGCAGAAATTGTTTGTAGTCCTTAGCTGGTTTTATTACAGAAGTACTGATGTCTGAAATGTGGTTGGAGCCTGATTATACCACCCATTGTGTAGAAAACAGAAGAGATGCCTCTCCAACCCCAAAGAATTTACACTCCCAAAAAGTAAATAAGAGAATGGGAGAATGGAGGAGGTGATTTGCCAAAATCGTACTGTCAGTAACACAGATGGGGAAAAATAGAGAGTCCCAATGCAAAGTTTATTCCATAATCAGTATTGTTTTATTTGAGTGACAAAGGGAATATATAAAATGGAATCAGCTATGCGCCTTGATTTATCAGCGCTCCCTATCACTGTTATCAAGAACGTTGCATAGATAGCACTGTCAGTGGTAAAGTACTGTTAGCTAAAGATAAGTGGGTTTTTTAAGGAGATGACTGTGTAATTCACTTAAATTATATAAATTTTCTCATTTTCAAATGAATTAAAAATAATTTCATTAAATTCTAGTAGATGGTTTTGGATCTTACCTAAAGCATATTGAGACAAAGTTGCATGTCACTCTGTTGCTAGAGGCAATATTATTTACTGTTCCAGGCAGAAAGACACAAAGATGGATTTAAACCAGTGCCTTGGACTTTTCTTGCTTTTTTCCTCTCTGTTGGACCCCTAGTATTGATTGAACACATTTATTTCTGAGGCTTAAAAAGAAAATTTCCTGAATAAATAGAAACAGCAGTAACTACATTTTGTGGCATTTATGGATATTTACAGCTGTTTGGTTAATAGTAGTGTTTACAGGTACTGTCAGACGCTTTACTTATTAAAAAGCCCGAATATTTTAACAAAAGTTCACAAAATAAAAAGTAACTTGGAGTATGTTCTTGTAAGAGCATGTTTGTGCAGTCTTGTGACAATGCTTCCTTCAGTGGGGAATAATTCAGACAGAGTAATGAATGTAAGAGTCTACCCTGTGAAGTGCTGTTAATGTCATTGTTGATCTATCACTGAAAACAGCTTAAAAAATATTTGGGGGGTGTTGGATTTTTTTGATGTTATACCTGCCCTTGGTATGTTGAAGTGTTAAATCCTCAGCAGATAGGAAGTGGCATTGCTCTATTAACATAAAAAATTGTAATGATCACCTACTGAGGATCAGCACTGTTTCATTTAACCATTCTTAGGATGTTAGGTTTTACTAAGGGCACTGATAAGGTGAAGCACAGGTACACATCTTTACAGCCTTGTGTGCAGTGCCTCACACAAGCATTTTCATGGTTTCTCATTCTGCTTCCCCTTGCATGTAGCTGATTGCGCCAAAGAATGCAGGAGCAGTTAACTCTGTTGGGTAGATATTCTGGCCAAGCAGCCTGTTTGCCACGTGCTCGTCACTGTCCTTTCCAGAGAGCAGTACAGAAATAAGAATATGTATTTGTGCGTGTGCACTTTGTGTATTCATTTTAGTTGTCTTGAACGGGTAGAAGAATGTGCTAGATTACATTCGTAGATTTGTAGAAATCATCAAGCAGAGCACAAAGACTCTCAAATAAATATGGGAATATTGGAAATAATAAACTGAACTTATCCCTAGCAAAGAACTGGAAGATAATGAGAAAGTGAATGCATTGAAGTCTCTGAAGTAGAATCCCTCACCTTGAATCGCAAGGGTAACCAATGACTGAGAAACAAGATAAATGGAATAGAAAATGCATCCTGGAATAAACAGCTGGGGAAAACTGTAGTCCTTGAAAACAAATACATTATTGATTTATCTTATCTTTTGGCAGTAAAACTTGCCTAGTGTCCCCGGTGTTCTCTCTGTAACAAGGATACAAAAATAATCTCTGTATGCCGGCATTGGGAGTGGGATCAATATTAAGACATGACAAACATGAAGTGGTACCTCAAAATGAAAATAATTTCTCTTACTCTTTACCACACTGTGCAGAAACCATGTCAAAAATTAGCACCAGTCCATGTTAAATCCTACAAATGCTGTTTGAATTCCCTTCGATGCTACTGATTGTCATACCAGCCTCTTGTACACACCCAGGTTATCTATCTGAAAAGCTGGGGGACATGGGCATGTTAAAAGGAAATAAAAAGCAAAGGCTGCGCTTGGATGAAGCTGTCAAACATGGAGATGACATCAGGGGACACAGGTGTGGCATTGCAGTACGCTGGGCTTTGATGCCAGTTGTCTTCCTCTTCCACTAGTGGTGTGGGATCAACAGTGTTTCCGAATCTGTCCAATACATTTTCTGCTTCTTCCAGTGGGATGATGTCTGATCACATTATAGAAACTTCATCTCATTTTATCTCCTCTGGAATTTTACTATAGTTTTGTCAAAGGAGGTGACACTTCATAGTCATGTTACGTTGTAAAAAATCTGCATGTAAAAAGTGTTGATTGTCGATGTCAGAGAGAAAGTGCTGAAAATCAAACAGCATGAGAGAGGTGAATCAAATGCTTTATATGCAGGGGGTGTCCAGGAGCTCTGTTGATGGGAATTAATCTTTATTCCAGCAGGCACTACTAGAGGGACCCTAAAATACTCACTGAGAGAGAAAATAAGCTTCTGGTGTTTGACCTCTTCTCTAGTCAAAGGGGAGATCCATAACTCCTGCAACTACGGACTTAGGTGAGGAATAAGGTCCATTCCCTGAATTGATATTTAAATATACTCCTGTGGAAAGGACCAGAAGAGTAGCATCTACTGAGAATGAGTTTGATCAGAGGTATGCTGGTTATACTGTCCCACCCTGTCTGTCTGTTGCTGACTCAACAGAAGTATCAGATTTTCATTGTCCTCTTACTTAATTCATCTGATAGAATTGACCAGAAAAGCTTCTTAATTTGGGAGCAATGTAATATGTCAGGATAAATTCTGGCAACCTAAGCTTGATGAATCCCCAAAAGCTAAATGATAATTAATTGTACAAGTCTATAACTGACTTTTACCTAAATAAGTTTTCTGGCCCTCATTTACAGACTTCTTTCATGTTAAACAAAATAAATTTTCATGGGACAAGTACTGCAAAATCTTATCTAATTACTTAAATAAGGTCAGAATTTTGAAAGTCAGACAGTTTCCTTATGTGTTTTGCAAATAATAATTAGATCACAGTGAAATTTGATAGATTCTATACAGAGGAGAAATGTAAACTAATATTTCTCCTCTGTTTCAGAATCAAGTCATATTCCACAGGGCAAAGGTGACTTACATGTTGTGGTCTAGACTCGTTACAGAATTTTCTCGAAGTTTTCAACTCTGCTCTCACAAAACACTAGCACGTACTAAGTACACTGTTCAGCTGCTTCAGTTGGCAAAGCAGTGCCCTACTTGCTGATGTAATAGCATACCATTGTCAGCTTGCTGAGATAAGAGACGATCATGGAATGCTTTCACACTGCTTCCAAAGTAGGACTGCTTAGAAGCCATTCAAAAAAGGAATGAAAATGACTTACCTGTAACTACTTTTTTTTTTTTTTTCTTCAATAGATTCTATATGTTCATACTCTCTATCAGTCTTCCCTTCTTCAATTTCTTAATTTCATTCTTGTACTTAGGTAGAGAGCACGGTTTGAGTTGATGAGTGTCATGTCCTCTATATGTTCTTGCATTCAAAACACCCAGAGATGAGAAGGACAGAACTCCAGGGCACTGCAGCACATGGTGCTGTGGGAAGAAGCTAGTGTTAGAGAAGCAGCTGGCACAAATTCAATGAATGGTGGAATTGTGAAGAGTGATTAATTGTCATTTTATTCTGCAGAAACATGGCTTGTTAAGTTCTAAAGTATATTTTATGTAAACTGTTTCTATTTTGTAGCCTTTACTTTAGTTTAACAAATGTTGTTTTGATTAAGTTCTGGACAATCAGAGATTCTGAGGTACTGTGAAATTGCGTGTCTTTGTTCAAAAGTTGATTATTACGTTTTGAGCAAATATATATTGGAGATTGATAGGTAGTTGCTTGATTTTTAGAAGAAACATTTGATAGCATTGCAAAGTTGTACCTCAACAAAAGGACTATATAAATAATACATTAAAATAATGCCTTTACCACGAACATAATAACCTTATTGTTACTGGAGCTACTGATTAATTCTTCTATCAGGGAAATATTGATATACAGCTGCCTGTTAATTTTTCTCAGCCATTGTTATAACATACATCAATCTCTGTGCTGAAAACCACAAAAAGAAGTTGTGCAACCAATGCCATTCTCCTACCCTCTTTTAGACAGTGTCATCTACAGTATATCAGAATGTTATCTCATAAAGGTGCGTACTGAAAATGAAAAATCTGAGTAATAGCTTAAGTCCCTAAAATGAAAGTGCCTTCAGGCACACTGTGGCATGACTTCAGTCTTACAATCACTGTGTGCTTGTCCACTGTCTTCATACATCTGTAACGTGCACTTATTTCATGGTTCAGAAGGGCTCCAGTCTGTCCCAGGGGACAAGTATCTTGGAGGGAAGTTGTGGGTGTGCTCCTTTTTATCAGCTCACGTTTATACTGCTGACTGGCAAGAAGGAGAATGTATGGTGTTAATTAATTCCATTGGCTTTATGCTTCAGAGGATTATACTTATACTAACCTTATATTTCTGGGAATAGTAGTGTCTTGGTATAAAGCCATGTTTTGTCAGATGTGCCTTGCAAAGTGGTCAGGCTCAAATTGAATCTGTACGAGGAATACAGCATGTTCTAATGCTCATAGCCACCAAAATGTCTCTGTGCTGTGTTCTCAATGAGTGTGTAGTGAATACACATCTTGCTGGTTTTAAACTCTTTACTTTTAGTTTAATTTACAATTGTAAAATCAATAAATTAAAATCTTAAAAGACATCTGGCACTTACAGATTATTTTTCAAGACATGATAATACAATTCTTGGAGTAACTGGTTAAGATCTAGCTTGTAAAAGTCTTAATGCTAGATCCTTAGCACATGCAAACCACTACAGCTCCTCTGACTTCAGTGGAGCTAAGCTAATGTGCCTCAGCTGTCAACAAAACACTATTCAAGTGAGTAAATAATTTTTTCCCTGTTTAAAATCTATATCAATCTCTTTAAAAAAATCAGCATTCTGGTTAAATGATCCAAACTGTGCCAAATCTCACTGTACAAATGAGAAAGTTCCCCGTTTATTTCTATATATTGTTTCAATAACATTGCCATAATTGAGGGGAAAGAAAAAAATCATTTAAAATAAAAATATAACACTCGTGGTGAATGGAGAATGCATACAGAATATGCATATTTTTCAGTACTGCTTTTGTAAACATTGCTGGTTGGGAATTAATTTTATGCTGCTTAATGGTAGTCTACACTGTTTCAGTTCTAACAACAAATTGAATGAGATTTTTATGAAAAAAGAAGGAAGGTTTACCCAGTTCACATCTTGGAGGTTACAGTATGTTTAAACAGATATATTTTCTTTTAGTCTAACCTTGTCTGGAAGATATAGGAAAACTAATTTGCCTTATTTACATATGGCACAATCTATCCAGTATTCAAGGGTTTGTCAGAAACAGGAACATTGTGCATTTCCATGGTAACAGATGGCATGCTGACAGTATCTGGCTCGTTGCAGCTTCGTCTAGGCAGGCCAGCAATTAATCAGCCATCTACATGCACAAAATTCTTTGTGAGTGAATGGCACTGCTCCTCTGTAGTGCTGCCTGTGCTTTTACAATTTTTGTATTCCTGCAGGGCAAAGTACTTTTTTGTCTCTTATGCTCATTTTCTGTAGCTTCCAAAAAAAACCTCAGTAAAGAATACGAAAATGGAAACAAGTCTGCACATAATTTAGAAAAGACATTATTTCTTCAGCGTATAAGATGTGCGGGGATCTTGTTTTTATTCCATTGCTTTCCTTGTTTCCTCTCCCTCCCTACTTTTCGTAGGCTTTCTATCCCACGTGTTTCCTTCAACCTCTTTGACACAGGCAAAGCTTTTGCAAACAGATAACTCTCTAAAGGTGTGCAGAAAGGGAGTTGTTATCTGGATCGCTGGCCGAGGGCTTTTATGCCAACAGGAGTGCAGCGGTTCAAGCAAGCCTTGAGCAACGTGCGAAAAGCCCCTCATTGCCCGTTTAAATTGTATCTTAGATCTCACTGTGTTTCCTCCCAAGCAGCTGCATTGTACCATCACGGTTGGGGAACTGACCACGTTCTTACATCAAGTGACCAATCTTCCTCATAATTAGTGCAAGACTTAATTTATCAGCAATCTTATTCTGCCCCTGTTTGAATGTGCTGCGGGGAAACATAAGCTCCTTAGGATGTGTTCTTGTTCCTCAGGTATCTAGATGCCTAGGGAGGAGCTGGGTTAGAGCTTTGTTGATGGTATTTGTAGATGTAGTCACTATTGACAGCACTTCATATCCAGCTGCATAACGAGATCCTTCTCCATTCTTCTTCTGGAGAGATCATTCAAGGTTTTTTCCCTTTCAGGGTGGCAGTTGTCATGACTGCCTCTTTCCTAAGTTCCACGTGGAATATCAGCGTTTCTCTTGGATTTCAAAGTCATGGGACGTGAGACTTCATGGGGGTTGTATTGATGAACCTGAGTTCTGGTGGCCTATGCAGTGTCAAGGTCAAAATGGAGTGTCAAGGTCAAAATGGAGTGTCAAGGTCAAAATATTTGCAGTACAACTGGATGTGTAAATTTTGTTTATTATTTTCAAAATCTCTCAGCTACATGACCAGTCCTTATCTCTGAGATGAACCTAGATGTTTTGTGTAGGATTTAACTTTCTTTTTGTGTTAGCCTATGGGCAATCAAAGCGAGATTGAGTTTTGTCTTTACTAGAGGACTCATTTACACAAATATATCAGTTTTAAGAAGAAAATTGTTTCTCGAATATTCAGTTCTTAGCATAGCCAGATCTGTTATTGCTATTGAGACAAATAACATCAAAAATTTTTGCCTTAGTGAAGCCAATTCTGCTTATGTGACTCAAGATGACTCAAAAGAAAATCCAAGACTAGTCTTCACTGTTTGGCTACAAATTCTTTTTTTTTGGACAAGTTACAGATATCCAGCCTCTTTTCTGAAGAAGTCATGGCATAAGGTTGTTTTCAACAGTCAACTTTAGTAGTCTTTGTATAAGCTTTTGTTGCAGTTTATGTCAAAGGCATTTTATGCTTGTTATGTGTTTTGTCACTGCTTGTTTCTTTTCCCCATACTAACTAGTCTCTGTAAAGAATATGCAGAAAAATAATGAGATGTAGTTATCAAGGATTAGTGAACCTGTCATCCTGAATGTTTTTCACTTGAAATTTGTGATTAATGATTAATTTATTTAATTAATTAATTAAATTTAACTTGGTTACTGCATTATGCAAGTATGGTGATTGTGACTGTGGTAGAGTTAATTTTCTTCAGAGTAGTTAGTCTGGGTCTAGGTTTTGGATTTGTTCTGGAAACAGTGTTGACAGTACAGAGGTGTTTTTGTTATTGGTGAGCAGGGCTTACAAAGTGTCAAGGCCTTCTCTGCATCTCTCACCACTTCATCAGCAAGGAGGTTGAGGGTGCACAAGAATTTTGGAAGGGATACAGTTGACACAGCTGACCCCCACTGACCAAAGGGAGATTCCAGACCATATTATGTCATGGTCAGCAATAAAACTAGGAGAGGGGAGGTTGGCAGGGAGGCTGTTGCTCAGGGACTGACTGGGCATCGGTCAGTTGCTGGTGAGCAGTTTTTTTCATTTGCATCACTTGTCTTTTTTTTATACTATAAAGAGTAGTGGTAGTTTGTTATTGTGTTTCTGAAAAGCTGTCTGAAGAAAATCTAAGTTATTTTGTGGGGTGCCCTCAGTAAATGTAATCACTGTCACAGGATTTATCCTGTTATGAGGAATGGAAAGTAAAGATTGAAAAATTGTTTTAATCTTTAAACTGTATTTGGTGAAAGAGTCCTGATTCTGCAAGTCAAGTATCTGCCTAACTTAAAACGTAGGAATAGCCTCAGTGAATTCAGTAGGGCTGCTTTCTCTCTTATGCAGGTAAGGCATACGCTGAAGTGCATTGATGTGTTGAGATCATAGTACTCTGAAAAACATAAATAGTCCTTTTATTATTCCGCACACTCATGTATGGCCAAGCCAAGCCGTGACATTTGCGGTGACAGAGTTGTATGTGCTTTGGTTCCTATCCAGCCTGGGCAGAGACTGGTCCTTTGCATCCTGAGAGGTTGTACCCGATCCCGTCTTGTCCCAGAGCTGCAGCAGAAAGGATTTGTGAAGTACTAGAGAGAACCTGCTCCATCAGAGTGTCTGATCCCATCAGTATTCATTATGTGCACAGTGCTCAGATACCAAACAAGTGAGAACTGAAATCACCATTATTAAAAATTATTTCTTTATTAGTGCAGGCATATATTAGTCAATGAGCTGTCATTTAACTGTTCGTATAAGCTTTTGTTTCATTCGGTAACACAAACAGCTGGCTTGGGGTATGGTACAATATAGTCACCCAGCACTAGACCTGGTTGGTTGTCAGAGTGGTTCTCAGAAAGCTGATGATTGCATTTTTGTGGGAAAGATGTACTTTTGTATTAGGGTGGGTATATACAAATGTATATAGAGAGCATATATATATGTATATGACTGTAATACTTCTAATAACTTTTTGGTTCATTGTGCTCTAGCAGCCTGATTGTGCAATCCATTTTCAAAATTCATTTTAACACAGGAGTCTGTCAGCAAATGTCTCTTCCATAGAAGTTATAGTGCTTTCCTTTGTTAGCTCCACTGGAGTAGTTCACCAGAAAGTTGCATCCTGCTTTTAGCTGCATCTTGCTTACCATTAATGTGCAATGGTAGTACTGCCAACACCATAAAAATATAAATCTTTCTGAAGATTTCTTCGTAGAAGTTTGAACTATGTCATCATTGTCCAGTAATTTTCTTAAGATTTTGACAGAATATATGCATGGTTTCATCAGAAATAGATTCAGTGGTCGTTCTGAAGACAAGCCAGAGTGGCATGATCTGCTCTTTGCCCATTGGTGTATATGACCTCAGTCATCATACACTTGTGTGACTTTGTTGCTTATTGTGGTTTCTGGAATTTAAGCTTCTACTTAAGCAAAATAGTGTTGTTTGGTTTGTAAGCTTTTAGCTTTGCAAACAAAGACATATTTTTGTTTGTTTGGCGTTTTGTTTGTTTGGGGTTTTGTGTTGGTTGGTTTAGGGTTACTGTAATTTACGTACTTATTTTTCATTTGGACAAGTTTTTTTAGTCTCCTAATGAAAGTGACTGGAAAACCTTAGGGTCCCCTTCAGTCTTTTTCATTTTTTTCTCCTCTCTTAGCTTTCAGAATTTTACTTCCTCTTGCTGCTTTTTTTTTTTTTTTTTTTTTTTGTCATTTTCCCTGGGATGCACTGGAGAGTATATTAAGTGAAATCTGAATTTTGGTCAAGTCTGGCTGATAGGAAAGGCATTTTATACTGTATTTTTCTTTTTTTTTCTTTTCAGGTGTTTTAGCTTGACTTTGGTGAGGTTTTTAAAACCTTTTTTTACTTATTTGTATAGATAACTACATTGAAAAGAATCAGTAAGAACCTGAGCAGTACAGAATCATAAGTAATTCCTTGGATGATGTCCATTTTCTTGGAATTACATGCTTGCTACAAATAATCTCTTAATCAAAATAAAGCTGATTTCTCCCATGAAGACCCTGAGTAAGGATGGGATGTCACAGAAATCTTAAATTTAACAGGGCTAATTTTAAGATGAGATCCTGGTGTAATAAGAGTTTCTTCTATGTAGAAGAAGTTAGCCACAGCATGTGCAGCATCCTCCACAAGCTACACAGAATCAACACATGTAGCTAGCATCCGATAAGTGGATAAAGAATTATTTAAATACATTTGATCTCTGTATTATTAATATGGAGAGTATATATTTAAAGAGGAAAATAGATATCTACTGAAATGCATGGTTATATTATTAAATATGTTACTAATGCATTAAAATTTTGGCATTGATACTGAAAAATGTCATCTCATCCAAACATTTGGAATTTTCATCCTTAAATACTAAGGCCAACTGCCATTAACTTATCACAAGATATCTTCAGGGATAGATTTTGATGGGATCTTAGGGTTCCTTACATTTTTACATTTAAAATTTCCAAACCTCCTGCTCCTCCTACTTCAGACTTCATTTATCCCAGTAGGAGGACAGGGTTTCCTCACAGTCGGCTTGGCTAGGGGAAGACATGGGGGTTGATTTTGCTGTATGTGGCCAATTATTTTGACCTTTGTGATGGCAAGTCTGGAATCTCAAGTTTTCCTCCTACTAAGGACTCCTTCATAGCAGCATAATACATTGCTGCCATGTCAGTTTGTGGTCTAATATTTTTAGAACCCAGCAATGCACATTTGGAGATTGTGATTAGCATCCTTAATTCCTAGGGGGGGGGAAAAAAAAAAAGCCTTGTTAGAACTAGAAAGCTGAAGTCTAAAATAGTCCACCTGCTGTTCTAAAGAGTATTATTTTAGTGCCCTGGGGACATGCAAAGTTGTAACCTACTGATGTCAGGATTAGATTTTACAGGGCTTTTTTAATGTGTTTTTGATAACTTGGCAAAGCATTTTCTGTTGTTCGTTTTTGTTCGATGTTTCTTAAAAACAGCATTCCGAGATCCACATAGACAGTAGCTTATAGAATGGACGATGGCCCATTTCTCTTTGACCATAAGATATTATTTACTTGGTAATAGATTAAGATGATTGTCAACCAGTCACAAGAGGAAATTATTTTTCCTAGAGTTATTGTGTAAGTCAAATTTTACTCATTTTATAGTTCTGCAGTTACTGAATGTCATGGATTTGTTTTTCTTGTATGACAATTTCATAGTGACAATAACGATAATAACAGAAATACACAAAAATAGCATAAATATACAAAAAGGTGTTTCTTGTAATGGGAGTGCTTATGCTACTCATTTTAGTGTGCCTGACTGACAGTAGGGAGGCAGAGATGGTTGTTTTGTGTTCAGTAGTGCTTAGATTCACAACTGCTGTTGCAATAAAATCCCTCCATCATTCTGAGATGAATCGGTATTCAGGTAAGGTCTTCAAAAATGTGTACTTCCCACTGTAGAATTTAGGGTATGGAAGTGAATTGGGCGGCACTATCTTCTGTGGAGCTCATAGGGAACCATCTCCCAGTCTCAGTGAGGTTGGTCTACCTGCATCACCCTGCTTCAGTGAGAAATTGAAACTGAACTTCTTTTCTTTATTTGCAATTGTTAAAGTCTCTGTAACTAAACACGTTTTACCTATAATAGTCATCCTTTCCTCACCTTTAGATGTCGTCTAGTAATCTTGTTTTCTGGAATAGAAGTTTAGATTTATTTTTTTTTTTTTTCTAACAAGGGGACACAAGACACTTGGGGCAGGAGGGTTCATGATCACATGTAGATGACCACTGCCAAGACTTATAGTTTAAGACAATACCTGTCTGCATGGACTGTTATTCTTTTGGTTATGTTTTTTTCCTTGTTGAGATACTAGAGAAGGCCATTTTATAATCATAAATATACTTAGCTCTTCAAATTACAGTTTGGAAAACGTTTGAGAGCTAATTTAAACTTTTTCAGTAAAGATGATAGTTTTCATAGTAGTTAATTTGTTCGCTAACGATCACCTTTTTTTGTATGCATCTTTAACTGCAAGCAGCCTATGAGTTTCTTAAATCTTTTGAAACGATTTTGTGAATCATTTCTGTGAGCGATTTTCAGTTTGCTGTGCTTGCACAGTGGTCCTTATGTTGTACTCAGTAAACAGTTGCTTCTTGCTATTTTCATGTTTTCTTAATGCTCTCTGCCTTTTTTGTTTGTTTGATTGTTTCCCTTTTCATATTCCTAGACATTGCAATAGATATTGGGGGAATACTCCTTCCTGTTAGAGAGTGGGGTGATCTCAAGTGGGAGAATTACCGAAAGGTTTGGGAGGAAACAACACTATAGGTCGATTCAGTTTTTATACAGGGCACCTAAGACTTCTGGTTACCCTCAGAGAAGATATAAAGTCAGAACCTGTCATGTGACTCACAACAGAAAATGTGGATCAGATCAATATTTGTCTTTTCCTCTCACAGGAGGTCTCCTGTGGTTTTTAAGCCCTTCCTTCTTCCTTCGTTTGCGCCAAGGATGTTAGTCCTTCGTCTGCTGGGCTCTTTGTCCTGTGGCTGATATTAGTCAGCTCACTGTGCCAAGCCCTGAATCTTGACTGGAATAAAAATCCAATGTACAGGGCTTTGCTTACTGGTGGTGTGAAATGGGAGATTGTGCAGGTGGTTTGCATGTGATCAAATGATCATGACTTAAAAAGGGTCCTATGTGAAGTCCTTGCTGCTGAAAATGCTACTTGTGCAGAAGGACTGAGGACATGCTGCTGTGTGATGAGAACGTGTGCTATTTGGCTGTGAGTCACTTGCAGCCCGTTCTGCCAGTATCTCCAACTGGCATTTGAAGGAAGAAGGAAATCTCCTCTTGGAGTTTCTATGGAAAGGTGGGACATTTTAGAGGATGTGTCTCTACCTTTGAGCTTGTAGCTCCAAGAAGAGTTGTTTTCTACTTGAATACCAGAGTGATGGTTGGTAATACTGTTTTTAATTTGGTTAAAATTCTCACCTTTGCTTTCTGTCATTTTAAGGTGAACGTGCCATTTTGTTTGCCTTCTAAAAGTACTTGCAGAAGACAGATGCCAGATGTTGAATCCTAGCTATATCAGATTTGCTTAAAACAGTCACAAACCTCAGTGTATGTACGGTTCAGCTGATTTTTCTCCCTTTCCTCATGCAAAATGGATAGTAACATAATATGTAGTCCCAAAGAAGAATCTCAGTGATCCCAATTTATCAGAGTGCTTAATTGAGTCTGTGAATTGGCCTGTTGACTGATGATGATGGAGCTTCCCAGGGGGCCCCTATTAACACTAAAATTATTTAATATTTTATTAATCAATTACTGACTGTTTTATGCAGATAATGCTGCTATGGATGGTCCATTAATAAAATGTGTACTAAATCTCTAGAACGATTTTGTAAATGTTGAAAAATGACTGATTAATAGCAGACTCCTATTAAATGGTAAGAAAACAAAATGTACATTTTTTTGGCATTAAAAGAAAATTACAGGTAACTCCAGATGAAATGATAATTAGAACAGCAAGTGGCACTGTGATGGAGCAAATTAAATCCTTTAGGTATCTTGTGGTTATTTTGGATGAGTCTCTACTTTCTCTAATCACTTGGATTATATTGTTCAGAGAGTAAATTTGTGATTGGGGGGATTAATACACATATAATTTAATTCTGGATGCCAAGAGAATTGTAGCTCTATGGTAAATATTGTCAATTACTTCTTCTAATTTACAGTGCAGCTTACTGATAATTTCTGATTCTAATCCTATCAATATATAGTAGTTTTTGTGTTTATTTGTTTAGCTTGGTATGAAATATCATTGTATGTTGTATGAGAAGGAGGAAAAGGGGAACAGGAGTCCCCAGATACCTGCTGTTCAGCTCATCACTACTACAGACTGCATTGGGAACATTTTAGTGCTCTTGCCTAATCTCTGTGATGTTATATTCTTTCTCATCCCTCTTCACAACAGTGAAGAAAAATTAGATTTTTCCACCACAGGGATCACAACCACCTGCAAAGGCTTAAGAGCCTGCACCAATGCTGTCTAATACATGCTCTTCTATCTGTCACTAGATGAGGAGGTGAGAAAAACCACTGGTCAGTGAAATACCTGTCTTTGTTTTCTTATACGGCAAGATGCTTAAGGATGAGTCTGGCTTTAGATATATGATTAATCCCATTTTAATCAATGTGATTTAAGACAGATATTTGCTGAAGTACCTTGTTGAATATCAGTGTGGAGAGTGATGCACAGACTTTGAGATAGAGATACATAATGGATCTGTTTGTGGTTTGGCTGTTTTTTTGTTCTTTTTCTATTGCCTTAAACAGGGTTATCAAAGATAATAAAAAAAAAACAAACCCCAAAATCTGATTATTTCAAGTAAAAGTTTATGGATACATTAAACACGTTCAAATCTGCCACAAGATTGAAGAAATTTTGATACTATCAGTGGATTTTTTGGAAATGATTTTTTCATAGTGTTTAAACATCGCTTGGATGTGGTGTTGGGGTACATGATCTAGGGGTGAACTTGTAGAGTAGGGCTAATGGTTGGACACGACGATCCCAAGGGTCTTTTCCAACCTGAGTGATTCTGTGATATTTGGGTTTATGATGGGCTAAAAATAGTTGCACAATGGGACAGTGATAATGGATCAGGTAACGCTGAGAACTCTTGAATTAAATGGAAACTTACCACTGAAGAGTCAGTAAGGGAAACATCAGAAACCTGTTGACATAAAAACTGAAACAAAACAAAGACTTGGGACAGGGATTTCAGTCTAAAAGATTTTATGTGACTTTCATCTCCTTAACAAGTAACAGCTCAAATCACAACGAGGACTGATTTCAACAAAAGCCCTACTGTGTATGTTTATCACAGATTTGTTGGTGATCAATACCTTGGAGATATTAGGGGTTTCCCAGATCTGGAGTTAGGAGGGTTTTACAGGGTATTTTGTTTCATCCTGTCAAAAAGAGTGGATAAATTTACTGAAGTTTTATATAGTTCTGTATTTTTCTTAAATGAATCAGGATTCAGTCTTCCTAAGATTGGATTTTTTGTTTGTTTATGCAGATTTTCAAGGCTTAGATAACAGGCTGCTTATTCAGTCTACCATCAGCACACTGCCATGATTTAAGGGGAAGGGAAGAGAATGTCCAGTATATATGAGGAATACATAAAAATCTGAATCACATAGATGTTCTTTTATTTACAAACATAATTTATTTTATTTTTAAAAACAGACTAAATAGGAAATGAAAGAAAACATATTACAGCTCTGGATGAGGCAGAAAATGGAAATTAAATCAGGGAACATCTCCATGACAGGATATTTTTTGAAAAGGAACTGTTTCTGAAGTGCGACATATTTTGTTTTTTAAAGAAGCGTGAAGAAGCTAGGACCTCAGAAACCACTGAATCCATAGAAGTGCTGGATGCCAAATTGCCTTTTGTGTCTTTCTGAAAGTTATCCATGTGTCCTCCTCGTGTCCTCCTCCTGTCCAGCATTTTTGTTGATATCTCTGTTCAGGGAGCCCAGACTCACATGTAGGAAGTTGCAAGATGTAAAAGTTGTTGATATTCACCATTGTAGAAAAGAACTTCCAGTGTGTAGTGATGTTTTGCTGTGTAACTAAGTGCTACGTGGCATATGCAGTGTTTTGTTTCTGCACAAAATCCGTTACAATGAACTCTGTTTGCAACTGTGTGTGATTAATGACTCCTGTCTCCAGTGTACCTACAGTAGCACAAGCAAGCAATGCACTCTGAGATTCCCGTAATTCCCTGAAGACGTATCGTCACAATGCAACACTTTTTCAGTTATTGTGCAGCTTTTTGTCTTCTGTTGTGGTATGAGTAGACAAATATTTATTCCTTTTGTGCAGGTTGCCCTGGTTGTTCTAGCTCATCTTACAAACATATGGGTACATAGTGTAGCCATGGTAAAACTGAAGCTGAATGCTGAACCAGTAAGAGTAGTATATACTGATAACATAATGTACAGTGGAAGCATCCTAAGTTCCCTGGGAGTGAATTGTTATTTATGGAAGCTAAAATGCACCAAATTCACTTTTTGTGTTATTATTTTGAAATTTAGGATTTGTGTGTGCATAGGGGAGGATAGTTTTGCAAAAGGCAACTATTATCAAGGTGCTGAAATTAATTGGCTGCTTTAATTGAGGTAGATTACTAGCTAAAGCTTTCTTGAATACAGTAATTCTCCTATTAAATTATCTTTGAATAATTACCTGAAATTTCTCAGCTGCAGGGACTGATGGCTATTTAATTGCACAGTGATGTTGCTATATAATTACTTAACAAGGTGTCCTTTAATAGTTTAATTCCCCTTTTCCAAGAAAAAAAAAACCCTACAAGTGCAACTTTTTATTTTTTAAGTGCTGTGATTTTGTTTATTTTTTTAAAGATAACTTTGTATCTGTAACAGAAAGCTATTTGTTGGCTTGCTTTTAAAAGTAAGTCCTTTGATTGTTCAAGTGTAGATTTGGACTCAGAAGAGCTTTGGAAACAAAAAAAAATGGTTAGATGTTCCCTTAATTTGATTGGATTTATTTTGTAGTTTTGCTCTTTGGTTTACAGTATACTTTGAGATGTTAGAAGCTTGGGCCTGATATGTGAAGACTTAATTATGTGTTTGTTGAGTTTTGAGGATAAAGAGTTGTCTATCTAATGGTATCTCATGTGCTAAAGCAAGGCAGGGTGACCAGAACTTTTAAACCTCTGTTTCTTCCTCCTGGAGACAGAGTTAGGTGTTTGTCTTTTTGCTGCTGGTTCCTAGCAGCTGGAAAGAGTAAGCAGAGAAAAGATCTACTTGATCAAAGATGTTGAAACAAAAGATTGGGCTGTTTAGGAGGTCACAAGAAAAGTAGCCTGGGATCACACTGCATGACGTAATTTTCCTTGTTAGTTCAAGAATAGACTGTTTTTTGCTGACAAGAAGTACCCTAACATTGAACAACACAAACCTTGAAAGCTGTTAAGGAGCTTGCTGTTAAGTCAGATCTTGAGGCTGAAACTGTGAAGCTGGATAGAGCATTCTGGAAAATTGAAGAGCTATGGTAGGGTCATCTTACCTTTTTACTTTAGTTTTATAAACATTTTCATCTATATGTATATAGATCTGTTGGACCTATACATTACCCCAAACCATTAAGTTCTGAACTTTGATCAGAACCAGCAGTCCATCTAAAATGTGAGGGCATTTATATTTCCTTTTTAAAACAGAATTATATGCATACATGGTTTACTGATCAGTATCACATTGCTTCCATGCTGATAGGTGTGACCTATGAACATCTATACCTGGTCTCTTCCATCTGAAACTATTCTATGGTATGGCAGTGTTTTACAGATGGGTCAGTGATACTGATGCAGAGCATGTACAAAACAGTACATACAGTTTTGAACCTTTTTGAGGAAGAGTTACAAAGCCCCTATTTGTATATGGCACTTCAAGGCCAGAAGAGAATGACCAGGCCAGTATTATAGAAATATTCTCTGTCCACATGGACTTTTTTTCTTTTAGACAAATCTCTAAAGGATAAAGCTGGCAGAAGAACAGCTGTTACTGGATCAAAGCAAATCTGGGGCACAAGTAGCCCAAACTGTCAGGAATGAGTCAGTACTACATGTTATTATTTCATGAACATACAATCTGTGATTCATACCATCTAGTGTTACTTTCACCTTATCAGAGTTGAATAACAAAGGGCTTTTTTAATGTCCGTTGATCTTGCAAGCCTGACAGAGGATGTTCATTGCCTGATTTTTAAAGGTGTCCAACTTTGCAAGACGGCCAACAGCCATCAAATCAGGCACTATAGATTAGATTTTTAATTAGAATAAACTGATGTAGAGCCATTGACTGGATGGGATTTTTATCAATTTGCATAAATAAGGCTGAAAATTGCATGACGCTCTTGTAATATTTTCCTTAATGCTTCAGTTAGAAAGTGACAAACCCAAGAACAGAAATGTTTTAGCCCTCAGTTTTTGTCTGAGCACAAATGCATCTCTTTTTTTCCTCTAATTTCATAGTAGTTTATGTTAGCAAGACAATTTTTTTTTCCCTTGGACATGAGGAGGCTTAGGCTTTTACCTTATTTGATCTATTAAAAAAAAAAGATAATCTTTGCAAACTGCCCCTTATAACTTCTGTCAGAGTGGCCCAGGCCATGTCTGGGACTGAAAGGTTCCACAGAGAAGCCGAATGTGAGCAGAGCTCTTGGCATCTGCTGTCTTAGAAATGTCACTGGTCCTGTTTCAGCCAGTGAGCTCAAGCACCTCCTGCAGTGCTGCTGCACTGTACTGCTGTGCTCAGGGTGCTATTAGATGTTTGTAATAGTATCCGAACAGAAATATTATTTGTTTGTACTCTACTGTATCCAGAGATCTGAAATTATGACTGCAGCTCAGCTGTGCTACATCCTGTACATTGTTTTTTATCGTCCTGCCTGGAAACAGGCATATAAATAAAAGTTGCTGAGGTGAAATACTTCCATAGTAAATCTCCTTCAGCCAGCTGGCAGTAGGTGGTGCAAAGGATAGGTGATATGATGTATACACAGAAAGATTAAGGGATGTACAAGTCACCTCTCCAGAACATTTCCAAGTCTCCCAGAAGTCTGTAAGACTTTTCTCTGCTTCTTTTGCTTATTCTTTTTTTTTTTCTTTTTTCCTCCTGTTTTCTTTCTTCTTTGCTTTGACCTCTGCTTGTTCTTCATCTCTTTCTCCCCCCATACAAACCCTCCCTTTTCATTCCCAAGTCTTTCTACTTTACTCCTCCCCTCACTCATTCTCTTCAGCATTGCAGCCATGGTAGTCAAAAGAAGAAAGACACAGAATTATCTGTTACTAAATGGGTGGTGCTGATGGAAAATTAGGGAGGAGGAAAAGAAGATTTAATTATCCATAATGTAAGGGTTAAGAAATAAGATTTTTCTCAACTAACACTAATATCTGAAGAAATCTTAAATTTGTGAGAAATGTGAACATTCCTTCTTCCTTCATCAGAAAGCTCTGTAGCTATAGTGTTAGAAAAGGAAAGAGAGGGTCAAACCTCATGTTTTTATCCCTGCTTTCTGTAAGTAACCTGCAAAGAGATTTTTTTCCTCAAGGTTGCTGAGCATCTGCTGCTTCAATTTCTCTGCTTCTTAGGAATGATGAGGTGTAATTGTATTCTGTTGCTTTGAGATCCTTCTGTGAAAGACATGAAACAAGTACAAGGTGCTATTGCTAGGAGGCAGTGTATATAGTCAGTCACTGACTAGAAGACTGTCCACTAATTTTTGTTTTGTTTGTTTTTAAAAAGGTGTGAAGCTGATATGAAGAATGTGCCAAGTCAACTGGATGAGTAAGCGCAGGCAACTCAAAGTGAGTTTGTTTGGGGTTTTTTTTAAAGAAAAATATTCATGCTCTAGGTCAATTTATGCAATTGCAAACCCAGAAAGGTGCCACTAACATTTTCTTAGGGTTTCTTTGGAAATGTGGCTTCATATCCACCTAGTGGAGAAAGCAGGTGGTTAAGAGTAGCTTGAGCAAAAGCTGATAACATATTAACATTGGAGAATATCTGTCCACAGACTTTTCTTATGAACACTCCAGAGCAGCAATAACCAAAAGCATTTCATCCTGTAAATATGTTTTGCAAGTACATCTGCATTGGCCTGAAGTCTCACTGACCACTCATCAGTGCTTTTGAAAATCAATTATTTCCTGCTCTGGAGTGGAAATGCATCAAACATTGTCTCTTACACTAGTATGGTGAGCATTTTAGCTTTATATTTCTAAATTAGATGGAGTGCTGATAATATCCAATCAACCTACCATTAAACAAAAAAAGACAAATCCACTTGCAGATTCATTTTACTTGAAGGGGTATGCAAGATGATGTTCAGATGCTTAGGCCTTATGTAATTCTACACGATGCTTGGGGCTGGAGAGTGATTTTCTGAAATTTGAGGGGGAAATTAACAGACAACATAAAGTTGGCGGCAGTGGCATTATATTCAACACCTTTGCATTATTTCATGTGGAAAATTAACCAAAGGAAAAGATTGTGGCCTTCCTTTTGATGTTTTGCTGCTACAGATTGAGATATTGAGATTTGTTCAAGTACCCACTGAAATAAACGGCAACATTTGAGTTGCTCTCGGTGGATTTTGTGTTTGCACCAAGGAGTCATCACAAGGCTATTCTGAACTGTAGAGTACCAAGGAGGGAAAGAACCGAACTGCTTTCAGCCACTGCCAGGGCTGGGAACTGCACACAGGGATCATAAAACCAGTTCTTTCCATAAAGGCCTGTGATGAGAACAGTTTGTTGAATCAGTGAATCCAGATCTTGGTTTCCTCAACCTCCTGTTGGGATCAGTGTTGTCCTGTTAGCAGTTAAATGAAGATAAAGTGCTGCTATTTGCTCATTCTGAAAGTCTTTACTTTTTTAAAGCAAAAACTCATAGAACAGAGGTCATTGCCTACCCCTATAAACCCTCTTCATTTCTTTTGAATACCAAACTTCCAGTGAAATGTTTGGAAGGGGGGAAAGGCTTTCCAATGGGCAAGGGTGTGATTTCAATTTAGAATTGCATCCTCGACTAATAGATTGAAGGAAAAAGTAGTACTTGTCTGCTTTTTACAGTTTTCTTCTTTTCCTGTACCTCAATCAACCGATGTTATGATTTGAAATAGGGCAGAGCAAATAAGTTATTTTTCACTTAATGTTTGTAACAAAAGTTGTATATCAGCTTGGATACTTGAAAAAATACGAATTCCAGATTTTTAGTAGATTATTTTTCTCCAGAGTCAATCACTTTTTCTCTCGAGTGAATTAAAATAGGAAGGTGACAGTGAGTGTTGAAAGTTTTGCTTCCCTTTGTAATTTTGCAATGTGCCTTCAGAGGATGGGGTGAAGTGAGTCACGAGGGAAGATGGGGGGGCAGCACTTTCCCTTGTGAGGTACAGGCCCTGCTCAAGGAGTAGGAGACACCAAAGTTTGCAGGAGGAGACAGCAAAGATGGCCATTGTGGAATGGAAATCCTGCAGCTTGTGCAGGGGCTGTAAGGTGGCAAGGCAGCATTCAGCAATGCCTTCAAGGTGACAGAAGGATTTCCTGGGGACTAGGCAAAGTTACATGTCAATCAAAGTCCCTGAGTGTGCAGGAACCAGTCGTGGAGGCAAGGACTTGCCTGTAAAGGCACAGTGGGCAGGGTTAGAGCTGTATGTGAGTTATCTTTATTTCAGTTCTATCCAGCATTAGTGATAATTAAAATACATGTAATGATTATAAGGGGGGGGAAAAAACAAACACTGACATCAGATTAGTCAAGAATTACCCAGATAAAGCTACTGTAGTAAAAATCATATAGCTTTGAATCATGGAATAGCTTAGGCTGGAAGAGACCTTAGAGATCATCTAATCCAACCTCCCTGCCATGGGCAGGGACACCTCTCAGCTAGAACAGGTTGCTCAAAGCAACCCAGTCAGTAAGTTTGTATATGTGAAGTGAGCATTTCCATACTTCAAATACTTCATTTTCTTTAGCCTTATTACTTAATTTCGTTATTATTTAATGTTTTCCCTGGATAAGTTATCTTTAATAGCTATCTTCAGTTGCCTGATGCATATTACAATCTAGAGTAGAAATAAAATTCTTGGATCTAAACTTTGCAGCAAATATCTCAACCTTTTCCTGTCTCAGTACCTGGGAGTTCAGATGTGAATCGCGTGACAGGTCGTGTCTGGGCGTTTGACCGTGACAGCGGTCACCCACCGTGGGCTGGGTGTGCTCAGTGCTGCATACTGAGTTTGCTGGGTCTCTTTGGCATCTGCAGCTGTGGTGTGTAGGTACATCCAGGGAGCCACACTCTCAGGTGGCTTTTTGGATAAAACGTCTCTACTGGGAAGCTGAAAACCCTCTGCTGCTCTGCAGCACCAGAGCTTTTCACTGGCTCAGGCAGCGCGTATACCGGCCGGTTAGTAGGAGCAACCTCGGTTGCTGAAGCAGGAGGGAATCCGTAACTCCATTGTAAAATGTACACCCCTGTCTGTAGTACACAGTGTTGAAGTGAGGATAAATCAGTGAGTTCAGAGTCCATGAGGATTAGCAGGTAATCACACTTTCTGAGTTTCTGTTAAAAGGATATGTTCTTTGATGTTCCTTGTCTAGATTAACATGAAAATACAAAAAGTTGTTGAGACATGAGGTCACTAGGTGATGGAAAAATTTTTCAGTTCAAGTTGGCAAAAAATAATTGTTTTATCATAAAAAAAATCATTATTCATAAAACTTTAAATGCATGATCCTGAAGTGAAGTAACAGTATATCCTCTTCAGCCTTGTTTCTTGTCATGCTGTAGAAAAAAAAAAAGCGGACCGTGATTAGCTGAATTCAATATCTGGTTCTTGTTAACCACGAATGATCAAGACCTGTGAGATATAGCAGCTGTCCTTCAACATGCTGAGTGTAACATTACAGAACTTACACTCTTGCAGTGCATTCATTAGTCAAGCAGTTTTACCTGGCTTTTTTTTACAAGGAGTTTTTATTGATATTTTGTTTATACAGATGCAGTTCTGGATACTTTATGCTTCTGGGTAGCTAGAATTGAGGCAGACTGTCTTGGTGTGGAATGAATGGGGTTTTTTTCCTCCTGCTCTTAGTGGAGGGTTGGTACTTGTTTCCCTGGTACTTCCTGAAGGCAAATTTTTGTCATCAGGAACATTTAAAATTTTCTAATCCTACCTGTGCACACAAGGTGCTCAAATGTTGTAGCAGTCACATCTGATGTATAATTTGAAGGTATGCACGTATTCCTTATTGCTAAAACCAATTAGCAAGCTTGCTCTACCTCTAGAGCTAGACTTTAGTACTAGGAAAAAATCTCAGAATAAAATTAGGGTTAGAGTTGCAAATAAAAAAAAAAAAAAAAATTCCTAAATTCCATATCAAGGTGTATTTAACTCTCCTTCCATTTCACATCCTCTTGTGATTCTACTCTGCATTCTCTTCTTTTCCTAAATCCTGTAGCTTGCTTCTGTCTCAGATTCTGGGTATTCATTTCCTAGTAGTAAGGAAATACCTTGATTCTGACTTTATGGTGAGCTTTCAAGTTCTTGTTATCTATATGATAGGTGATAATATATTCATGCTCAAAGTGGTCATAAAATATTATTTGATTTAGATTTACCTCATCTATTTAAAGGATAAAGATTGTAACATAAGATACATGTGTAAAATTGACATTCATATACTATCACATTTCAAATACCAAGCCTACAATCATTACAAAAAAGGTATAATGTAATTCTAATTGGCCTTAAGCCCCACAAATGACATATGATATTAGAACTACACTACCATCTAGGGACACTTAGATGTCCACCTTAGATCATGCTTCCAGACTCTGGTTTTATTAATAGTAAAGAAAGCTCTTTTTTCTTTTGTAAGTATGAGGTAGAATTAAGACAGACTTAACAATGTGTCTAGCATTGAATCTAACTACTGATATGGTTCAGGAAAAAACAGTGTCAGTTTAAATTTTTCAAACTTTTGTAGGTCTTTCAATGAAAATTTCCATCTGCCTTTACTTTAATACATTCCTTTTGAAACCTTGAAGATCCTAATATTTGGCCTGAAAGTAATGTAGTTTTGTTACTCTTACTGTGAGCACATTTAAAATAGTGATGCTCAACAAAGAGAGGGCAGAGGATGTTTTGTGCTGCCCTTGCCCTTGGAGCTGCAGCCAGGAGGGAGCACAAGGATCAGATTTTCCTGTTAACCCTTTGAAAAGTTGATGGCATAATCAGAACAAAAATAGAAATTATGTGGGGTTTCATACAGCACCTTTTTATTGCACTTCTAACACATGAGTGAAATAGTGGCAAGGAGAAAAAGCCACAGTGTTACATAATAAAAGAAATATATTTTAATTTTCTTTCCCTCACATTTTCTTTTGCCTTATTTGCATCTTAAGTCTTCAAAGAATACTTAAGACATAAAATGTGACAATAGGTTTCCTTTGATTATAATAAATAGCAGTTTTGCTAGACTTGTATAACAACTTGTTTCTTCGATATCATGTGTCTGGAATAATGCAAAAGTTAGGTTGTCATGAATATGGCTTTATAGACACATCATTCACCTGTAAGAGATGTAATCAGATCTATAGGTCCTGAGGATATATAAGCTCAAAGCGATTGTTAGGTAGGACATTTTTTTACTTTGAGTAAGAGTTTTAGCACATTGGGCAATTAAGTTTTTATGTGCACCAAGTATGCGCTCAACTGCCTGTATAATTTGCATGAATAGCTGGTTGTACACATAAGTACATAATTCATTAGCTGCCTGTGCTATTAACTGCTGTGGATGTACCGCTATAGCTGTTCCCTTTTTGGGGAGCGTTTGCGAGAAATTTTTAGTCCTTGTCAGATATACGAGTAGAGAAAGAATAAGCAAGAAATATGGCACTTTGCATGTGTACGTATGATCCATACAATATTGTTGTCTTCATGACCAGTAGCTGCTATTTTAAAAACACTACTTAACTGCAAAATACCCAAGAATCATTTTTCAATCAACTTACTTCATGAGCTGTAAATCCAGACAATACTGTCATGCAACTTTAGCTCAGGTGTTTAAGTCTCAGTAACAGTTTTTATGTACAACCCTACATCGTGCATTCTGACTTAGTTTTTATATGTGAAACATTTGTGAAGGAGACTGGAGGTGGAGAGCTGAAGTCAATGCAAGTTCCTTCCTTGCCCCCAGTAGGCTTTGGATCAGGCTTATCAAACCCAGCGAGTGGCAGGTCACTTGCACACCAGTTATAGAGGCTTTTCCCTGTAAGTGAATAACCCATTTATAATTGTATTTTGTAAAGTGCACAGTTGCCATAAATGGTCTGAGATTTTGTTTTTCTCTGAATTGGGATCTTTGTACTGAAATGTGTAGTTAGCACAAACGTTCATCCTGCTCTGCCGCATGAGCTGAAAGGGCTCAGAGGAAGCTATGAACGTGCAAGTCACACTGACATTTTCACTCCTCAGTTCTTTGCCCTGATATTCTAACTTCTCTGTTTCTCGGCAAAGGCATAAGTGGGGAACATATCCAGATCATACAAGAAAACTTTAACTCTTCATGAGTGAGAAAATTCAGGGCTGAAAATGGTGGAGATATATTAATTGAATTCTCTATTTCTTTCATATATTTTTGAGGTTTAGGAGCAGTAAACTCACAGAGTTATGAAGCAAGAAAAATGTGTGTAGACTGGTTATTTATTGAAAACCAACAGTGAATGCTACAGTACTTAGAAGGGGACCATAATTGCTCTAAGCTTTTCCTCTTCTGGGGTGTATAGTACTCTGATCTTCGTAATCCTGGGTATTGAGAAACTGAATAACAGTCGTTTTGTTTAAAGTAAAGTGAAAAACATCAATTGCATCTCTCCTCCCTGACTCTTACCCCAGCAGTATCGCTTTGAAAAGCAATTTTCCTCCAGAAGCACTGACATATTAGTGTCCTTAAAAAATAAGATGTTTTTTCATTAGTCCTTCAGAATCTGAAAGCAAAACACCATCAGTACTCTTTATTTTAATATCTTATATGAATGTAAAAAAGAAAAGGATGAACTAACAGTGAGGTTTGTATATTTTCAATAAAAAGGTATGCTTTTCATGTGTGACATTTGTGGTGGAATGCTTCTTTGCTGAGAATTGAGTTTCAGTATTAAGGTAGCTGTAATAACATCCCCATGAAAACGTGCAAACTGCTCATTTGTAATACTTCTATTTTTCTAGCCAGGATCTCTCCACATAGTTTATTGCCATGTCTTTCCATTGGTATTTTCCATCAAAGTCACGTTAGAAATAACTAATAGGCAAAATAGCTTTGTACACACGTTTTTGAGTAACAGAAACAAACAAATAAACCCCCCCAAGTAATTGTCAGCCCATGTCAGCAATTCAGTTATTAGGATCACATAAACCCGTGTGTTATATATTCCACCCAGAATTGTTTTAAGGTCCTTGTATGCATAGAATTTTGAAATATATTATTTGAATATAAAAGTAGATTATGTATTTCCCCTGTGGCTGGCCAAATGTCTTTCCAACAAAGGGTAAAATAAGAAGGCTATTTTTTTGTGTAAAAGAGTGATCTTTTTAGTCATGCTTGATTGCTTTTTCAGGACTGTCTCCATTTATAATGAGATATTCTTGGACTCATTTGAACCAGAAAGTTTAGTAAAATTGTTACATTTCAACATGAAATACCTTGAATTATTTAAACTGTCTCAAACTCAGTATTTTTTAAATATATGTGATATATATTGGATTTTTTGCTTTGCAGACAGATTGAACGTGGCATAAAATAGAAATATATTTAGCATATTTACAAGAAATATTTGTTTTAATCTTTCATACTTGTCAGCACTTCACAGTAATGTAGTCTTATCTGCTGCTAAAGAGTTACACAGTAAGGGATGCACTTGTTATTCAAATCCCTATTAATGTTCCATATCATAGTTTGGCAAGAAAGCTGTTACTGTATTGGACTGTGATACAGGAAAGTTTTAATTATCTGTACTTTTCAGAGAACTTGGCCTAGGACGTCTGTGCTAGTGTGTCAAGAACAATGATGTGAATTTACTTTTATCAGCAGTTTAAGATGGCATTATAAAATGAGTTCTGTGATACTGTTTTTAAAAGATCCAGTGTGCAATGAAATGCGCAGAGCTTGAGAAAAAATGCATTTTTATTATAGTCACAGTGCCCAGATAAAATGGCAAGTATTCAATGCTTTAGAAATATTTGTAGCTAAAGATATATTTCACATTACCTAAGTTTGTATTTTGCAATTGGAAAATACACAGTCATACTTCCATGCTTAGCTTGAGGCTAGTTCTTGCATTAATCTATATTGTTTTCAATGTACTTCAGAAAATATTTCATTGTGATGTTAATAGAGCTTACTTAAACATTTCTGTACTTTAAAGGCAAAAAAAAAAAATCTCTATCAGTTGTAGATCAAATAACAAAACCCCACAGCAACTCTTTTTCAAAGGAACAAATTGTTCGATATTCAAAATTTTATTTTACGTTATATTCTTCAGAAAGAAACAGCTCTTTCACTTCTAACCCACAGCAAAAGCCTGTGTCTCATCTCTCCTGTAATTGTCCATTCTTTTTATAAGATTTATTTTTGCCTGTGGTGCCGAACTGAAAAAGTCACCCAGCTAAAATGTAGTTACTTCATTTCCAAGTAAAAACAATAGTGTTTTCATGTCCATACTTATTATTATTCTGAGAATGTACTAATTTGTTACATCCAAGATGACGGTTAGTTTGGGCCATGAAAGGGGCACTGTGCCAACTACTGCAGTTAAGTAAAAGGACTTCTTTCATGGAAAGTAGTGGGACAGAAAGTAGCCTGCAGTGCATGTGGGTACGGGGAGGCAGATTGCCAAGAGAGTCATCCTGGTATCAGGCTTTACTGTGTTGAGTTCTGAATGAAGCTAAAACTATGATTTCACTAAATGTCGGCATGGGCAGCCAAATTTTCAAACCACTAGTGCTCTAAGGAGCAACTGATAAATGTTTTATCCCTGCGGGCTGTAGTTGATGTTGCACAAGGATTTTGCATGTGCTCAATGCATTATCATTCTTGGCATTAAGCTTAGATAATTGTCTACTTATATTGAGCCTGTAATAGCAAAATGCAAGTGAAGGGGCATGTTTTACAAAGTAAAACTATGAAATAGGTTTAGCTATATTACTATGGATTTTTTTTTTTGTTCTATCCTACTACATTTGAATGAGAATGAAGTATGATTCTATACCTTAATTCTGCTCAAACCAGGGTGGTCTCATAATTTTGTTTTACATGCATGACATTGCTTAAGGTCATTAGTTGTAAATCTTAGTATAAAAAGACTGAAAATATATTCAGTACTTTGTAGTTACCGAATACATATTTAAAAGCCTCTATGAAAAGTCGGGACCTACATGGCAGATTTTCAGTTACTGAATGGTCAATTTAATGATGTAGATTAGCTGTATCTAAACAGTAAATGGAGATAGGCTGGTGCAAGGCTTTGATGAATCTCTCTGATGCATATCCCAGATGATCAATTTTCTAATTTTAGAGATTAGTATTCTGCTTTTCAATCCTAATATACTCTCTGGTTACATTCTGTTTGAAATTTAACGTGGATCAAGTATAACTTTATTTACAGTTTTTTGTTGTTTTGCTGTAGCTAGTCTAACACAAATCAAATTTGAATTTGGCCTTTTGCTTTTCAGTGACTAATGTAATGGTCTCATTTTTTCTTGGTGTTACCAGGCTTCTAATTAATTATTTAAATCACTATTGTATATTTTCAAAAGACCCTTCTATATTGCTTTAAATGTTTTAAAGAGAAGTGGATTGCATTGACAGATTTTGTTCAGCATAGCTGAATTCAACCCTTAAGGGTTTAAAAGCTAAAAATGTAATAGAAAAAAATTACTTATGACACAGATAATTACTGCAATAGCTGTACATTGTATGACCAACTTTATTATGTATATACATTCTGTTTACGCAGCATCCATTGGAAATATGTAGGGAGGTTTGTGTGTAAATATTAAGAAATATTTAAATAATTTAGGAAAAATACTATTTTCTTTTTATTGTTCATGTTGCTGGACCTGAAGTCATTTCTGCAAAAGTATGAATTACTTTTGTTGTTTTGTTTGGGTTTTTTAAAATATTTTCGCCATGAAGGCTACTGGTGTCAGTCCATTTGATAAAATACTCTCTCAGACATATGCAAATCCAAAGAGATTATTGAGTATACTATTAATTTTGTCTTTACAAATGCAGGATCTTTACCACACAGAATAATTAAATGTTTGTAATAAAGCAGTTAACTCAAGCAGTTTATTGCTGTGATTTGCAAAACTGCATTGAGACGCTTTCTTTTCAGTTCATTGATAGTGGAACAAACATTTCTTTAATAAGGATACAGCGCATTCTGATTTTGTGGCAAAAGCTTAGATAAGGATCAGGCCCCCTCTGAATCACTGCTTTGACCTATGACATTGAAAGTGCTGAAGCGCTTTGGCAAAAGAAGAGTTAGTCATTCATTATTATGCACAAGACTTTCCAGTTCTAAAGAGGCTCTGTGCTTTCTCTCAGATAGACTTTGTTTGTTGGAAATGAGAACTGTATTTTGGCAGTAAAGGACAAGAACTGAAGCAACTCTGCAGGCAGACTCATTATGACATAATCCTTCATTAATCCTTATTCTCTATTAATAGATCATGACAGAAGTTTTGCTTTGGTTGACCATCTTCACCAGCAAGATCTAGGCATTAATACACAAAAGGTCCAAACTCAGCTTTTAGGGCTATCATTTTATTTACAGTTTTAAGGAAGTATGTGTTATTACTCTGGAGAAGTTGATATATTAAGCGATCTGTTTTCTTCACATGCAACCTAGCTATGTATCTTAGAAATGTGATTTATCTATTGGAAAAGGGATTACTTATATCACTCAGCTGGCAGATAAATACACTGTAAAAATTAAGTGTCTATTGCAGAATTACTGCAGGAAAGATATAGGGATACAAGACTCCAACATTATCAGAGGTGGCAGTGAAAAGGCAAAAGTACTGAAGGAAGGAGTGTTAAGTGACACGTGAAATGAGTGTGGCAAAATATGACCAAGATAAGGAAAATCTGATGGCTTTTTGTTTCAGAGAAAGTTCAGGAGGAAAACATGAATCATAAGTGTGGAGTGTTTTGGAATAGATTTTTGTAGCAGTTACAAAAAATATTGTTGTGTTATTTATTGTGGGGAAAAAAAATATGTTGAGAATAATGAGGTTCATATTTGCCTGATGTAGCAATATATTATCCTTGGCCATTCTCGAGCTATTGTAGACAGGCAGTGGTGAGGAAAAATAGGTAAATTAAGTATTTTGGTGTATTTTTGGCCATTGACTAAGCTGTGCCCGGTTCTTGTTAGAGCTGGATTTACTTGCCCTAGTGTACAGGACTTCAAGATCAGTTTCCTTATCTGCTGACATATTCCTGTAAGGCTGCTGATGACAGCGTGGGCTTGTGGGTTTTGTTATACAAATTAGGCTTTGTAACATGTATTAATATTTTCAAGTATAATTTTACTATAAACCAAAATGTAATTTCTGAAACTTAGTTCTGTAATTTCTGTAATTTCTGAAATTTCTGTATTCTACAAAAGCTGTACTGCAGCATTTGTTCATTTAAACTGCAATGATCTGTGAGATTTTAGTGGTTTAAGAGGGTAAAGCAAACTACTTCCATTGCCTTCTGTGAAACTATGCTGATTTACATACACTGTGAATTAGATCACTAATTTTACTACATCTTCATATGCTTTTGTATCTCTTTGTTATGATATATTGTCTGTAATATCAGTTTGACTGGGGAAAAATGGTGTAGAAAATGCCAGTGGTTTAGAATTTGAGTGAAGATTTTGGTTTTTAACACAAAAAATGTATTGGATCTTTGAGGTGCTTCCATGATCCAGTGCCCAGAGAGTCAGGTGAGAAAAACAAGTACATATGAAAATATAATAATTATTGAAACAAAATTTTATTTCCTCTTAGCAGGACAATATTTTATGTCTGAAATTCTCTACATATTATCCTTTTGTGTAGTTTCTTAGCGTCCTGGCCTTTCTGTTCAGAAAGGTATGAAATGTGAATAGATTGTTAAATTTTTCCATAGGGAAATTTCACAGTTTGAATAGAGGAGATAATGCAATGTGGTTTACAATTTGTCATTTTTATTGCCATTTAATGTAATACTTTACACAAACAAAAACTCTACATTTGCTACGTCGTGTGAGAAACTGTAGTCAAGTTTTTTCTCTGCAATAACATTTATTAATTCTACTTTTCTGCTGAGAATTAATTTTTAATCTGATTTAGACATAGTATGGCCTTTCAGATAGACAAGTGGAGAAGAAATGGGAAAACATAATTCAGAATTTTTAAACTATTTACATTGTACTCTTGTTTTGCACCTCTTTGGGAGAATGCGTAATAAAACTGATTTCTTAGTAATTTTATTCATCTTGCTGCTCTACATGCATAAAATGTTGATAGCTTTTACACTAGCTGTGGTTACATAAAGGCCTTTGAGTGTTCAGGTCTTGACTAAAGCTCACTGCTTCATCACATCTGTTTCTAATAGTTGCTTTCTGAAGAAGAGATTTCTGATAGTAGGCAGCCCTTTAATCTAGCAGACAAAAGGCATAACAAGATCCAATAGATGGACGCTAACACTGGCCAAATTCAGTCTGGAAATGAGATACCAATTTTTAACATTGAAAGTAATTAAACATCAGAGCAATTTATCTAGCAACGGCATAGAACATTGTTAAAATTGAAACATCATGTATTCAGAAAGATGCTATGTCTTGAACGCAAGTAACAGTTTGGAAGAACTATGAGGTGAACTTCCTCGCTAGTCTATTAGATGTGCCTTTAAAATCAATTATTGAGTACCAATCAAGTTCCATCATCGTTTATAGCTTACTGTTACACTGCTGTATATGATTCAGATTAAATCATCTCTGATTACTGAAGGTTCTGTGGTAAGCCAAGAGAAAAAGAATGATTCATCATGTTTTTCAAGTATTCAAAACTGGTGGCACCATGCTGGCTTGTAGCACTAGCATACTTACCCTGCAAGAACAGGAAGAGCTGCTAGCATCTGTAAGCAGTAACACTATATTGTCTTTTGCATTGAATGTCCTTCTTTTGGCACAGAAATTGTGTCTCTGGAAAAAGATATTCTTATTTGTCCTGATCTTCGTAGTAATCTCAGAAAATAAGTGGGGTTCAGTGCGCCCTATCAGCCATTTTCCTAATACATCATACCTTAGTATTCAACTTTTCAGTGGACACAGTGTCAGGCTCTGGAATGTTAGATATGCATCTGTGTATCATGGATTTAAATTTTTTTTTTTTTTTTCTTAAGGGTAGGCAGAAGTTTTCAGAAAATGAGGTGGTGGATGTGATGGATTGCAAACTGAAATCATGATATGCCATTGTGAGAAAAACAAAATTTTGGATTATAGACAAGTTGTGAAACAGTTGTGTGCTGTTTGTTACTGAAAAGCACAAGGTTAACAAATAGTAGACTAAGTTACAGCAAGAAAGTTTCTTGGTTAGAAGGAAAGAGGATCTTTGTTGCAGTTAGGCTGGGAAGTCAATGAACTAGTTTACCTGGACATTTATGAAGTCACCATCATCACAAGCCTTTGAACAAGTTAGGCAAACATCTGTCAGAAGTGGCATAGTCATAGATGATCCTGCTTTTGTCAGGGGAGTTGTTGTACAACAGGAGATTGAAGAAAGTGTGAGGCCCAGACTAATAATTAACTGCCAGCTCTCCTTTCCCTAAATGAACCATGGTTTCTTCAGGTAACCCATAATATCTAGAGGATTCCAGGATCTTCTGTTGTCTGTCTCTCTGTATAAAAAGTCAAAGCAGCAGCATAAGCCATAGAGGACCATTCTGTGTTCTACTTCCAGGAGAGAGTGACTTTGATGATAGAGGCAGCAGTTATGGGCACAATTGTAGGACTGGCAGTTGGCCATATAGCGTTGGCCACCACCTCAAATGAGATGACAAGAAGCACCAAAAGCAGTGACATCTGCCTGATCCCATTCTTTCTAGTAGTAACTGCAAAAAAATAAAGCAAGTCTGGCAGAGTGAAAGAGTGGGAAGCAAAAAAACCTATATAGTCCATATTTTCCAGAAAACTTGCAGCTTGGGGTGACCAGTGGTAACTAGTTAGGTCTGTGAGGTCAACACTTTCACAGATAAGGTATCACCTAAAGTCACAGGGGAGTTCTCTTTCAAAGTCTCAGGTGGTAGCCAAGAGCAGCGTGTATGGCACTTCTAGAGGCAACTGATGTGGCTCCCCCTGCATATTAGCAGTAGTGGTCATGCAGTTCCTATTTCACCTGCAACCTTGAACATTTTCCCAGAGACTGGAAAATGGACCTTTGGCATTTAAATTCATGGAGTCTCTTGACTTCAAAAACAATGATGCGTTTCATACAATGAGAAGAGTATAAGGCAACCTACCCATTCTTTAGGGGCTTATATCAATATGTCTGTATATTAACCAAAATTGCAAAGAATCACCCACAACCAAAATGAATTCTTTCAGTTCTCTCAGAAAAGATAGTAGGTCTATAGCTGAAGACAAATCATACTGAACTCATCCCACCTTTATGAATAAGGAGTGATTTTGATAGAAATACTAAAATATATATATATATATAAAATTGGGGTCACATGATGGAGACCTATCAAATCTCTCCAGAAATCTATTGGTCTACCACAACCAGAAATGGCTATGAGTGAAGCTGTGGGTCTTGAACAAGTTCTCAGCTGTTTTGTAGTCTATCAATCCTCAATTGTAAATCCCATTGCTCCTTCACTCTTCACAGAGCCTTCTTGATATGGGTCTGCTACTGTAAAAAGTCCTCTCCCTTCCTAGTATTGGAGCAAGAGGAGGTTTCTCTTAGAAAAGAGGTTCTTTTTCCAAAATCTGAAGAAAAAGGAGCATGGCAATGCAGATTGAATTTAATGAAATAGAGTTTGTTCATCCAGAAGCTGTTCATGATCACAATGCTGGTCACCAAAAATAAAACCTGGACTTCAAAATTTCTTTTTCTGCCTCTTATAAAAAGTACCTGATATTGTAGTAGTTCAGAAGCATTGCCAGTTCAAAGTCCTGTAGATATTCCTAGCAGAACAGTATACTTTGGGAAAAACAGTGTAGGGATACATCTATAAATGGGATACAGTGGCTGCTTTTTGCAGGTGTCTAAACCAATCTGATATAATCTTTGCTTGGTTTTGAAATTAATTTGAAAGCAAATACTTAGCAATTAAACCTAATAGCATCACCCAAGAGCCTTGAGTTTTGCGCTGTTTTCCTCAGGACAAATTTAGGACCTTGTCAGCCTGATTTTGCTCTTGATAGCTAATTCACCTGGGATGATGACAACTCACAGCTCACATAATGTAGTGATCCAACATGAAGCTGTAATACCATGTTGCAACACCGGCCCATATAGCGCTGGTTAGGATTACTATATAGTCTTGAATGTGTTGCTCTTTATCCTGAAATGTCCCATGAGCCTTCTGCTTTTATTTTCTTTCTGTAACTGTCACTATCATGATGTGTGCCTCACTGCTGGGCAAGGAAGTGAATATAGATGACCTTGAGGCTCAATGATTCTGTGTTCAGGAAAAGACATGTAAATGCACGATGACATTTTGGAGCCAAGGGTGATTTGCCAGGCCTGTAAATTCTTGGTGCAGCAAATCTTACGAAAGCTGATACGTAGCAAGGCTGGTGCTGCTGTAGCTGTGTTTGTATAAAGCAAGCAGTAGAACTCTTCTCCCTTGAGCAGCGATGAACTCTGGAAACAGCATATTGAATACCAGTTTCTGTTCTTGTCCACTTGTCCACTCATCCATCAGAACAGCTAGACAGAAAGATTTAGGGGCACTTACCTTATTCAAGTGAGAAACAATCATAAAACAGGATTCCAGATTACAGTGACTGCAAAACAGCTACTTCTGCAACTCAAGTTTTTTAAAAAAAGACCAATGTGGGTCTTTTTTTTTTTTATCTCTTTTCCCTTTTTTTCCTTTTTTTCCCTTTTCCCTTTTTTTCCCTTTTCCCTTTTTTCCCTTTTCCCTTTTTTCACTATTCCCTTTTTATCCCTTTCCCCTTTTCCCTTTTTTCCCCTTTTCCCTTTTTTCCCCTTTTCC